>WOVY01000873.1:0-40786 GCA_013436015.1 Rhipicephalus annulatus | reverse complement strand
TTCCTCGTCATCTGCGGTGTAGTATGCGTATTACGCGCGACTAATAGCCCTCTGCATAGATGCGCTGTGCTGGGTATCTGCGGATCATGAGGGCGTTCCGTGCTACGATCGCTGTCCGTGCCTCCCTTGCTCGCTTTTTGATGGGGTATTCCAATCAGGAACACTCTCCCAAAGTACGTCTCCCTTCGGCGCTGTTTTTCTTTGTATTTACTTCTGTGCCTGACGTACATCATTGGTTTTTTTTCTTCCGAATGATGTAAGTGGGACGACTGTCTTTTTTTTTGCCCCGCCGCGGGTGGTTCAGTGCACACCTAAGAACATCGGCTGCTGACCCGCAGGTCGCGGGATCGAATCCCGGCTGCGGCGGCTGCATTTTCGATGGAGGCGGAAATGTGTAGGCCCGTGTGCTCAGATTTGGGTGCACGTTTAAACAACCCCAGGTGGTCGAAATTTCCGGAGCCCTGCACTACGGCGTCTCTCGTAATAATATGGTGGTTTTGGGACGTCAAACCCCAAATATCAATCGTGTTTTTGTTGGCTTACGATTTCAGTTGGACATCTTTCTCGCAAATTTCAGCCAACGTTGCCTTTTGAAAGAAATGTTTTCCCCTTATCTCTTATATGGGGCGTTTCTAAAGAAGATATGGTGACAGGTTTCGAGAAGCATATAGATACCTATCTAAGCAATGACTAAACGCTGGAACCCGAAACTGAAGTATGCAGTACTACTTGTTCAGCGGTTATTATTCAACACTTGACACAAGCAACTTGGGGTGTCTAACGAAAAAAAAAAAATGCCTGCGAGCAGTCTCCTCTGTGTAACGTATACCCTTAAAAGCAAGTTATCATCATAACACGCGAGAAAATAATGCAACAACAATTTACCATTGTCACGGACACTCACAATGCCTTTAGAAAAATATATGTGATGAAGACGGTCGTGTGTGCGCAGCGGGTTGCAAGAGATAGGTCGGCGGGGTCGCGTGTTTGAGACCCCTGATCTAAAGCATCTGCGAAGTGCCACCACCTATAGGGTGATACCGTAGGACGCTCCCACGTGGGGACAGCTACCTCTCCTAACGGCCGCATCGCGAGCTTCCCGGACAGGCCAAAAGTCGATGCTGCTAATGTTCTTCTGCGAAGTCCTTGTCCCGAGGGCACGCACCGCCGGGACATGTGTTCTAGATTTTACGTCTCCCCACAGTGATGGCACTGTCGAGCTAAAGCCACATTTAAATGGACAGCGCATGAGAGCGGGATTACGATATTGAGTTAGTCTTGAGGATGCATCCACGCAAGAACTCCGTGTTGGGTCATAAAATCCAAGCCCGCGGGATGCCCTCCATCCTGTGCTGTTCTGCTCGATGGTGATGATAATATGTGGGGTTTAACGTCCCAAAACCACCATTATGAGAGACGCCGTAGTGGAGAGCTCCGGAAATTTCTACCACATATGGGGTTCTTTAACGTGCACCCTAATCTGAGCCCATGGGCCCACAACATTTCCGCCTCCATCGGAAATGGAGCCGCCGCAGCCGGGATTCGAACCCGCGACCTGCGGGTCAACAGCTGAGTACCTTAGCCACTAGACCACTGCGGCAGGGCTGTGCTGTTCTGCTCGCAAACGTGTAAACCCGTTCGGCAACGACGGCCGGAATTAAGTGATGACGGTGAAATGGGTAATTGTATATATACGCGACTTGGGCGGTGTGTATACGGCGTTGAAAATCCACACGGCAGAAGAGAATGCCTAAACTTGTGACGACACGGTGCGGCGGTCCCGAGTGTGTTCGTTCGGTCTATGCTCCGGCTGACGTAATACCTCGCCCACCGTCTTCTCGTTCAGCATACTGCGCCTATAGAGGTGGCTTGGGAAATCGTCTTGGCGCGCTCTTCCATACACAAGCACGCACGTATCCCGTGCGCTCATTTTCGGCTCTCGCGCTTTGTCTGATTGAGGTCGCACAACGCGGCGATGAATGGGCAGTGGCCGGATCGCCACGGTGCGGCGTTATTGCTAATAGTTTTCGCCCCGCCGCTTGGGGGGGTGGCGAAGCTTGATTTAATCTTCGCACGCTCACCGTCTCCGGTATACCGCTTCCTGCAGCTGCGACCATCGCGGACTCGTCCTTGAAGCTTTCTTCCGCTCGCCTTTTGTAACGCACTTTTGTTTTTGTTTTTCGTCAATTTCGCTTTCTCGAAAAAAGTGTTGAGCGCGACGCGCACTGACCTGACCATTCTCTTTGACTCTATAAACGGCAACACTTCGGCTGCGTTATCGGCGTGGAGGAGGACCCTATATAGCGCGGTTGGAAACGGTTCACACGGAAGTCATCTGTATCCATGACCCCGCTGCTTTCGACTTGCGGGAGGGGGAATCCTCGCGAAGAAGGGACGCCAGACGCCCGGTATAAGCGGGGACACACAATTGTGTCTCGGCTCTGCCAGAATATGAAAACGGAAGTGACGGAACGAACGGGAAAAGTCGCGATGCGTGGCGCGGCTTTGTGTGGCCGCCGCGTTATATTTTTTGCTATTCGCATCTTGTGAAAAGCATCGGCCGTTTGGCGATGCTTGGGTGACTTTGAAGGGTCTTGTGAGTTATGCTGAACCTGACGAGGCTGCTGCCCCTCTCTCTGCCCTCCAATCGCGCACGCTGCCGCATGAATTTCTTTTTTTTGGGGGGGGGGGGGGGGGTGGGGGCAAACATACGATCATTCCGTCCACGCGCCCTCGTTTATGTCTTAACGGGGCCCTATTTAATTTATATTAGATATGCTGCTCTTGCTCTTGGAGCTGCCTATGGGTAGCTTTAATAATAATTTAGTGATTTTGCGCTCTGACGCTGCCAGCAGTCTTCGATGGCTTGCACAAGAGATCACGCTATCTCTGGCGCCGACCAAGCTGCCAGACCAAACGAACCATTGAACCGTCAACACCACCTGTCCTCTTCGGGCCCCGCCGCGATGGTCTGGTGGCTAAGGTACTGGGCTGCTGACCCGCAGGTCGCGGGTTCGATTCCCGGCTGCGACGGCTGCATTTCCGATGGAGGCGGAAATGTTGTACGCCCGTGTACTCAGATTTGGGTGCACGTTAAAGAACCCCAGGTGGTCAAAATTTCCGGATCCCTCCACTGCGGCGTCTCTCATAATCAAATGGTGGTTTTGGGACGTTAAACCCCACAAATCAATCAAATCAATCAATCAATCAATCACCTGTCCTCTTCGGTGCATATCTGTGTGCCAACTGCAGATGCATCCACCATGCGCCGAAGAGAGTCACGCTGCTTTATCGCTTACGACTAATAGGGTGGCATTGACAAAATCTTATTCCTTTTGTATTGGAATAGCCGACAACGCCCTTTTTGATGCCTGTCGTGGCGAGGAGACTCCTTTTTCCACCACATCCCGGGCGTCTGTCCTCTGCATAATGTTCAGAGACATTCACTGGCGTCCGTTCTAGCGCACCTTCACAACAGACAGATGTCTGTCGAGACTATTCTTACATTCATGTCATTGACCGAAAACTTCGCAGCTGAAAGCGACGAATGTACCACTGAGGGTTTTTTTTTTAAGGTAGCCGAGCTGTACAAGCGGCTGTGGCAGTAATGTCTCGTACCACGCTAGAGTGACGGACTGTGACTGACTGTGTACGTGCGCTGGATCACGTTCTGCCCTTCTCTCAATTTCCTCTTTCATGTTTCAATTTTCTCCCTCATATTCCCATGTGTAGTGCCCCGCCGCGGTGGTCTAGTGGCTAAGGTACTGGGCTGCTGACCCGCAGATCGCGGGATCAAATCCCGGCTGCGGCGGCTGCATTTTTGATGGAGGCGGAAATGTTGTAGGCCCGTGTACTCTGATTTGGGTGCACGTTAAAGAACCCCAGGTGGTCTAAATTGCCGGAGCCCTCCACTACGGCGTCTCTCACCATCATATGGTGGTTTTGGGACTTTAAACCACACAAATCAATCTAATTAATCAATCCCATGTGTAGAGTAGCAAGCTGATTGTCCTGGACTGGTTGATCTTCCCGCCTTTCCTAATTCTCTACTATCCATTATCTTGTTACTCAGCAGACTACTTTCATACGCTCGCGAACGCTGAATAAATGTATAGTTAATTGTAACAAGCAATCCTTGTCTGGAAACGTTACAATATTTCTGCCCGCTGTTAGGCTCGTGTCTTACGCTTATTTTGTCTTTGGGGTGCGTCCTGGTCAAGCGGGGAAGCCATCGTTATCTTCTACCCTGGCGTGCGCCCACCAGACACCGCCGACACTTTGCACTTCTCACGACGATGGCGTGATGAAGAGTGTGATTGTAGTGTCCAATGTTTGCGGCGTCGCACGTCGATGATACTATACCTTCGACGTTTTGTCAGCGCCCTCTGGAAATATCAGTTAACGCTGAACCTTTGCGTCTGCCGCCCGTTCCATTTGAAGCAGTGCATATAATTACAATGTGGGTCCAGCAAGAACCGTAATTGGCTTACGATGCACGGCGTGCGCACAAATGCTCGTGCCCGCAGTGGAAGGCACAACGCTGCTTGTTATGCGATTCTTAAAGGGGGAAAAAAAGAGAAAAGTGAGCCCCGTAACTGTCTGCATCAGAGTGCGACACCTCAACAGTAGCTCACGAGAGATGGAGGTAAGGAGGGATTAAAAGCTATATATAGAGAGAAAAAGGAGAGAGCGAGGCGCAGGGACAGCGAACGACGGAAGTGAACAGGAGATTGGAAAGATAAACACGGTCGCAGAAGTCCGAGGACGGGGCACCACTCGGCGAGAGCTCTTGTCGGCGTCAGGAGATGGCGTATGGGCGAGCCTAGTCGGCCAGAGCTGCGCTGTCGTCGGAGATCGCGGGGGGGCACAACCGGTCGGCACGAAATCCAGCGAGCGAGTCCGCACAGCGCTGCTCTGACGTAGAGTCAAACAGACTCCTTGGTATCTGGAGGCCCTCTGAAGTTCCTCTGTGCTTGAGCTTAACGTGTGGCCACGGTCGTTCGTGTGCCTCGAGCGTCCTTACGCTTTCTCTCGCAATAATAAAAACGTGCTCGTCTAGCGTGAGCACTCCTCGGAACCGACCAACTAACTCTGTGTATAGTGGCAGCTGCCCAACTCGGAACACTTGCGCCATCCGGTCTCCGTGTTCTACCCCCCCCCCCCCCCCCCCCTTGCATTTTCTGGTGCTTGGCGTCGTTTACCAAGTCATTCTTCAGCCAGACCTTTTGTGGCAACGAGCGAGTGTATAGATGTAACGAATCGCCGCGACGTTCTATAGCCCCCTCTGGCGGCCGGTGTTATCGAGTGCTGCCAGTGTCAGGGCCACGTGTCTCGCCGATTGGGCGAGGTCGCTTGCGCGATCGTTCGTGCCGAGTGTCGGTTCGTATTCGCAGAGGTGTCCCGCGATTTTCTGGTTTTACAGGCCTGCGCTACCCGCTCTTACGCTGTGGCGATGTTGCGATGACCATGAAATAGCCGTGACGGCCGCGAACTAGATGTAGGCATTGAAGTCGCGAGTTTCCCAGCTTTTCGCTCAGAACGTGGCCAACGTTGAGTAAGCTCTCTGTAAACCACGATATGATTATGAGCAGCGTCTAAGGAGGCTCTGTTATGAGGCATGCTTTAGGGAGGCGGGGTGGGGTGGACTCCGTACTAGTTTTGCCCACCTGTGGTTCACTGAGTTCACATGTGAACACAGAGTTGTGTTGCGTTACTTCTTTGCTTAAGACTGTTCCAAGCAATTTGTGCACTTTCTTTTCTTTCTAGTAGTGTATATTTAATTCGCTCTACTTAGTGTGTGTTTGTTTTTCAGTTATTGCGTAGGATAGTAAAAAAAAAGTTGCTTTACAAACCTGTTCACTTCGTTTCCACTGTGTTCGCTTTTTTCGCCCCACCTGCTTGGTCTACGGACTGCAGTATGTACTAAATAAAATAACAAATAAATGCTACAACATAAAAAAAAGTGGGCGTTCCTTGTCCCCACAGCTAGATATGTTTAGCTTACATATACACGTATCCGACCCCTCTCTCAGTTGTCGGGCTATGCTCAATACGAAAAGGCATGGCTATAAGATCTCGGTCAGTGTTGTATACATCTCATCGCTCGTGCATGCGAGACGAACCGGGCTGCTCTAGTATAGTCATGAAGGTCTCGTTTGTACGCAGGCTGATCTGATCGGGATCGTTTGTCGATACATCTTGAGTGAGAGCGTGTTCTTCTTTTGCATGTACTGAATTGCGTGGCGTTCGATTACCCCTTCAAGGTAATCGAACGCCGATGGCGCTTCGTGCTGATGATACCCGGCGGTATACGAGTCGGTATAAACGTGCTACAAGTAAAGAAACCACTGAGCCAAATGTCATTTGACCCACATTTCGTTTCTTTCTTGCCGCTAATATCGGGCTATATACTGCGACGCGCGCCTATAAAACCAAGCACCCTCGTTATGAGTTAACGGTTGCTTTCGGGTGAACCAGATACGAGATGAAAAAAAAAAAGAGAGAAACGGCGGCCAATTTTTGTCGGCCGAGGAGCTGTCCTCTCCCATGTCTGGCTGCCAATCCTTCCCCACCCACTTGTCCGTGTGCGCCTACGAGCAGTTTTTTTCGCGCGCCTTCGCTATGTCGCCATTGGCTTCCTTCGACACCCTCGTACGCGTTTCTTCTCTCTTTTTTTGTCTCACCTTCTTGAGTGCCAGCAATGTGCAGAGCGCTTCAGTTTGGAACGTCTACCGACTTCGGTGGCGTAATGAAATGCGCTCACGCCCTTCATGCATTCATGCATGAACGAGTGCATGCATTGCTTCGAAGGAAAAAAAAAAAAAAAACCGTTTCGCCACGTCCTGACACGATGGCGTCAAAAACGTCGCGTGCGGTATAGTTTTGCTTTACATCCGCGTTTTTGCTTGCGTAAAAGCCTGCGCTACTCCCCGATGACGCCGCATGTGATGTCGCCCGCACATCGCACCTTTTCTCCACGCGTTTCGTGTTAACTGGGACGTATTTGCATTTACCTCACTTCGGACTGCGTGTAAGTAGGGCCGCGTCGTGGATTTTCGCAAAGCGGTCTTTTTTTTTTTTCGTATGGAAGGGCTCGCGCACGTATTCCTTATGAGATGTGCTTACCGCGTATGTTTAGTATACTTGAATGTGCATTACTTCACCCGTTCTCACCTGTAGCATTTGCTCTTTCTTAGCGCGGCGCGGGGCGGCACAGTGACATGCACGCTGTGTTCGACGACGGCATTTGTTAGCGAGAGTTACGAGCGTGCTTCTAATTTTGTTTGCGTAATCGAGAATGCAGATATGTTCGCTGCTTTTGTTCGTCTTTAGAAATGCGGCGACGTGATTCGTGTATTTCGTGAATCGAGTCCGCCGTGTCGGAGCAGTGGTTACGGGTGCTCGGCTGCTGGCTCGAAGGTTGCGGATTCTATCCCGGCCGGGGCGGTCACTTTTGAGTGGAAGCGAAATGCTACGGGGCCCGTGTAACGAATGCCAAGTGGTCGAAATTTCCGGAGCCCTCCACTGCGGCGTCTCTCATAATCGAACCGTGATTTTGGGACGTAAAACTCCAGATATTATTATTATTATTATTATTATTATTATTATTATTATTATTATTATTATATTGAATCGTTGTAAATCAGTGTTTGTGTACACGGGTATGTGTACTTTTCTCTCATTTTCTGTGCACGTGCACTCAACGAGATCGTCCCAAAAGTGTGTACGCACGCACTATAGCTTCTCAGCATCCGCACTGTGAAAATGTGCAGGAACTTCTGGGGTCGCAATGACCTGGCATCTCTCGGCGCATCACGAACGGCTGCGTTGCCAGCGTGACTCTCCCATCTTGCGGAGCTGGGGCGTTTTTCACGATTCCTGTTCGCTTCTGCGCTTCAGCGAACTATCGGGTTGTGTTTGTGCGCGCTGCCTGCCTAACGAGGTGCCCCGTTTACGTTTCTTTCGTCTCTCTTCGGGCCAGTGCTCTTTGAGGGGAAAAAAAAAAAAACACATTGAGAGATCGGGAATGGATGCTCTGATATACCGCAAGAGGGAGGAGGATATGTATACTTCGTGGGCGGTGACCGCTGCCTTTGCGCACGCCGCCGCTCAGTCGGGCACCATCATTTGGTGAGCCCGAAAATTTCTCGCTTGATGCGAGCGGTGCCTGGCGCAACTCTCATCTGTGATGTATCCGTGATCACGACGTGGTGCGACGTTTTCATATACGCCGCCAAGTGTGTGTGTGTCTGTGCGTGTCGCACGCTCGCGCCATGGCTTATGGTTTTCGACCGCAAGGCGTATGTGTGATGCTACGTCGCGCCTACGGACATTTCTCCCGATGATGATGAACCTCGGAGGCGACCTGCTTTTGCCAACGTTTTCGTTTCTTTTCGTCCTCTCGAGCTCGGTGTTCCACGGACGCGCGCTGTAGCTTGGCAGGGTGTCGCCGTCCTCATCAGTTGCATACGGAGTTGCGGACTCTTGACACTGTGCGCCCGCGTCACTTTCCCAAGAAGAAAGTGCGAAACGCCTAGTGGGTTTCGCGTCTCAGGGTGCCCGCCTGCTTTCTTTTTGCGTCCGTGTTTGCGCCCCTGTGTAGTCCTTCACGTCTCACCTATGAGTTTTTTGCGCGTCGCACTATAGCTTATGCTCCGCAAACCATTGCACGCAAGGACTGCGCTTACTGCGGTTGTCTCGGAGAAGTTTGCCATTCATACTCGCATGGAGTCCACGTCGTCGTTCGTTGCGTATATCGTACGCGGCTCTTTCCTGTAGCACGTGCTTGGACTAGATGCCTGCCACACGAATTGAGTGTGGCTCCTAAACATACTAGTCGGGGTGGATAGCCTTTCAAGGGATTCATGTAACTGGTGGACGCCTTCCGCTTATGCTATACCGGTTGGCCCAATTTGACCCGTGTGCAGAGCGGAGGAGTGTTGTGTGCATGCCAGGTCGACAGCATACTTTCCTATAGCTCTTGTGACCGCGCATTAAGAGCCACCCTCCCCCCTTCTTTGGTCTTCCACGTTGCGCGTAACGGCGCCCTTATTTAACCATTGTCGGCTTAGACCTTGTCCCTGAGGCTGTGCCCTGCTCGGTGAACTGGTAAAAAAAGCGCGTGGCTGGGCGCCCTTTCCGTGGGACACGGGTCGTTGCTCGCAGCCAATTGGCTCCTCGTCCGCAGACGGCGGGAGACGTGACCGCATCGTGTATAGCGGAGTCGTTCGCCGCGTTCGTGTTTTGGTTCGAGTTTTGGAGCGCGCCGAAAGAATCCTCCTTGCGGAGCTCTGCACACAACAGTGTCAAGTGACTTTGACGCTCGTCAACTCCTCTTCAGAAACAAGCCGCTCCCACTTTAATCTGCAGCTTCGGTGCTGGCGTTCCCCGAGGACTCGGCATCGAACTACCAGATACTGCAGTGACGTGTGGTGCGAAATCATCGAGGCTTGCACGTGTATGCTTGTGTAAGACCACCCTTTCGTCTCCACTGTACTCCCAACCATCCGTGCACATCGCAGTGTTTGCATCTTCGCGCTAAAACGACGTGTCCCCGCTTCTCCGTATATTATACAACCCTTCTGCGACTGAGTGTGCGGTCGATTCGGCGGACGGCTCGCGCTGTACGGCCGAGTTTTCGTCCTGGTCTTCGGTGCGGTACAGCCGTGACATGGGTCTCCACCGGGGCGTCGGCAGTTTACTGACTACGAGGAGGTCCAGCCAGCAGCAGCGCGGTCCGTTGGCAATCTGCTTCCGGAGCACTCGGAAGTCCAGCGGCGAAGTTGCCTTCCGGCTTTCCGTTCGTCGCCGACTTTGGTGCGCCCTGGCTCGTGCCGTCGACGAACTGGCCGTCAGCATCGACGCGGTATGTGAACTGTGTTGAGTAGTAGTAGCAGTAGTAGTAGTAGTAGTAGTAGTAGTAGTAGTAGAAAACTTTATTATATACATAATCAAGACGGGCTTGGAACTCCAGTGCCCCGAGGAATATACGGGGTGAAGAGCGAAGTCTGTCCGGCAGGGTGGTGCCCCTATTCCAGGGCCCCGCTGGCTCGAGCCATCCGTTCAGCTCTGTGGATCAGTCGCAGCTGATCCACTAGGGCTGGGCTAGACAGCAGCGCCTGTGTTGAGTTTGCTGGAAATGTGTGTGGACACTGGGTGCGCGCGATTGGCACCGTGACCTCGGGGATGCCTTATCGCGCTCGCTTTTGTGTCCACCCGACGAAGTGTGCCTTGAGTGGCGCGGACGCTGAATTCTCGGTGGTCCTGCTGTAGCATTTAGGGGCTTATATCTGTTGCGCAATGTCTACAAAGGTATAGAGCCTTGAGTGATAGCACCCCGAGCTTTCTTTTCTTTTGTTTTTTTTTGCCGTCCGTTTCGCCGCGTGAAATAATGTAAGAGGGAGATTCTATTGAATGAAGACTCTGTAAGAAGGACGGAATATACGATAGGGGGCCCTTTTTTTTTTCCTTGTTCGCAATTACATGAAATGATCAGGACAAGTTATTAGTAAAACCAAAAACTTTTGTTCTTATGCAAAAAGTCATAGTTACACACTTCTCTTACTAACAGAGCGAGGAAGTTAGTGGGGCCCTCAGGTATGATGCGCAATTGCGATGTAACAACATCAGTATTAATTGCAATTGCCAGTGTCTTTGAAGAAACATTAAAGGGGTTATTGGGCTACGCTATGTTGCCTCGCAAATCCCCAGCTCCAAAAACTGTACAAGTTTATTACCTACAAGTGAGTACTTTTCCCTTCATCCCCATGAGCGTGCTGGAACCTACACAGGAGGGGAAAGCTGGGAAGATCGTAGTGAAATTGTTTCGATTCATTTCCAGTAATATGCCAAAGGCAAGTGAACGTAGGTGAAAGAACTTGCGGGGAGTTGTTCTTCCTTTTCCTTGGCTTCATACCTTGCATGGCTCGTGTAGGTACCGTTATGTATGCATGAAACAACAACTAAAGAAAGTATACTGGCAAAGATTTTCGGCACGCTTAAATCTCCAGGCCTCGGCGTGTTGAAGGCGAAGGTTATTTTCGTTCCCCCGAATGCGCTACAACTTATATGGCGATTGGTTGTGAGGAAATACAAAATAATAATGGCCGAGGTGTAACGTGCCAAAACCACGTTATGATGGTGAGGGGCGCCGTATACTGGAGGGCATCGAAAAATTTCGACCACTTATAGGGTATTCTTTACCGTGCACCTAAATCTAAACCCACGGGCCTCAAGCACATTCGCCGCCATCGAAAATGCGGCTGCTGCGACCTGGAGTCGATCCCGCGACCTCCGGTTTAGCGGTCGAGTACTACCATAACCATTATACACCGCCGTGGCGGGTCGTTGTAAAATGAGATAACGTTTCCATACGAGGGCAAGACTGGAGAACCGGAAAAATCAAACGCCCCGTTCCACTCCTCCTGGGTTCGCGCGTTGTTGTCTTTTTTATATATAGTAGGTGTGTCTTATTCGCTTGTTTCTTCTCGTATGTCCGTGTCACGTGTTATCCTTATCTGCTGATGATCAGTGAGTGTTACATCTGCAGTTTTTGTGCTAAAGTTGTTCCTGCACTACGTGAAGCTGCTTTTGCGTGGGACTTATGATCTGGGATGTGAGCATGGCATACGGCGTAATCAGTGCAGGTCGCTGACAAGTTCCAGCTTCGCTCGCTCATGCTCAGGTGTCTTTAGACATTTAAAGGGACACTAAAGAGAAACAATGACTTGGTTTGGATTGATAAACTACACTGTGAGCACTCTAATGCCACAAGTCTCACTGTCATAAGTTCATTATTAGCGTAAAAAAACAAGGTTGAAGCTTCATTTTTTTTTAATTTCGCGCAGAATGTCCGCGCTCGACGTGGGGAATTTCAAAATGTATATTTCGCATTTTCGCGACGTTGGCCCAAGGAAATTTTCCGAAGCTTCGTATGCTAGGTCTAAGACACGCATAGAAGACAATGTACTTCATATTTATGAAGTATAATATATTTAGGACCTTGTAGACGCTTTCGAAATTTACTACGTCGCGGTGTTTGGTGCGGGAATCTCGCAGTGGTGTCTCCACCCGCTTTGTCTTTTCGCGCGTTTTATTGTTCATCAGGCGTCATGTCGTGGTTAGAGTGGTGTTTTCGGGATTGGGAAATTGTACTTTACTAATACGCCAAAGCTCGTTTCGCTTTTCAGTGTCTCATTAACACATACGTTGCACATTTAACTACCTCTCGTCATGATACCACGACCTGTGGTGTGCCTGCCGGATCAAGACATTTAACGTTTAACGATGTGCTTTCCGGTCGACGTATGGGCTTACGCTTCGCTTCTTGAAGGTGCAGCTAAATACAGTTTCTCGGCGTTGTGCTCGCGTGCGTGCTTGGGGATGGATTTTCGTGTAACCGGTTATGTGGTGGATCGGCGTAAGAAAATATAAGGTTTCAGGTAATCCCCTGCGTCGGAATGCCTGTCATTCGTGGAGATCGATGAACATGCGAAGCGGGGGATGTGGATGGTGTATGTGGGCGCGAAAAGCTCTACTGCGGAATGCAGAAAGGTCTGTTGGCCCTGTGGCGGCCGTGTTGCGTCTGTGTGTGCACATAACCTTTCCACCTGCGTGCGTTTGCTTCGGGTCACCGATCGGGCCGCCAGCAGCGTTGGAGAGGCGCCGGCTCTAGCGGCCCGGAGCAGCGCTTGCTGGGATTCGAGGGGGCTTCCTTTCGGTTGCGCTATATACCGATGACTGTGAACCAATGTCCTGGGGCTCCTCTCCACGCTCTTCCTGCATCCCCCCCCCCCCTCGCAGTATGGGAGCAAGTATTGTGTGACCGACAGTGCGAGAGCAGTGAAGAGCATCGATACGGGCGGTCGTTCGTTCTCCCCCCCGTTTTCTTGTGGCGCGTGTGGCTGTTGGGACGTCGGTAGTGCACTTTCTCTGCGACCGCAAGCCCTATCGCGATCGCCTGACGAACCCGCTTTTTAGATGCGGAAGCATCTTATACTCGCGCCTTGTAGTGCGCCGTCCGCGCCGTCCGCACCGCTTCTCGAACATTCGACAGCTGACGCGCGCGCATGCGCCGTCGCCCACCATCTGTGCCGCGCGCGCTTCTCCTTCGAGAACATTCGACAGCTGACAGCGCATGCGCCGTCGCCATCTGTGCCGCGCGCGCGCTTCTCCTTCGAGAACATTCAACAGCTGACAGTGCATGCGCCGTCGCGCTGTATATATACTCAAGGTCGGCGCTCGCTCGCTCAGTTGCCGCTCGTCGGTTGGTTTGTACGGCGCGTCGACGTCCAAGGTCGCGGTGAAATGATTTCCAACGAATCCACAAACACAATGATCGACGTCCCTTCGACCAGCGCCGTCCTTTCGCATACGTGTGTACGTGTTCACTCATTTAACACCCCCTCCTACAACCACGTTAACCAATTTAGCCATCGACCCAAGTAAGTCGCAATTTAACACCCCATTTCACAGCCACGTTAACCAATTTAGCCATCGACCCAAGTAAGTCGCACTTTAACACCCCGTTAACCAATTATATGCTCCGCATTTTCCTCAGTGTTCCCCCGAGGGAAGCTGCGGGCAATTTTTTTTTCACTGCACTGTGCACCATTGTTGCCGGAACATCCCGTGTGGACCTGGCGCTCGCGGGAATTTCCTCTTGCGTTGAGACATTGTGGGTAACCAGACTGAAATTTTCGCGCTTATATTAGCGAATGGGAGCATGTACATTGATGGAAGTGCTGCTCCGATTGCTCCAAAAGAGAAACGCGGCTCCATGCTGCTTCAAGCAGTCATTTTTTGTTAGTAATTGCTCCAAAGCTGCTCCGAAATGACATTGAGACAAGGAGAATGACGAATATTTACCGTTTGACTGACTCATAGGTCCTAAGGAAACTGATAAGAATCTGATAAGAATCCAAGTGGGCACCTAGTGTGCAGCATTATCGGCTCTGACCTCATTTGTGCGACGATAAGAACTGGCATATTAAGCATCATTTGGCTTTTTTTCTCTCTAATCAGCTAGACATGCAGGCTAGAGGTGAAATAGGAAAATGAGCAGGATTGCTTGTAATGTAATACTGATTATCTAATGCTTATTTGGCAACATTTGTATAGGACTGTGGTTACTTCTAAAACGTGACACTCAGCTTTTCCAGTCTGATTTGACGTCTCCCACAAATACTAGTATTTAGAATTGCAGCGCAGTTCTCCTCGCATTTTTGACAACCTTCTATAGTTTCCTTCATGAAATTTACATTGATTGTTGTCTCCTAAAAATATAATAGTATTTACGAGATGCGTCGATAATGCCTCGATAATTCATGTGTGGCAAATTTAATACCCGATTCCAAAACACCAATAGCTGCTCTTAACTAGCATTTTTTTTTTCTGCTCCGAAAACACTTGTGGCTTCTCCAAGGTATTCTCCAAAAAGTAAAAAGTCACTTCCATCACTGCTCGTCAATCGCTTTTAATTTTTTGTTATTTCGTTTCGCAGACCTGCATATCGAGCAGTGATTGTTGTATTCCATGTTTCTAAACGGGGATAGACGTCGTTGAATACTGAGGCGCTTGTAACCGCATGACCGATGCTGACACTTGTTTGAGCAGGGCCTTTTTGTGCAGGGCAATCGTTCATTATTGCGCGCGTCCGCAGCTCAAATTGCCCATCCTGTTTTTGTTTTTGCGCTGTCTTTTTTTTTCTCGATGTACACACTTTATGCGTTTGCCATCGTGGCATGCGCAGAGTTTATGCACCTTGCTGCTGCGCCTTGCCTTCTACATTCAGCCTGCTCAGCGGCGTCAGTCTATGGGTGAGGGTAGAGAGCAAATGTTTGCCTTGGCCCAGCGGTGAAAGTGGCGAGGTCTTCTACTTGAGCGATTGAAGGTCATCACATGCGGCGCGTGCCTCGTGATATAAAAAAAAAAAGCCCGACTCTTTCTGCGGTGCTCTAGGTTCACGTACTTGTTTGCTGTGCGCGCCCAGAGTTCTCCGAACAAATATTCATTGCAAAGGATGCTGCGCAAACATTAATGAACGCCGTGTCTTGTGAGTTTCCCCTTTGTATTTTTTTTTTCAATCATCGCTCCATATTCGCGACGACGTAGGCATTTGACCGGCTGCGGGCATGGCTTGTGGTCGCTGAACTATCATTTCGACGGTGGAGAAAGGAAGCAATAGTTACTCGAATTGCTATAGTAGCGTAAAAATTCCAAGTTATCCGGCTAAGGTGCGTCTCATACTCGAGCTCTGTTAAACGTATAACTCCTAGTCCCTTCATGGAAAACATGTACGGCTCAACTGTGAAGACTATCAGTTAATAAAAAAAAAACGCGATCTAATGATCTTCCTCCTTTCTGATGGTTTCGATTTCATTTTTTTTGTTGTGGCGCCTTCTTGGTTATCTACGAGACCGAGCGGCGACCTGTTGCGCCACTCGCGGACTCTTGATACTGCAACCGCCGATGCTCGAAGCGCGCGCTGACGGCCCAGTGTCGTGCCCGCTTCCGAGCGTCTTCCCTGGGAAGCGTTTAGGAGGAGGCGGCGGCTGTCGGAACCGGTTCGCCGAATCTTTTTCACTGACCCCGTGGGTCGATCCGGGGTCTGCATGCTCCTGCAGTCAAACTGCAGGGACAGAGGCGACAGGACAGCTCCGACACACGCGGCGCTGGGCTTGCGCTCGTCGATGTGCGTCGACTACTCACGCAGAGGGAGAGAGAGAAAGCGAATATTTAAAGGCCAGGCGACGTCCATGATCCAAGGAGTCCTCGGCGCTCAAGGACGGTGGCGCAAGTGGTTAGCTCCGGTGTTTGTTTGTTTTTTTTTCTTTACTGCTGCGTCCATTGCCGGCCCTCGGAGAAGGACCGCACCCTGGTGCCATGCATGGCGTGGGCCGCTGGCGGAGGTCTGCCCACTGCAGTGAAGGTGGAGGCGAGGCCTCCGCGGCTTCTCTGTGTTCCTTTTATTATTATTATTATTATTATTTTTCCCCACTTTGCAGTAAGCCTTCCCCAGATCAGCATTGAGTAACTCTCGATGAGGGCAAAAAGTGGGTTGTATATCTTCTGAATTGTCGCTCCTGTGGACAGTGTTTCCTGTAAATCTGTTTCTGAATGTGTTTTCCGTCGTTTCTGACGGAATTGGGAGGTGTGAGAGAAGATGGACGATGGCACTACGAGGAACCCGTGCGCTGCAACGACTCCAGTACAAACTTTTTTTTTTAACCAGTCCGACAGTGTCAACTGTTCGACCTTGCTCGTTCCGAAAGATCTTTCGTTCGAAGCTTGACAGTTGCTTTATGCAAGTGTGTCACCCATATTTGGAGGAAGTTGGCGTAGACGGGCATGCTCGCTGGCACATATGCGCTGGCACGGGGCACCACACTTCGCTTGCCTTCTCACTGTTATAAAGCCTCGAGTGATTTTGTATTCCCCGAATGCTGTACGTTCACTTGGGCACGTGATACGTTTTTTTTATGTAAGGAAGGATCCAGTAGCACCTGTCTTTCAGCTTGTGTGTTTTTTTTTATATAAAATAATCGGCAGTGGTCACTGAGTGTACTTCAGGTGTCGGCATTGGTTTAGGAGAAACTCATTGCGACTCTTATCCGTTTTTTTACCTGTCACAATTATGTTCATATTGCCACCTGGCCATGAACTGCGGCGAGCACGAGCCCGCATCGAGGAGAAAAACGAGGAAGAAGTTGTTGGGCTAGCGCGCTCTCGCCGAGGCTTTTGTTTTTTTGGTTGTGGTGTCCCTGACCTGCGCCTCTGTGACTACGCGGTATTCTTTACCTGAAGTCCCTCTTGTTCACGCGCGACAACTGGTGGAGTCGCTGGGTATTCCCAGTCAATGATCCAAACGCCTCCTGGGAGCCCTATACCCGCAGTCGCAACACCTGTCCACCGGGCCAGCCGGAGAATCCGAGGATTGTCCCCCGAGCGTGAACCTCTACCGGAGATGGCATCAACTGCACCACCCCAGAGCGGTACGGAAAATATTCCGATGGCTAATTACATGCTGCAGAAGCCACGAGTGCCGAAGGTGTTCCGCGGCTCCATGTTGGAGGATGTTGTGGACTGGTTGGCTCACTTTGAACGCGTTGCGGCTTTCAACGAGTGGACCGACGCCAACAAGCTGCGGAATGTATATTTCAGCCTTGAGGACGGAGCTCGTACTTGGTACGAGAACCGCGAACCCTTCTCGTCGTGGACGATGTTTTGCCGTCAGCTGCTGGCAAGTTACGCTGACCCCCATCGCCGTGAACGAGCGGAACGGGCCATCCAATCACGCATCCAAATGCCGAACGAGAGCGTGATGGCGTACGTGGAGGACATGACGAGCCTTTTCCGTCGCGCTGACCCAGGTATGGGAGAAGACAAGAAGTTGCGCCACCTAATGCGAGGAGTTAAGGAGCAACTCTTCGCTGGTCTCGTGCGAAGTCCCCCGAATACTGTGGCAGAGTTTTTAACTGAAGCAACGACAATGGAAAACATGCTGCAGCAGCGATCAGCTGTGTACGACCGCCACGTGAATGTTGCTTCGCCGGTGGACCAGATTGGAGTTGCGGGGAGTAACGTCAATCTCGAAGCTCTCTGCGACCTCATCAGATCGGTGGTACGCGACGAGCTGCAGAAGATTCACGGGCCGCCTCCACCTGCTGCGGGATCCATCTCCAGCCTCATCAGGAGTGAAGTACAGCAGGCTTTGCAAGTCCCGCTGTCCAACGATGCTTCCCCGCCTGTACCGATCGAGCCTCACCGTGCATCTTATGCCGAGGCTGTGAGCTGTTACGTCGCTCCTGCATCGTACGCCGAAGCTGCGAGTCGTTACGCTCCTCCACGCCGTTTCGTACACCCTGCACATCGCGATCCACTCCCAGCAGTTCAACCAGTCCAGCATTTCGAGAATCGGCAGCTCCTCCCGCGGAAATCGGACGTATGGCGCACACCGGACAGGCGGCCGCTGTGCTACCACTGTGGCGAAGCCGGACACGTGTACCGCGAATGCCAGTACCGTCGCCTCGGACTTCAGGGTTTCGCCGTCGACTCACCCAGGCCAAGATTTGGCGAAAGACCCAGAGCGATTGAGGAGTACCTGTCCGAGCAGCGCATGCCACTGCTCCCGCGGCGCCAGTCACGATCACCATCTCCAAGAAGGTCTTCGTCAAGTGTCCCGAACTACCCAGGGGCGGCGCCAGCACGGCCGCTCAGCCCTAGGCGGGAAAACTAACGACAGCGACCTTCGGGGGCGGGGCCGCTGATAAACGACACGAACAAGGGCCCCAATCCATGCGAGTACGTACCAGCAGTGGTTCAACGACGACAGCTCCCGAATCAGAAAGCCGACTTTCCCTAGATATACCTGTAGTGCTCGACGGCCGCCACGATATTACAGCTTTATTAGACACAGGGGCCGACTACTCCATCATGAGCAGAAAACTGGCGACGCATCTCAAGAAAGTGGGTACGCCGTGGTACGGGACACAAATCCGTACAGCCGGCGGGCACGTCGTCACCCCTCTCGGTATCTGCACGATTAGAGTCGGCATTCGCAAACGCACATTTCTCTGCAGCTGCCTTATACTTCCTGAATGCTCCCGAGACCTCATCCTAGGCGTCGACTTTTTACGTGAATACGGTGCTATCATTGACCTCCGACAGCGCACAGTGACGTTCTCTACAGACAAAGCAGAAAAGCCTGATGACAGCCATCTCAGTTCGCTTCGTGTTTCGGCCGACATAATCACGTTGCCTCCACGTTCAAGCATCCTGGTTGAAGTCGTGTGTGACGAGATACGTGACGGTGAGGCAGTCGCCGAAGGCAACTTGACACTTTTGTTTAGCATAGGTGTCTGCGCAGCCCGCAGCCTCATTACGCTTCACGACAGACGTGCCACGCTGCTTGTGACAAATTTTAGTAATGAGCAGCGGCACCTGTTTCGACGCACCGCTATCGCTTTCGCCTACCCCATCGAAGACGTTGCTGAATGTTTTTCTGCCGCATCAATAAATAGTGGGCTACAATCGACATCGACCGGCGTTTCTAAGGCTCTTGAAAAGGTGGACATCAATTCGAGCCTCACGCAGAAAGAACGCGCAGCGCTGCAGGAGCTGTTGCTTGAATTTCAAGAGTGTTTCGCTTCGTCCTCAAAGGTGCGTCAAACGCCCCTTATGAAACACCGGATTATTACACACACCGATGTCTCGCCCATAAAGCAACAACCCTACCGAGTTTCTGCCAAAGAACGTGACGCGATCAATGCTCAAGTCGAAGAGATGCTTCAGGATGATGTTATACAGCCGTCCAATAGTCCATGGTCATCGCCAGTCGTTCTTGTAAAGAAAAAGGACGGAACGTTGCGTTTCTGCGTGGACTACAGAAAGCTGAACGACGTGACAAAAAAAGACGTGTATCCTCTGCCACGCATCGATGATTCACTAGACAGACTACGGCGAGCAAGGTATTTTTCATCCATAGACTTGAAAAGCGGATACTGGCAGATTGAGGTTGATGAAAGAGACCGAGAAAAAACTGCTTTTGTTACACCGGACGGCCTGTATGAATTCAAGGTGCTTCCCTTCGGCCTGTGTTCTGCACCAGCGACATTCCAAAGAATGATGGACACTGTTCTTACCGGTCTGAAGTGGAACACCTGCTTAGTTTATCTCGATGATGTCGTCGTATTTTCGGTCACTTTCGAGGAACACTTGAAACGTCTGCAGGCTGTTCTGGAAGCACTCCACTCTGCGAACCTCACGCTGAAGCCAGAAAAATGCCACTTTGGCTATAAAGAACTTAAATTTCTGGGGCATGTTGTGAGCGCAGACGGTGTTCGACCTGACCCCGACAAGACAACCGCCGTAGCCTCCTTTCCCGTTCCCCGTGACAAGAAAGCAGTACGCCGCTTCCTCGGTCTGTGCGCCTACTATCGTCGCTTCATCGCCAATTTTTCTAGAATTGCCGAGCCTCTGACTCGTCTCACACGTGACGACGTACCATTCGTTTGGAATGAAGAACAGAACGCGGCTTTTATCGATCTACGTGAGCGTATGCAGGCACCACCAGTTCTTGCTCACTTCGACGAGGATGCTGCCACGGAAGTTCATACCGACGCGAGCAATGTAGGTCTCGGCGCCGTGCTTGTCCAACATCAAGAAGGCACCGAGCGCGTGATAGCTTACGCCAGCCGTGCCCTGTCTCGCGCCGAGATGAACTATTCCACCTCGGAGAAAGAGTGCCTAGCAGTAGTGTGGGCCACTATGAAATTCAGGCCTTACCTCTACGGTCGTCACTTTAAAGTAGTTACTGATCATCACTCATTGTGCTGGTTAGCCAATTTACGAGACCCGTCTGGGCGTCTGGCACGATGGAGCCTTCGTTTGCAAGAGTTTGACCTTACCATTGTCTATAAATCAGGCCGCAAGCACGAAGATGCTGATTCCTTGTCACGTGCACCTACTGGAGTTTGTGATCCCGACAATGACGATGACTGCGGCTTCCTCGGAGTCCTCACTGCAACAGACTTGATCGCACGACAACACGATGACGTCGAGATTCGCGCAATCATTGACCAACTAGAAGGACGCAACACACCCGTACCTCGGCACATCTCTCGCAATCTCTCTTCGTTCTGCCTGCGGAACGGTGTCTTGTATAAATCAAACTCGAACGGCAATGGGAAAGCCTACTTGCTAGTGGTCCCATCTGACATGCGAGACGACATTCTTCTGGCCTGCCACGACGAACCCACATCCGGGCATCTAGGTTCTTCACGAACTCTCGCCAGAGTTCAACAGGCGTACTACTGGCCGAGACTTGCTATGTACGTCAAGAGATATGTGAAAAGCTGCCGTGAATGTCAACGCCGCAAATCTCCGCCACTGAAGCCTGCAGGCCTGCTGCAACCAATCACACCACCAAGGTCGCCGTTCGATCAAATAGGCATGGATTTACTGGGGCCGTTTCCTCTGTCATCTGCCGGTAACAAATGGATAGTTGTAGCGACAGATTATCTAACGAGATACGCCGAGACAAGAGCCCTGCAACGAGCTACAGCTTCCGATGTTGCCCAGTTTTTCGTCGAACAGATCGTTCTTCGCCATGGCGCCCCGTCTTGCGTCATCACTGATCGCGGAACAGCTTTCA
The DNA here is from genome assembly GCA_013436015.1 of Rhipicephalus annulatus. Taxonomy (NCBI): domain Eukaryota; kingdom Metazoa; phylum Arthropoda; class Arachnida; order Ixodida; family Ixodidae; genus Rhipicephalus; species Rhipicephalus annulatus. The sequence goes on along the minus strand of WOVY01000873.1, from coordinate 19,635 downwards.
CGGCTCAGCTCATTGACGATGTATTCAAGCTAAGCTTCACGAGCCATCGCAAGACGACGGCGTATCATCCGCAGACTAACGGCCTGACGGAACGACTTAACAAGACCATCGCCGATATGTTGTCCATGTATGTAGACGTTCAACACAAGACGTGGGATCAGGTCCTTCCATACGTAACATTCGCCTACAACACTGCCATCCAAGAAACGACACGATTCACACCGTTCCGTCTCGTCTATGGGCGTGAGGTCCAGACCATGTTGGACGCTATGTTGCCACACGATTACGACGGGTCGCTCACACCTGACGCTGAGCAGCTTGCTCAGTTTGCCGAAGAAGCTCGACAGTTGGCACGCCTGCATATCACGCAACAACAAACTGCAGATGCACGCCGCTACAATCTTCGCCATCGACAGGTCGAATACCACCCAGGAGATCTAGTTTGGGTATGGACTCCGGTTCGCCGCCAAGGGTTGTCCGAAAAGCTCCTGAGTCGCTACTTTGGACCCTACAAAGTAGTGCGTCGCATCAGTGACGTGAATTATGAGGTGGTTCCATATGGAACCATGTCACCCCAGCGTCGAAAGCACTACCCAGAGATTGTTCACGTTGTACGGCTCAAGCCGTACTTCGTACGTTAGTGGGACCGTGCCTCAGCCTTGTTCTTTTGTTGTTGTTTTTTCTTGAGTGTGCCCACAGTGTGCATGTCTGCTTTACTTCCGCTTATCCACTACCATTCGCGCGAGCATCGGGGCGATGCTTTTTTTTCAGTGGGGGAATAATGCCACCTGGCCATGAACTGCGGCGAGCACGAGCCCGCATCGAGGAGAAAAACGAGGAAGAAGTTGTTGGGCTAGCGCGCTCTCGCCGAGGCTTTTGTTTTTTTGGTTGTGGTGTCCCTGACCTGCGCCTCTGTGACTACGCGGTATTCTTTACCTGAAGTCCCTCTTGTTCACGCGCGACAATATGAATAAATATGAGCGCTCATTGTGCCATGTGCATCCCAGAAATTCAGTGATGTGTTCGTACTCACTACATTCGTGTAGAGTTAGTCGTCTTTCGCACTCATTTGGCGCTGCCTCGTGGTGTGCTTTTACAGGCGCAGCAAGAACGTGCGTTCCAAGCGTTCGTCATCCGTTGACGCTGCATTGATTGTGAATCAGACCGGGATTAAGGCGCTTACTGACCTGCTCAGCAACACTTTTTTCTTCGTTTTCTTTTCTTTTTTTTATTGTGTATATGCTCTTACTTGATGCTGCTCTGCGTCATTTGGGTTTCGAGAAATATTGCAGCCCATTTGCGGATTAGGGGAAACGTTTTTTTTTTTTGTTGCCTGTGGCGTCGCTACGCTGTCGTACGTGTGCTTCATACCTGTTCAGGTGCATGCCGCCGGCGAGCTTTCTTATCTTTCGTGAGCGAAGAATTAAGCGTGGTTCTTTGGTTCGTAACGCGTGCAGCAGGGTTGCTACGGTGACGGTTTTCTTTGGTCGCAATGGTGTCTTTTAAGCAAGGAAACGAGCCGGACGTTTCTTTGCTTATGTTCAGGACAGTCAGAGCTCCTTGATGATGGGTCGCCTCATCCAGGCGAACCCTATTGGGCCTCCGCGTTTCGCACACTGCTGCGGGTGGTGGGGAGGGGGGTGTTCCTCATCAGCACAGCCCGCGGGCCGATGTGTTGAGTGTCCCAAAAGTGGCGTGCAGTACAGGCGAGTGAAGCCGTGCTCTGTCCGCGAAGATGTCACGGTATACTCTAGCCATATGGGTGGGTCTCTTGTGGCATCGCAGAGGCAGGAGTAGTATGGGGTCTAACCAGCGTGATAATGATCTACGCGTGTTTTCTATAGGGGGGTGTCTTAGGAGACAGAGTTACGTCACGTACAGTATTCTGCCTTCGGTACCTGCTGCACGTTACTGCTTTGCGAGAGGGGCAAGCATGCAACGTGGTCGGACCGGGACGCGTGGCCTTGGGCGATCCGCGCGGCATCCCTTTGCCCGCGGGACCGGCCACTTCTTGCTGGCCGTGCCAACGATCAATGGCCGGTACCGACCTCTCCGTGGCTTGAGCAAGGAGGAGAGCCGCCTACTACGTTGCGTGAGCGGGTCGGACGCCGGAACGAGAACCAAGAGGGGAACGAGTCATAGCCGGGACGGAATTAATGAGGACGAGAGGAGCCGGACGCGTGGCCGAACGAACGATGGAGCGCTCTGGGTGCTTCTTGGACTGGCCCTGCTGCAATCAGCGGGCGAACGGCCGTTTGCGATGGGCTGGAGGGGGTCACGTTGTGCCGTGGCTATTAGGGCAGCTCTCCGAGGACAGCCGGAAGCCTCGCAGCGGACTCGAGGTGCTGAAGCATTTGGTCGAATGATGCGATGTCTTCTGTCTTCCACACTTCCCGCCTCATGTTTCCGCACCTTCCTTTTTTTTTCTTAGTACATAGGTGCCCGTAGCGGCAAGCGTATGGCGGAATTGCTGGTTACGTATCTTTCAAGTGCCTACCGATCTCTCATTTGTTTTTGTTTTTTGTGTGTGGGGGGGGGGGGAATCCGTGGCTGGTTCTTTGCGCCCGTCGGTCGATTGTATCATTGCCATCGGCAGCGTACAGTGAATCTTACTAACACTGACGCCTCGGGTCTGCCGATGCCGGTATAGACGACGTCCGGAAGAAATGCCTGACCTGGGAAACCCTTACGGAGCTCAAGCCGCGCTTCGTAGCTTACTTTGCTCTTATGGCGCTCGCGATCATGTCCGCGTCGCACTACTAATACAGGCTGCACGAATTGACGTAGCTGTGTGTGCCATATGCCCTGCGAGGCAAGTGTCGCTTGTGTTGCGGAAGCGGTCCGGGACACGCCCCGGAGATGGGGCCGATCGAACGAGACGCCCTAGCGGCGATGTCTCCGAAAGCGTGACTGCAAACGTCAGAGTCGCAGCCGCGACAGGCTCGTGACTGCGGGGCCTACTTGCGTATGCCGGAGGATTCGAGCACGAAGGTTGCGTGACGTTGCCTGCGTGCAAGGGTACTTGTGAGGGGGACGCGAAACTCGGGAGAGCTGTAGCGACATCCTGACGCTCGATTGTGTAGCGCCCATGCAACTCAACTTGACTGTCGGGGCCACGAAGCCTAAATATGGCTGGGCCAATGATCCCCGTTTCTTCGCTTTGCTTTATATGACGCGCGATGCCTGGTCCACGCGAGTGGTCGCGGCTTATTTAGAAGAAAAACGGAACGAAAGAAAAAAAAAAGGAAGCTGCATTCCGTGGAGGTGCGGAGAAGTAGTGTTATGATGCCATAAGATAGGCTTTCGCGACGGCGTCTGACTGGGACGGAGAAGGCTGCGCGACGGCGTCGTTGCGCTTTGTGCCGGCTCGTTGTTGACTGCGTGCATCGGGGCATGTCACTATAAAGTGGATTCGCAGTGGGGGCTGCTGGTGAGGGTCGTTTCCTCCTCTTCCTGCGTTCCAGGCTCTGGTTTCCAGGCACACGGAGTGAGAGAGAGAGAGACGCAGTGCTTCGATGTGCGCGAGAGAGCGGGAATAGGAGAGGTTGCCCACCGTAGAAGTGACCGGCCTTCTTCTGTTGGCTTGCATTCCCGTAGGGATGGAGGAGGAGGAGGTAGGCCTTTCTGTAGCTTGGCTTTTCATCCGCGCCGCTTGGGCAAGGGCGGGGAAAGTGGGCGCATTGCTTCTGCCGCCGCCTGGCTGCCCGACCGGCCAAGGAGACGCTGCTGCTGGCCGCCGCTTCTTTCGCCGTCGCTAGCAGCCAAGCAGCGTTTCGCCGAGGCGGACCGGCCCTTCTCGTCCGCGCAGCTCATCGCGAAGGAAGAAGTTCGGCTGGCTCATCGAAAGGCTTCACCATCGACCGCCGTGACTCGTGGAACGCTTGCACGCTGACCGTGTGATGCAACGTGGCCCCAATACGACGCCTCCTGCCATGAAGGTTCTTCAAGGCGGACCGCCTCCGGCGTTGCTCGATTGACGTGTTGCTCGCAGGACTCGGTGAGGGGCGCGCCCGATAAGCTGGCCGTCTCTCTGTTCCGACCACCGTGACACGCTCGGGCGACGTGCCGTAGCGGCGCTGCTGTCACTCTTCTTATCCTGCGTCTTGATCCCGGGACGGTTTTGTACTTATCGTCGAGTGTGCATCGCCCGAGCTACTGCGCGGTATCTGATCTGCTATCGCCGCCTTCACACCCTTTGTCGTGTGACAACACGCTGAACAGCCGGGAGTTAGTGCTATGCATCGAGAAGCTCTGTGTCGTCATTCGAGGCATGGATAGGGCGACGGCGTTTTCTTGACTCTCCGCATCGACTCGAGACGAAGTGCATCGCGGTCTGTGCGTATTGCGCTTGTCGGTCGGGTTGCCGCGAACAAGCGCTTCGTGGCGACGCGTGTCGGAGTTTCGAATATTCTCCCGGTCGGACGTCTGCGGCTGAAAGTGGAGGCTTTCGTGGCCTCGCCCAGGTTAACAGCGACCGTCCAGGACATCGGACTACGCCGGCGGCGTTCCGCCATGGTGGGCCTGGCGAAGACGTCTTCCTCGGCCGGCTTGTCGGCATCTCGTGCCGACCTGTTTCGGACCGTCTCATCGGCCGGTGCCGCCGCGCTTATGGGCGGCGGAGGAACTGGAGTTCATTATCTCGTCGAGCTTTGGAGAAACGTAGGTATTTTTTCGCCTGTGCGTCACATTTCTCTCTCAGTTCGTTGCTTGTCCGAAGTTTGCCTTCGCCGAAAAAACATGCAGGCATTCTTCCAAGGGCGAACCTTGCGTCGCGTCATTGCGCGCCTCTGGATATTGCTGTTGCGAAGTGCCCCCCGGCTTGCAAGGGGGCCGCTTAGCAGCAGTTCCCGTCCCGATGGCAGGTTCGTCCGCATTCTTTCGCCAGCGGTAATTCGCTGCACCTGCGCGCTGCATACTGCGGATGGGAGGAGGAAACGGGACCGTTCATCTGTTTTGTTTCTCAAGCACGAAACAGTAGATGTGTGCGGGCGTGCCCTTCATACACACGAGCACGAAGGCGACTCTTATGGAATGGTTACTCTATAGCTTCCGTTGACAGTTCTCCTCCTTCATGTTTCTGTGACTGCCGTTGAGGTCTCGGCTGCTAGCGCTCGAGTTACAATATAGCAAATATTTTCCCCTCCCTTCTTTCCTTTTCAGTATATATTTCCAACAATAAATGACGACTTACCATCGTTTCTTCATCGGGGCAGAACTCGGAGAAAGATCAGCACAAGGCCTCAACGGTCGCCTGTCCCGATCTTTTTCTGCGGCTGACGTACCTCGCAGCCTTCGTGCGGCGAAACGTTGACTCTAGGCGCCTAGGAAAGTGGACACGAACCTTATTGTGGCCGGTGCACTCAATCCGTCACAGATAAAACCGGTAGTCGGTGAATTATGTCTTGCGTTTCGAGAAATGCCTAGCGTCGAGAAGCAATGAACTGCGAGCTATTGATAGTGGAACTTTTTCTTAATAATGCAAATGGCAGTGGGGCTGTAGAGAACCACCTGGATGAATATCTGTAGCTTGCATGCAGGTGGGTCTTGACAGCTGTATTGCTTGCTGCGGATTAGAACATGGAGTGGCTCGAAGCCTGTTTTAGGCAAGTGAGGCTCACTAAGGAAACCTCACTTGCCAAGTTCCACATTGAGTTGAGTGGGTCTTGTGGCTTGACTTGATCTAGTACTCAATGACGTAACAGTTTAGGGCTGGTGCTTCTCACGAAATAGCACTGGGCATTCCATCGCATGAGGCGATGTATGCGCTTGGGGTTAACCTCACTTGCTCATTCACGATGCTTTCCGCGGCTGTGAATGCGTCCCTGCAGTCTCACTAGCGCATTTTGCGTCGGCATCGCAAATGTCCAGAAGCTGCGGCATCTGTATGGACAGATGTCGCTGCATCATAGTATGCTGTGCGTGTGGAGAGGAGGAAGAAACTGCCGAACACTTGATAATGTTCTGCAAAGGGCTTCACTCTATAGTTAGGATGATGGCGCAGAGTTTTTCAAAGCACTGGGGTTTAGGGACCGGGAGGGCAAAATAGACATTAAGCGGGTAGACTTAACTAGAAGAAGGTTATCTGATTGGTGGCTAAAGTCAAGGAACGAGTGAAAATTAAACCCTTCACTGCAAAGTACGAATCCTCAAACTCAATTTTTAAAGAAAAAAAATATAGTTTTTGGTTCATTAAGTATTACGGCTTGGGGGCACTAGCCACCGCCCGATCTAAAGGGTACAGCCATATCCATCCATCCATCCATCCATCCATCCATCCATGTAACTGCGTTTTTTTGTAAGCTATTGGTACGTTGGAATTGGCATGGCTAATCCCGTATTTGTGTTGGGTTGCGTCCGTCGTGGTTCAGGTAACAGTTGGGCTTTTCTTTAACGGAAGTATCTTGCGACGGGAGCGGCTGCTGTTGGCACGAAACGCATTCCAGGTGCGTTTGATCTCCTGCGACAATAACGCGACCACTCGTGAAAGGGCAGCTAATGGTGGTCCTCCGCGGAAGGACTTCTTGGCTTTGTGTTTGGATTTTTATATGCACGCTATGTAGCGGTAAAGGCACTTATACACACGTTGGCACCTCCTTGGAGGCCAGTCTTCCGGAAGGAGAGATTGGTGCCAGGATAAGGAGCTGGTTCCTTGGAATGGATTGCTGCCGACAACAAAAGCCTTGCCAAAACGCCGCTGCTCCTTTTGTCGGCGTTGACCGTCGCCCCCCCCCCCCCCACCCCCCCCCCCCCCCCCCCCCTCATTCATTGTTCGCACCACCTGCGTGCTGTGTACGACGCGGGGACGTTTCTCGTCCGGGCTGCTTTGGAATCCAGTGTGCTTGGGACCTCGCTTGTATGTACTTTATTCCTCCCCCCCCCCTCAATGTCTTGCCTTCTGTCTGTCTGTCAGTTTCTTTAGTTGTGTTCTTGCGCAAAATTTAAAGCGTGCTGCACGTCCATTGTGCTTCGAGCGCGTATAACAGCCAGCGAGAATGCATGTTGCTGAGAACATGCGGGCCGTGGCGAAGACAAGAGGGCATGGCGAGGGCAAGCTTCACGGCGCCATTCCGGATTGTTTGTCTTGCTCACGGAAAAGGATGGACGTGTTCTCTCCCCCCCCCCCCTTTTTTTTTTCTGACGTAGGGTAGAACGCAAGCGACCGCCAGCGTGCGAGCAACGATTAGGGCCCGCGTTTCTTGCTGACCCGCCGACCAACTGGCTGCTTGGCGGGTCACTTTGCGCTCAACCCGTTGTCTGTCAAACCCCGTGGCTTGGCTCTCTACTTGGCGTGTTGGGGCTCAAGTGGGCTATCTTTCTTCTCTGTCTGGGGCCAGTTATACTTTTCCTACTGCTTCGTGTTTGAAGATAATATGCTGCGTACGAGGCATCGCATGGCGTGTTGGTGACATACGGTATTATGCGCGTGCTAAGGTTGAGAACATACGGAATGAAATGAAGTTTCTAAGTGTAATTGAGCACTCTTTGAGCTCGGTCGCGCTAGGCGCTGTGTCATATTATGGAGATGCTCATACAATCCACCCGTGTGTCATTGAGGAGTTGGCATTTTAGTCAAAACCTCGGAAAGGGGGGGGGGGGGGGTCCCTAACCTCAACAAGGATACGTTCGTTTGATAGTTCGTTTCCAGTCGCGTTGTTTAGTGCTAGTAGGTTACGGGGAAAAGTTTTTTTTTTTTTTTTTGAAGGGTGGGGACATGCACATAGGTATACCGAGTGTGCCATGCCCTGACTGCTGTAACTCCGTAACTTATCACGTTTTGTCATCTCGAATATCGTAAACTAATATATAAACAACTATTCAAGATCGAAGGAGTCGGCCCTTTTGAAGTTTTACTGTATATACTATATGGTATGTCTTCCAGTTTGCGAATATGCCATGTAGCTAATGCACTAAGCGGGGAACGGTAGGCGATCTGGCCTCACTTGCCGCCTTCGCTTTGTGTATGTTCTCTCGGTGTTTTTATGTCTTGCGCGTGCTTCGTGGCTCATGTCAACCGTCGTGCCCGTTAGACAACGGGGACCTGTATGGCAGGAGTTGCGATGTCATGAAAGGAAGAAGCGGTGCGCACGGCACGCCTTTGCTTTGTGTCTACACTGGTCCAGGTATAGATTCTGTCTTAGGACAGAAATGACTCACAGAGGCTTAGAGAATTGCGGTTTGCCATTTTGCATGTAAGGATGCTGTAACCACAGAGTCTAGCGGTCACTTGAAAGTGTAGCGGGCTAGTTGGTATGGCATGATGATAGTTGTAGCGCGAGGACAAAACGATGGCATTTGCCCCGCCGCGGTGGTCTATTGGCTAAGGTACTCGGCTGCTGACCCGCAAGTCGCGGGTTCGATTCCCGGCTGCATTTCCGATGGAGGCGGAAATGTTTGTAGGCCCGTGTGCTCAGATCTGGGTGCACGTTGAAGAACCCCAGGTGGTCAAAATTCCGGAGCCCTCCACTACGGCGTCTCTCATAATCAAATGGTGGTTTTGGGACGTTAAACCCACTTATCAATCAACAAAAACGATTGCACAGAGACACGAAGGACACGAGCGCTTCGTGTCCTTCTTGTCTCCGTGTCGTCGTTTAGTTCTCGCGCTGTAACTATCGTCTAGCCGTCACGTTTTCGAATTTCCGTTTGCACGACGTGCTTGGTATCGACCTCGGGCTGCCCCCCCCCCCCCCGGTCATCGATGTTCTTTTGTTTATTACTGCTATTGGGGCGTGTGCCTTCGCTGCGGGGCACAAGATGGCGCGCGTAATGTATCGTGAGGCCAGGCCGCTGCTGCCGTGAAGCCACCCGCGGAGCTCTATTGACGTTGTTCAGCCTGTCCGTCGTGGCTCGGCCAATCAGGCGCTCCGATTCTCGGCTGGACGGGCGCTGCCTAAAGGCGTGGTGCCCACTCTTTGCTCGGCCGTGGGTGTGGAGGAAAAAAAAATTGCCGCCCTGAGACGGGGCATGCCAATGCTCGCGGTCGTCGGTTGTCCGCAGATTGCCTTCGCCCTGAGCGCCCACGCTCTCTGATCCAGATAACGGGTTAAGACCGCAGCGTGCAGGAAAAAAAAATATCAAAGCAGAGGCGCACACGTTCCTGCGACACGTTCGCCGAAAGGAATTTTTCCTTCAACGAATTGTGGGCGTAAATGCATTTCGATCTCGACGCGGTGGGTAACGTTTGGAAAAGACGTGCACGCGTGCGCTCTGTGTCATTCGCGGAATAAGCCACACTGTCAATTTCGTTCGAGTCCGTTTGGTGTCATTGATTGGTTTATCGATTACTTTATCAGTTGATTGGGTTTATTACAAAAAAAAAGGAACGCAAAGAGGGACATATGGGTGCTTCTGATGAAGCAGCGGATACGAGCGCGGCTTTTTACAACAGCAATGACTACAGAAGGAACCTCATTGAGGCGAAAATGAGCGTACAGTTTGGACAAATAAAATATAATTTCTGTGTTCAAAAAGGTATACACCCTGAAAAAAAAAAAGCTCAATTCACATATCCAGCATACGTGAACGTCTTTTTTTTTTTTCATTGACCAGCCTTTTTGTCTCGCCGCTGCAGCGTTATGGGCGTGACGATTCTATTACTATTCTATACTATTACTATAGAGCCAAAACTCTTCTATTATAGCGGGGTCGTTAAATATTAAAGGCTGTTCAAGGATTCTGTAATCAGTAAAGGAATAGTACGAGTGTACGTTTGCATGCAATGTTTAGCAGCTTCTGTGTAGTTATCCGTAAACGCAACCGCCGCCTTGACGCCTCGCCGCGGTGGTTGGCTAAGGTACTCGGCTGCCGACCCGCAGGTCGCGGGATCGAATCCCGGCTTAGGCAGCTGTGCATTTTTATGGAGGCGGAAATGTAGGCCCGTGTGCTCAGATTTGGGTGCACGTTAAAGGACCCTGCAGGTGGTCGAAATTTCTGAAGCCCTCCACTATGGTGTCTCTCATAATCATATCGTGGCTTTGGGATGTTAAGCCCCACAGATCAATCAATCAGCGCCGTCTGGACGTCTCTATCGGCATGCTGACAGCCTGGTTTTAATTTCCTCATCACGACGTTGTCCACTTTGCCATGCAGTCAACGTTCTCTTCCTGCTTCGCGGAAGATAACGTACCTCTATCCGCCTGTGTGTGCGCATGCTTCCGGTCGCGCCCGTGTGCCTTTTAAAATGTGCTCGTTAAGGTTGAGTACCCCCGTGTGTAGTATCCATGCAGTGCTTTGGAGAACAGCGGCTCTAGATTATTTATGCCACGCAGGTTGCCAGCACCATGTCTGACCCGTTTTTAAATGGTGTTAATTCTTTATGTGTTTATAATGTATGCGTTTCGCGCCGCTCGTGTGTCTACGACGGAGAAATCGCCGCTGATGCAGGGTGCTTGGCATATATTTTCTGCCTGCCAGCCGGATTTGAATTTGAATCGAGTCTTTGCGCTTTCATTGGCTCTGTGCACCTTTCTTTCTCTTGTGCGCTTAAGGTATCTAACTCTGTATGAAGCTTGTTTTTTTCTTGTATTTTTATTTTCTTGCTGCGCTTGATGATCCCTCCGGCGCTTCGACACATCGTTTGTAGCGATCGCATTTTTAAACTAGCGGTTTGAGCGTAAACTCTTTGTCACCACTGTGGTGAAGGTGTGGACAAAGATTTCCAGGTTTACAAGTTTTTTTTTTTTTTTTGCTGGGGTTAGAAAGTGTTTGAAAGACGACGATCACCCAAATAAGCAGTGCACTAGAGATCGTCTTTCTCTTTATGCCTCTATCGTTTGGCACATTAATTGACGGGCTAAACTCGGCGACACTTTGCAGTGAACTGTTCCGTCGTATGTTCTCTAAACTAATTCACTAATAGCTTAAGGGCACCCTTTTCGCTGCCACGGTGGGTGTTGTACTTATGTTCTTCTCCAGGAAAGCCTGCCGCACGCTTTAAGGGACGTAACCTCTGGGAACACCAAAGTAATCGCGCTGCTGAGGACAGGTGCGGTTGCAGTCTTCCTGGAAAGTGGTCTTTATTTGAAACAGAACTAGTTTCACAATCACCACCCAAGATGCGACGCTAGTAGCCTCAAAACAAGCGTCCAAGTGTCCCCTTGAGCCACCACCGCGTGGTTGTTTTCCGTGGTGGGCCGGGGCAGGCCATTTGAGTCATGATATTTCTGTTCTCTCGTCCGCACGTCATTTAGTGGATAAAAGGGGGGTGCATTCGTTTGACCTCTATTTGTTCACCGCTGTACGCTGCAGGAGTGGCATAGGTTTGCGAGACGACGATATTTCATCTCACTACGTATAGATAAGGGGGGGGGGGGGTTTAACGTCCTAAAACCACCACATGATTATGAGAGACGCCATATCACTACGGAGGTGACGGATTCGCCGCCACGATCTCATTGTGATCCACGTCATAGCGAGGGAATCCAAATTGATTTGAACGCGCACAAACGTTTGTGCATACACCCCCCCCCCCCCAAATGGGAATGCGGCCGCTGCAGATGTGATCGAATCGGTGAGCTCGAGGATAGGATTACCAACCGTCCCAGATTTTGCGGGACTATCCCGATTTTTCGTGCACCGTCCCGTGCCGTCGTTTTGCGCACGCGCACTTCGGTTCCGCTATCACGGTACGTCCGGTATCCCGGTATAAAGCGCGATGTACTATAACTGCCTAATGTTTTGGGGGCAAGTGATGTGTATACGCTAGGCTGTAGCCACTTCAGCTAAACGTCCGCTGGAATTGCGACAACTTTAGAGTACATTATGCAGAAGTGCTGCGAATGACACGTAACCATGTGAACTGATTGAAGAGGCCGCAAATATAAAGGGGCAACAAATTTGTCTACAAAGATAGGGCGATATCGAAACCTGATTTTGCTTACTAGCTATGTTTGTGTACTATTGCGCCCGCCCGCCGCCTGTTACACAACTTCATCATTGAAGAGTTTGGTAGCCTTGTTTTCACAACAATGTTGTAAACATTGACATTCAGAAAACTATAGGAGAAACAATAATAGAAGGTTTCTGCGTGGAACGAAAAATAATTCGTTTTATTAGTTGACTGCGATTGCTGCGGCTTAATATTGCACAATATATATATTTTTTTCTTTGGTTACATGATGTGCTTGCTACAACACGCCATTGTTCTTCGTTACTTCACGTGGTGTCATTTCCTATGTACGTACTGGCTAATCAAGTCCGCCGCTAAGACCTGGCCCCGCGTGCATGTACTGGGCACACACACATAAGCTGTCACTTGCATTCGCACACACGAAATAGTTTTCGCAAGCAAAAAGTAATAAACAGAGGGATTGCATGATGTTGGCACGAGAATCAATTTGGTCAGCGTTGAAGGGACGCTAAAAAACGAGATGATGGTGTCACGATACGTAATTTTGTGCGGTGAACTCTAAAATCAAGTCGAAAATGTGCATAACTAACGCTAATCACTTTACCTTGGCCGAAAATAAGCAACAGCGCCGCGGCCGCCATCGCGAGTCTCGCTGCCGCTGTGATTGGTCGAAGCTCGTGACATCACTGTCAGAAAGGTGACCACAGCTGACTGCGCTCACTGGCAGTCAATGCCGCGTTATCTGTTTAAATAGGGTAGCTGCTTTAAGTATGGCGAACTGTGAGTCAGAGCGAGTTCGCTGTACATCCATCCGTACATGTTCGAGCCGCTCGCCACTTTGAGGGCGACGACTGAAGCGGCACAGGAAAGCGAGTCCAACAGCCACCTTCATCCCGCGTCGGAAACATACCCCCGTATTCAAGAACTTTCCTTCACTCAACGGTTCACTTGAGAAAACCGATGAGAGCGCCGTCTCTAGGCGCGGCAATTCACTGCATATCAGCGATAATCTGCTGCGGTTCTTGAGTAGCGCAGCTTCATTTTCAGCCGAGCGGTGTGGCGTACTGCTCGACTCTGTCAAGTGAAGGGTGAAAGTCGAGTCGAGGAACGTTTGTGAATACGGTGGATAGACTGACACCTATAAGATTCATGCCAGTGCTTAATTTCACAGTAGTGCAGCGTTTCAAATGATACGCTTATCAGCGGATATGAAATTCGATAAGAAACGGCAGCATCGGCGCTCGCTTTTAGCCGCGTATTGGCATCGTCCGCGCCATAGGCGCGTGCAGAAACATCAGCTGTTCGTGGGTTTCGCAGCTCAGGGTGCAGCGTTGTTAATGCACTCAGTATCGTACTTCGCAGCGGGCTAGGCGATGAGTCAGTATGCTACCGCGAGTCTTGCTGCAGTGATCTGTACTGTGCGTAAAATTTGCGCAAGGATAGTTTGGCTCATATACTTTTGCAGTTCTATTTTTTTTTTATGAAACCGTCACCTTTTTCTATATTCTGCCTCGTACTACAGCGATGTGTTAAAATGCAAACGGTATATCAGCTGCTTGAGAAGCGTGCCACTGTCTCGTTGAATAGCTGATTTCGATTATGCATACTGATATCTGCTTATATGCGTACGATTATGCGTACAAGTACACGTGTTTTCGCCGTGCGTGCAAATGTGGGAAAAAAATGAGGAGTGCTGCTGCTGCTGCCTCGAAATTCGGCGCGTTCGCGACCGCCCCAGAAACATCGGAGGTGTATTACAACAACAAGAGAATTGTTTTGTATTACAACAGCAAAGAGACGAGAGCCGGGTTTCGTACGTAGCACAGCATGTTACGTAGTCGCGAGAGTGCTTGGAGCACTGCATGCTTGATCTCGTAGGTTTGAATTTTCTTTTAACTGCTGTGGCCCATTTTGCAGCCATCTTCTGACCCCGAGCAAGCTTGGGAAAAGCGACCACGTCGCGACCGTATAAGTGCTGCGGCAGCCATATGCCGCGTAGTAACTCGGCATCGCGAGTCCACTTCAACCTTGCACAAACACAACTACTGAATGTCGGATGGCGAACTACTGAATGTCGGATGGCAGTGCCACCAGCGGCGAAATGAAGCGAATGGGAGAGAGCGACAGGAGAGCGCTCGCGAAGCCAGCGGCACCCCACCTGACGGTCAACTAAAAATAGGGAGTGTCTATTTGCACTTCAACTACAGTGGCTAGAATACTTCAACAGCTCGTGGTCACGTGACCCAAAGTTTAACGTCGCATATGAGGTCATTAAAAACGCGATCGGCTTCAGCTGGCTACGCCTTGTCAAGCGGCTTTGGGGTAATGTGACAAAAAAAAAACGAGGTTTTGGAGACTTCTCCATGGGAGAGACGAAAGCAGGCGGGTAAGGCCAGTTTTGTTGCCATCATTACTCCTCTCTTCACCTATTTTCGTCTATTCTTTTTATTCCTCCGCCCCCCACTCCCTCAAGAACCACATCCATCCATCATTATGCTTTCACGCCGCCTGCCCTTTCGGATTAGAGAGCCCGGCAAAGGAAGCCCGCGTAATCTAAGTCACCCCTTTGTGGAGCTCATGGACGTGTCATGTATCCTTGTGTAGGAATGAGCGTAATGAATGTTGTCGAGGGGAGTGCCAAGTTTGTTGTGTATGGGGAGCCTATATGAACGGCCGGTCATGTAGGTGCCCTGTTGAGTGGCGGCACACATATATACGAACATGTTTGCCTGCATTTGCTGATGCGACTATAAGCGCCATATACTTCACATCAAAGGAATCTACTAAAGTTTGCAGGTGTACAGCTTGGAGTCTTCCCGATGGCCATTCGGTTGCCTCACGACGTTACACAGTAGACGCTTCTAATTTTGGAAGTAACCAGTGAGCAGACAACTACAGGGGTTCAGATTCTTGTCTCTAATGACATAATGGCACGCTACAGCACTCTCTGGAGCCTTGTATACCGATATCTAGCTGTTGACAGCCCCCACTTAAGCACTTAACCTTGGCGGCTTTGTATACGTGCGAGACTTTGTGATCTTTCAAAATAGTGGCAATCAGAAAACGTCGTCAGTGCAGTCCGGAGCCCGTTTTTGTGGTGTTTTAGACAAATGTGCTGACCAGCGACATGTACTGTATTACGTTACGCACGGCAACACACGACTCGCCAGGGAGACGAGCACTCGCTCTGGTCCCTTGCGTAGTGATCCGAAGGTCGCGGGGCGGAATCCGTGGTGGTAGCCTTTTCGATGGAAGCAATTATGTTTGAGACCCGTGTGCTGAGATTTAGGTGCACAGTGAAGAACCCTAGGGGGTCAAAATTACCGTAGCCCTCCACTATGGCGTACCTAATAATCTGCAGTGAACTTTATTGCCACATATATCAAAACATGTTTAAACAACAAGGATGGTGGGATAAAAGCTGCATGTAGGCAGCTTGACTAGTCCCACCTCCCAGAACAATAACACCAGCAGCAAACATTAAGAAGCATTCTTGCTTGTCACAATAGTAAAATAGCAATACATAAAGCAAAGCGATAAGAGAAGCAAAAAAAAGTATGAAACAAACATTCTCAACGGACACAATCATAAACAACAAACATTGGTGTTTATAAAATTAGTTGAAGCATTCTTTTTTTGGAAATATGACGTATGTTGTTATCACTTAATTTATATTTGTTTAGTATTAAAGGAAGGGGGTAGGAAAGTGTTTGAAAGCCGTAGTTTGTGCGTGGTCGCGGAAATGCTCAATGTTTGGTGTGTCGGTTTATGCGATATGATTGATTTATTGGCAAGTTAGCGATGTTCCTCATGTGAGTACTGCCCTTAATCGTTTCATGTTTTAGAGAACTTATGAGCTGATACCCATAAAAGTGGTCAACTCGGATAATTTTGAACTTCAATAATAGGTCACGCGTGTGCTCATTATAAGGTACATCAGCAATAGCCAGCAATGATCTGGATTTGGTATTTTAAACTCGTGATAAATATTATTACTCTTCGGCCGAGTCGCGACCAAGGAGGTTATACTAGTTGCGACGTGGTGTGAATTGGTGCGCAACGCAGAAGAAAACGGGGTACCACGGCGCAATGGAAGGTCCATTCGTTTCACCTGTACTTCGTGAACCGGTTCACAGAGGCACTGCACTTCGGCATTCGTTTCACGAGTTCAACATGGCAACAGCGGCACCGCAGTATTCGTTTCGAAAAAGTGCAGCTGTTGTGCAAGGCTAGTTCATGAATTCCCTGCACTTGCTCGTGAGGTAGTGCCGAGTCCGTGCAGCACAAGGTGGCTGCAGCAGACGACACAGTCGATTGCATTCGTGTCTGTTTTAGCGACGTGCGAAATGTACGACAGTAAACATTTTCCGGTGAACACATGCCAAGCAATGTAGGCGGCGCCGTCTTTCACGAATCGCAGCGTCTGCAACCCTCGAGACAGCCGACGAGTAGCGTAGGGCTTGCACGAAATCTGCGCTCTAGTATTCGTTTCTTCGTCTCGTCGCTGTTGCACTTGCTGAAACATCACCTGCACGGAGACAACACCCAGGCGGCACCACCGTGAACTAGTTCTGCAAGTGCAGGGTGAATGGAATGAGCCTGGAGTAAACTTTAAATCAAGCTGCCAAGTTAACGAACTACGCAGCGTGGATGACGACCACAAGAATGTAAGATAACTTGAAACAGTGCAAGCGAACCATAATGTAAACAAAACGTGTCCTTTCTTTCTTTTTTTTTTTGTCACTTGGCCTCAAACTTGCTTGACAGGACGTAGCCAGTTTCAGTGTCATTTGAAGCCGATCGCTTTACCAATGACGTCATATGTGACGTTTACCTTCGGTTACCTTGGACAACGCCTCCTTTATGAAGATGCTGACGAATGGCTCGTGTTGCCAGCGGACTAGCGCAGTCGCGCTCGCGACCGGCACTATTATCACGGCGTTTTTCACTTGTGGCCACTAGGGGCGCGTCAGTCGAGTTATTCGAGATCTGCAACTATGCACGACTATTTCGGAGGCTATGCAAAATGTCGAGTTGTTGCACCGTCTGCCACAGGTGACGCTAAAGAGCGACAATAATAGAAAATGAAGGAGGGTGTGGCAGCTGTTCTTGTTCTCACGCGGCACGCATCTATATAGAGGAGGCGTTGCCTTGGGTAAGGTGCATAGGTCGGCACATTAAGAGACTACTCATTCATACTCACTCACTACAATTTTCTCAGCCTTCGCACTCACTCACGTTCATACTCACGACTACTCACACCCATTAGAACTCATTTCATACTCACGACTACTTACTCTGACAGGCCCCCCTATTGAAAATCCTGGGTTGGTGGATGCTGGAATCGTTGGTGGATATGGTGGAAAGAATAGTGGATATGGTGGAAACTGTAGTGGGCATAATGGCTGATGACGGCGAGAGTGGAAAAAACGATGGCAGATGGTGGTGGTGGTGGCGGCGAGCCAATGGTGCTGACGGTGGAAAATGCCGGCTGACGATGGCTAGAGTGGAAAAAATGGTGGCAGATGGTGGCGAGCCAATAGTGGTGACAGTGGAAAATGCCGGCTCATGGTGGCGAGGCAAACGTGTTTGGTGGAAGCCTTGGTGAGCAAGGTGGATGATGGTGGCGTGATGGAAGCTCGGTGGAAGGCGGTGGCATGATGAAAAGCACATTACAGTATGTGAAATCACTTATTTGTAGTGTTTCATTTTTGAATGCGCAGAGATATGTTTACGGTCAAAAGAAACCAACGCTGCTCATTACGCTTTCTAGTGCGTTTTTTTAAATTCCTGTGGTGTCAACAACGCTTCAATTTTCGTGGATCATAGAGTATGCGGCCGGGAATATGTTTACATTTCACGCACGTACTTACATCAGTTTGACATCCGCGATGTGTTTTTGTTGTTGTTGTTGTTGGGATGTTAGAAGACTGGAGTTGTCACTGTGAGCATGACAATAAATGTTTTACATCGGCGCGCAGCTGTCGACAAATAAATTGGCTCCAGTTCGCAATTGCCCCTTTCAATGTTAGAGCAGAACACAGTGCGGTCACTTGATGTCGCCACGCTGGAAACGCAACTCTGGTAATTCTTGCACACTCTATTGTTTGAGCCGTACCTTTAAGTTAACAAAGTGCGTGCGAATACGCATAAACTTTCAACTTTCGACATGCTTCAAGATGAGCCCCAGCAAATTTGACTTTCTGTTCTACCACCGTGATTTCCACCAAAGGTTAGTCATACCGACCGAGCCCGTACAAGTGTTATCGGCGTTTCTGGGTTTCAGAATACACAATTTTGACGAGTAAAAATGACAATGCAGCACAGCTGCGGCATCATTTAACCTAAATGGAGCCTTTTTTATTGTGTACGGTGTCCGCGCAAGAAGCGACAAACATCGATGCGACGCGCTTGCAGCACTTCCACCAAAGGTACGCCTCCCCTCACCGACAGCCGCCGGTCGCACTCGCCGGCACTTCGCTGGCTGTTATGCGAGAACGTAGACACGTCAATTCATACGCTTACTGAACCAATATGATAGCATAATGTTTTTGGCGCACTGCATTCGTTTTGGACAAGCCGTTGGTGCGCTGGCACGACTGCGGTGTGCGTTGCGCAAAAACATCAAAATCAATTGTGTTCACGTATTCATTGAATGAGCATAGAAGCGTAATAAAGCCTGAACTGATATCGCCCTTTGGAAGGAGCGAGAAACGGACAATAAACTTGTCAGTAACCGCCGATAGACTCTACCTGCTCCTCAGTTCACTGAGTAGTTTTTTTTTTTTTCCTTGCGGTTGTAAATTGTAACAAAAACATAGCGCCGTTGCCATCATCGCAGTGGCAATCGTTACAGGCAGCAGTTGTTCGGTGTTTATCAAATGTGCAAAGTTTAGTAGCAGGTGCAGATCCCGTCCCTCGCGAGTAAACAACAAACAGAACTGAAGTTAAACAGTGACTTTCTGAGTTGACTACTTATTTAACAACCATAACGCCATCTGTTGGCGTGGCGCAGTGGTTAGCGTGCTCAGCCAACACCACCTAGACTTTACTCCACCGTATGCACTACGCAATGTTTCGGGCGTCGTATATGGTGTCTATGTTGCGACGGAAACTACCGTAGATTTTTTTCAGCCGATGTTCCTCGCATGTGCTGGTTCATACGAACTAGACGGTAGAGGCCTACGCTGGATGCAGATGACGGCAATAAAGTGGTTGCCAGACTGGCAGGATCAGTGTTGCCAGATTGCTGCTAAATTTGACTGCAAAATTTTTTCTCTGTAGTTGTGGCTTCTCCGTGAGAATTTGGTGCCACCCGCGGTGCATTTCGCGAACGAGCGACGCTGGCCGTTTTAATTAACGGAATGAACCGCGCCTAGCAGAAGTCCAGCGCGCGCTGCTGTGCAATCAAGAGGTTGTTTAATTAAAGGAATGAACCGCGCCTAGCAGAAGTCCAGGTGCGTTCTCTTGCTGTGTGCGCAGCTGTGCGATTAAGATATCGCGTCTCAGTATTAGGGATGACGGGGAAAACTGAATAGAGTCGCAGGAAGTGATGCGCTGCCCCCTCCCCCCTTACTTTTTTTTTCTCTCAGCTGATCGTGTCGCGTCGACCACGCGCTACGACGGGTGATCATGCCTCAGTAAAATTTTATACATACAACCATGATCGACTTGATGAGCTGGCTAAGTGCACAGTATTATGGACCGGCAACAGGGGAGACAGCAATGTGCAAACACAGTGCGACAAATATGATAAACGCGTGTGTGTGTGTGTGTGTGTGTGTGTG
>WOVY01000872.1:320000-404377 GCA_013436015.1 Rhipicephalus annulatus | reverse complement strand
TTTGTGGTCTGGCAGCCGACCGCTTTCGAGTTCAGAAAAATTAGTTTTCACCAATGAAAGGATGTCAGAGATGCTATCTGTGTGGCAACATGGAAACACTGAAACATTCAGTAAACAAGTTTTCAAGTGAGGGCAATGAAATCATACAGCTGTCGTGAGGGGTACAGAAGTCCACCCCAGTCGCATTTGCTCGTGAATTGCGAAGGGAGCTGTTCAGCAACCGCGACAGCTTTCTCAAACAGAAGCACTCTTTGCATTGTACGAATGCCAACTTCAATACACACTTTCTGGCACGTACCCTGCTGTGTGTAGTAAGAGTCTCGAGTCACTCTTCCTCCAAAGTCACATCGATGTGGTCAGCAAACTTTTCTGGCATCGTGGCAATCGTGCTTTCGACCTCGCCAAGTTTTCCCTGTGATATAAGATCATCAATTTTTTTGTGCGTGACCTTTAGACCCTGTCTGTCATGCACAGTGACAAGAGCGTTTATCATGTCAGGGTTTGCGTTTGCGCTGTCCACACTGTGCGCCAAGTTATAAAAGGACAAGCAGTTGACGGTTATTAGAAACTCATCCGGAGAGGGGTGCGCGTTGCAGCCACTTGACTGGCGAAGCGAACGATGCCGAAGAAAATGTTCCACGGGATCGGTGCTAAGTCGAGATGTCATGAGATATTTGAATCCAACGCTCTCTGTCAGGTACTTCAGCAATGAAAGGGTATTTGCTATAGTGACCCTAAAACCTATGGCAGTGGACTCGCTGAGAAAGTGCCGCTTGTTGTCACTGAATGATTCCCAGTCATTCAGGAAGTCCAGAAAATTGGACAGGAATGCCGCGTCTGTAGAAGCTGGTCTCAGCGCTTCGGCCCGAAACCTGGAAGTCATCACGGTGATCAGTCGTTGGCTCTTCCTGCAAAATAAACAAAAAGAATGTATGTCAGAAGAGCGCTCATCATGCGTTTGAGATGTTTACGATTACACTTAATTCATTTGGAACGTAGGCGCAACTCACGAGAAGAACAGCTGAGTTGCCGATGCTGCCACACCTTCTCTCGATGTCCTCCTTGTAGAAGGCCAGGCCCCGTAGGACATATGGACCGAATAGTTGGAAGGCGAAAGAAAGGGGTTCTCATCTTCTCAAATGAGTTTGGTTCCAAGATGCGTCTCGGTCAAATTGGGCATAACTTTCAGTGTCCTAACACTTCTGTCTAGAAGGTACGCCTCCCGAACCGGATGCACAGACACCTAGAAATATAGGTTGAGGTAATGCAATGTATGCAAAAAACACAATCTTTGTAAAATGTCAACCATGAATCTATACGTACCAATCCGTCTGGTGTTGCAAAGCCTTTCTGAGAAGACCATTCCTGAGGCATTAGCAGATGCGGGAAATCGGAGATAAGTGCAATTTCCTCATCTCGTCGACAGGATGCTGTATGGCGCCATTTATTTTCTTCGATGACGCCGACACCCCGCTAGCTTCCACATTTTTTCGATTCCAGGGGGCTCCGTCACAAGTGATGTGGTCGACGAACAAGGCCCGCCTGTTCCACGAGGATGATAGCTTCCATGAGAATTTTCAATAAAATGTCTCCTCTCACATTTCCTTTGTCGCAAAAAACGCCCACAATTTGGCTCCATTTTCCAGCGAAAGGCCACAAACATGATGACCATGCCGTGATCACATTGCTGGTACTTGTCTTCGGGCTTCGTAAATTCTCCAAGGTCCACGAAGCCTTGATCTGGCCAGACGCCGTCACATTGAAATGTTCTGACAATTTCATTTCGTCCACCAATAGTCCGCCGTGTCTTTCGAGGTCTGACATGCTCGCGGTTTTTTTCTTTAGAGTGTTATTACTGCTTGATTAAAACCGAAGGCCGACTCGTATGACCTCAAGTATCTTTTCAACGTAGTGTTGCTGGGCATCATGAGAATTTCGTTTCTTTCTGATGTGCTGATAAGGCCGGGGACTCTTAGTCATGAGTAAACACTCGAGGATCCACTCCTGATTGTAGCGCATGCCCTGCTTGCTGGTTTGTTTGGCAGCTTGAAAGCAAGCGCGAACACTTGCCTGCTGCTTTCGCGGTAGTGACGATATTTTATCCTCTAGTATTTTATCCGCGACATTCGCATTGTTTGCCCTCATCTCTTCGAGACGACCAGCAATGTCCAACAGCCTTGTCGCCATCCGCTTGTTTCTCTGACTCAGGACCCGCAGTTTTGGTGGAGACTGAGTTTCTTCGCTCTTTTCGTTTTAGGTAGCTTTTTCTGGTGAGTATTACTTTCCTCACGTACTTTGCATGAAATGCATGAAGAACCTGAAGTATACGAGAAAAAAATTATGAAGAGCTTCCAGTTTTTTACCATGCATGTTTGAAACGCAATTTATGCACTTTCACTTTTGTAGGCAAACTATTCTTTCGTAAATGTTAATGAGTACTAAAAAATTAGGGCCACCCAAAATGTCTAGCATGATTAAACAGGTTACTGATTGATTAATTGTACAATTACAAGTGACGTCTCAATAAACGTTTGCCGCACTCACCTTGTTGTTTAACCGCTCCTTTGCACGTGACACTGAAGACAAGGCCGTCGGAATGAGAGATTTGCTGCTCCAGTTTCTTCGTAAGAACGTCATAGGTGAAGTCCTTCGCCCTACTGCTCTCTGCAAGGGTGAAGGATTTCTGCCGCAGTCCAGGACTTGTTTGGCATCTTCAAGGTTATAGGCGACCTTTTCGGAGATCAGCCGTCTTCCGAACATATGTCCGACAAATCACTCACTCCGGTCGGTACCGTAATTCATGAGCACAGTCTTTTTCGATGCTTACGAGTTCACGACTTAGGGAGGCCGAAACATAAGCAATTCCGTCATAATGACGAAACTTGTGCATGGCCCAGTGGTCGTTTTGGCCGGACAACGTCTTCAAGTTCAAATGCGTGTCCAGCTTTGCTCGCACTTCGCAATCTTCAAATCTCAGTTGCGGCTCAACTGATTGCAGCGCAGTTCTTTTTGACGGCTGGTCTTCACAGGTTGGTGGTGAAGCCGCTCTCTTCTTCGTTGACTGCTCCGGTGTGGGCTGCTCGTTCAGGACACTTCATGAGATGAGGTATAATTATGGGTACAGGCATCACTGCGAAGTTCCGGCTTTCCCCGCTCTATATATACTTCTCGGCCTTCGATAATATGTACATATTTGCCTTAGTATGTTATTTTTGCTCGAAGTGCAGCTATCGCAATGGCATCGGTGACTTGCAAGGGCCGATCGCGCGGGTTGAGATTCTGGTCCCATAGCCGGCGTCTTTCTTCGTCTTGAGGTACTCCAAAGAGTGAGAGCTGGTGGTTTTTAACTCTGCTGTATCCGGTTTTGGCAGCCTACGACACAACAGTAATTTCTACGCCTAGACGTGCTCATCCTCTAATCTTTGAAGCAGCTTGGAACGCTCCGTTATGCAACCAGCAGACACATATCTGCGCACGCAAACGTGCCGTCTGCCGCGTATTCTTGTCCAGACGGCTTGCTCAAAGGGAAATACAAACCTACGCGTTCACGAAAAAAAGCATACATTTTATTTCATGTCACTTGTTTTTGTCTCTAATAATGTGTAAAAAAAGAACCAGGAGACAAATTGTGGAAAACAGCGCACGAACGACGGTGCATCGAACAGACGACGGCGCGTCGAGCAGGACGACAACATCGAGCGCTCAGCGTCCCCGCCAGCGCGTCGTGCGGCCCGAACCGCCGCACGGACTCGCACGCTCCCGCCGAAAACTGACGTCACTTCAGGAGAAGGCTACTGCAGCGCCACCAATTTTCCGCCGTTTTTGCTTCACCCGCACCGCTTGCCGCCGGCCACAGTGGACCCACTCCCCCATTCTAGTACACTCTAGTTATGGTGATGTTCGAAGAGAAGCAGAGAAAAGAAAATGCGGAGACAGCTTACAAATCTTTCGCTATTGCGCAAGGAATGCATGCGTGTTTCTGAACGACGAGGAATGGTTTTCCTTTCTTTATCACTTTCCCCAATTCGAAGAAGGCTGTCTCGAAAGTGCGCAGCGCCCATACGTAACGATATACCACTTTCGACACGGAAAAACGCGTTAACTTAGTTGTACGGGTGCGCTCCCGCTGGAGTGTTTTGAAATGTCTGCCGCAAAACTGCGCATGCGAACACTGAGAAAACCAAAATATATCGTTAAAGAAGGGGAAAACAAAATACTATGCAGCCATCTCTGCGGCTGACTTTCATCAAACAGTCATGCAAAAAACTAGTTACCACACTTTATATCGGTACACTGCTGAAGCACGCCGACGCAACTGCTATTAAATATTGTAGGAGACCACGGTCCCGGACACACACGCCTGTCTCCTAAAATATTATCATTCGCGAAGGCGTAGTAAAAACTTCCAATCGCATTGCGGTCCATCTTATCTGTGCAAGTACGCGAACGATGGAAGGCCGTATGAATTACGCAGTGATTTATTCATAAACATATGAAGCCTCTTTACTGTCGTAGATAAACCCGACCTTATCTTCTGACCCGAAGGTCGTGAGGGCAAATGAAGCGCATGTGTCTGAACATTTTCAGTCATTTAACACTTATTGCAATCACTTGTTGCTTATTGCCATAGACTGTATTATTCTAGACCTTGTTCGTTGATTTAACTCGGTTTTCAGCATTTCTAGTCATGTTTTAGGCCTGCATTAAGGCGACTGACTGTGAGCGTAACCACGCCCCTTGAGATCATCTCTGGAAGGACGACAAGCTGTACCCCAGAAGGCACGCACCTGAACGTTCAAGCATGCAGGCGATCTCACATCAATCGCGAAAGAAGATTAGATTAGATTTGTGGAGTTTAAACGTCCCAAAACCACCATATGATTATGAGAGACGCCGTAGTGGAGGGGCTCCGGAAATTTTGACCACCTGGGGTTCTTTAACGTGCACCCAAATCTGAGTACACGGGCCTACAACATTTCCGCCTCCATCGGAAATGCAGCCGCCGCAGCCGGGATTTGAACCCGCGACCTGCGGGTCAGCAGCCGAGTACCTTAGCCACTAGACCACCGCGGCAATCGCGAAAGAAGCATGCCCCTATCATGTCCAGGCATCTCTGCGAACCATTGCTCTCCTTCCGTGAAATCATCAAGATAGAAACAGCATGTTACGTTGTGCCCCCATTCAGTATCGGTGATTTCGAAAGGATGCTCGGAACTATACAAGATTTACCAGCGTCGTGGTTACTCACATCACATATAAAACTCCATCACTGGTGCCTTGAAGCACATGTAACTCAGTACTAAGTAAAAAAAAATCTTTTCTCCGTTTTCACCGTGTTTGGACAGACGACATACAAATTCACTAAAAAAATTACGCGAATTAGCGTGAACACGTTGTTTAACGCACAGAGCATCAGTAATGATTATGCGAATCAGCATGAACACGTCGTCCAACTTCCAATCGCGACTGAAAACCAAACTAAACTTCAATTCATCTGAAACGGTACGATAGTAGAAGAGGCTTAAGACAACAGGCTTCACGAACAAGCACAAACACCAAGTAAATCTTGCTATCACATATAAAAAGCTAGCTTCTAATAACTGTGCCACTTATATAAAAAACAAACACGATCTGAATATGAGGCACGCTGTATATTGTGCAGGGCTCCGGAAATCGCCGACCCTTTGGAGTTTTTCAACGTGAACCTGTATGCAGGTACATGGACTCCCAGCATTCCGTCTGCATCAATGTGCAGCCGCCGCCGCCGCGATTCGATCCCGCGACCTTCGAGTCAGCGGCCGAGAATCAGGGCGAATAGAAAACGTGCCGGAGACGCACGTGATGTACTAAAAAACTGGGAATGAACGAATCAGGTAGAAAAGCTCCCGCTAACGCGAAACCTCGATAGAGGGCGAAGCATGCACTGTTTTGAGAGAGATTTCTTTCGATGATGGCCCCAGTAGTGCCAAACCTGAAACGGGGCTTGCAGCTGAAGCTATATTCGCTACACTAACATCGTCTGTAAAGCAGCGTCGGAATGAAGCTCACCATAAGGCGATGCTGCTTTTTCCTTTACATGCCCGGTTTCAGGTCAATACGACATGTAAGGAAGGGTATTTAATGCAGCAGCATTTCTGCTGCATTAACGTCGACGGACTATTTGTTGGGCTAACTGCTGCCTTCTTCACTTTCAGTCGACCGGTTAGAATAGTGAGATTTACCCTACTTTTGTGGCACGTGATATACGCGTTTTTACGGCGGACCTTTACACGACACATGGCGACGACATGAGACGCCTGGCTATAGTCTGGCCCCTAAAGTGCTTTTCATTATACAAGAAATGCTTCAGACAAAACGCTTCACGACGAACAAAAAATGTACAACTTCGCGAGTAAGCAGAAGGCGACATTGTGTAGAGTTTTAGAGCAAGTCCAATATTGAATTCGGGCCTCCGAGTGATTCGGTTAGGGTAAGTGATGCAGTGACGCATTCACCGCCTCTGAGCGCAAGCCTCTCCCTCCGACTCGTACCATCAAGGACAGTGTGCGGCCAACTTGGTGAATTGGACCGGGCGTGAGCACTTGCCCGGCTAATCGAGTCAACGAAATTGAATCGTCCCGTCCCACAATGCCGACAAAGGAAGAGGGAAACACAAAAGGGCGCTCGAGCTGCACAAAGTGGACTAGTAACTGTAACGCCGGGAATAAAGGACTTTCCTATTTAAAAAAAGACAAAAGAAAACCAACGCAGGCTGTTTCCATTACGTTGTGTGTAGTCTCTCATATTGTCCACCCTGCCAACAAAACAGTGACTGTAAGCTCATGGTGATAACGAGGGAAACCTGGCAAGTTCGTGGCCGCTGCGGTGCTGTCTAGCTGAACAACGCAATGCAGGTTGTGTCGGTGATTTGAAAGGATGAAAAGAGCGGTACACTAACCGCACACAAATTAACTTTGACACGTGGGGTTATAACGTCCCAAAACCCCCATTCGATGATGAAAGACGCCGTAGTGGAGGGCTCCAGAAATTTTGACCACCTGGGGTTCTTCAACTTGCACCCAAATCTGAGCACACGAGCCTACAGCATTTTCACCTCCATCGGAAATGCAGTCGCCGCAGCCGGGATTCAATCCCGCGACCTGCGCGTCAGCAGCCGAGTACATTAGCCACTAGACCAGCGCCATGGGGCAATAGAGACATTATGTTTGCTACACTACATGAGGGGGGACGCGGAGGAGGAGGGCCTGACTGAGCTAATTAGCCCCCTTGTTTTGAGACAAAATTATTCGATGAGGTACTAGTAGTGCCTAACCGAACTTGTGGGGAACGCTTGAGCTCAACCATACCATCGTCGGAAAACTGTGTCGGAACGCAGCTCACCCTATACCGTTCTTCTTTGTTACACGCCACATATTGAGTTTCCCCGGCATGTTGTTTCAAGCGGGCCGGTGCCGAGTAGTGCCCTGTCACTTTGCAGGTATGTTTCAATACGGAGTGTTTCAAATAGATGACGTTACCATATATACATACACGTTACTGTTTCTCGTTTTAAGATACACTTGGGCACCTTCGTAAATTTCGTACAGGATTTTTACACCGCTGCTAAGCCAAGCGCAGTACGACGAGCCTTTACCTCATATTATGCGTAGTGTGGACCAGTGGCGAGTAGTGTGCTTTACATAATTTTTGTGTTGCATACCTGTTTTTGTGTTGCATACAAGCCGTTACGACGACATGATACGCTCACAAGCCTAGACCCTATAATGTATTTCGTCCCTAAGAAATACGCACGCAGTCGGTGTTACGGCGGGGCGGCTAAACGATGGGCAGGGACGTGAGCAAGGTGCCTGACATGTGTTCTTAGCAATCCCATCGTAACAAGTTTGACAATATGAAACACGCATTTGGCAGCGGAGGGAGGTTCACGGGCTGTTGCATTCTCTTCACAGATACGACGTTGTAGTCACAAAAATACAGAAAGACGAGGGTTCCGAGTGCCCCAAGTTACAGCACACGAAGTGCCGGACGTATCTGGGAACATGAAGAAGTTTACAAAAAAATTATATGGGGATTTACAATTGTGCAGCGCGTTATTTCCACCCTCAAATTGAAGAAATTTAACGGAGAACTTCTCTGGTTTTTGATGACAAGGAAGCTCTTTCATAAAGATGGAATTCATAAAGATGTATTACACGGCTATATGAAAACTCTTTATTGTAACAATACCAAAATTTTGGAAACGTCGGTAAAACTTTTATTACATAGCGCTAGCATAAAATGTCCCTGAAAACAGACGCCCGCATTTAGCTCAAATCCGCACTAATTTAGATGACACCACCGCCATATAGAGTACTGAGGACAAATCAGAACAATACCATGCATACAGCAACTAAAGGTGCCTAAATAATCAACGACAGTAATCTAATTTATCTACATGTCCACTTGGATTTGCCATGCGGAAAGGCCTTCCCGATGATATCCCTACAGCAAACAGTAACAAACCTTGACGCTTTTCGTGAAAAAATTCAGTTGCTGTTTCAATTATGAAGTCATAAAGACGTATCACTTGTTAATTACATCCTGTCTAATGTATTTACGGATCCATTTATGTATCCCCGCTTTTGCTGTATCTTGTTTTCTGCATTATTCAACTTTGTAAAGTAGCCTTTGTGTATTATGTTTAACAACAACAACAACAATACTACTACTACTACTACTACTACTACTACTACTACTACTACTACTACTACTACTACTACTACTACTACTAATAATAATAATAATCTCGATGGTTTTACGTCCCAAAACCACGCTATGATTATGAGAGACGCCGTATTCTTTAACGAGCACTGATATCAGACCGCACACAGGCCTCTACCACTCAGTACTTCCCATTAACCGCTTTTTTAATTATATTTGCCACTGTACTTGCTGCTTTACGCAATGACCTTTAAGGTCACAATCAGTTTGCGTCCTCTTGACTTCATCTTGTTGTAACCCTGTTTATTCATTCAAAATCAGTATGCACCAACCAACCAATTCAGGACGCTACTGCGTGCAAGGACATCGCGCAAAGGGATTACAGCGGGAGTACAAGAGTGGCTCATTTCGTGACCTGTAAGGTAAAATAAATAAATAAATAAATAAATAAATAAATAAATAAATAAATAACTCCTGCTCAGCTGAAAGGCCTTACCGAGAGATTATATTTTGCGTACACGGCAGTTCTTGCTGCATCTCAAAGAACTGTCGCTCTGTAACCCTTTGTCCGTACCGTACATTTTGGTCTTCATTACTTCGCCGTTTCGTTTTTTGCGCAAGGCACCGGCGCCAGCACTTCGGCTGTCGTCGCGAGAACCTTGAGCGAGATATATTTACACACGCGCACGCAGACTGGTCTTAGCACGCGTCAGCAGAAGGACAGCCTCGTCTCTGGTTGCTTTTTTGGATCAGCCATGCATGAAGAGGTGCGGCTGAGATTCCCGTAGTGATGAAATGTATATGGCTAGAAGCACGTCACAAGAAAGCACGCACACGCGAACACACACGACCACACACACACACGAACACACACACGCACACGCACACACAGAGAGAGAGAGAAAGAGAGAGAAATAAACCATCCCATTTGGCTTGGCATGTCACGCTTCGCCTCATGCGCTGGGAATTCGGGGGCAGAGGTCGACACCGGGGATAATTAAATATTGCTACCGGACACGTTTCGACTTACGTGCACGTGGACATCGCAGTGAAACTGGATGAAGACGGCTTGTGGGACCCAATTTGTAGCACGACCATTTACTACCGCAGCTAAAGGTACAAGATCAGGACACTGGCGACTCCGTTTTAACCGATAGAAACTTGTAGCGAAGGGTGTTTAAGCTACACTATAACGTTAACCTGGCAAGGGTTGAAGCATGCAGTTCTCCCTCCTTATCTTTTACCCGAAATGCCTGGTTTTAGATCCATAAAGTGTTCCAGCTCCACTGACGTCGCCCCTTTGTTTGTTGGGCTAGCTGTTGCCTCATTATTTTTGTGTATACTGGTGGCGAGCAGTGGGATTAACCCAATTTTCGAAGCGCATACCCGGTTTTTATGATGAACCGTGACAACATCGGACGCCTACAAGCCGAGAAGCTAGTGTATTTCGCCACGTCATAATCACGTCATGATTGTGTCGCAGAATCCGCTGACCTTGCGTCGTCATTATGCCACGATAGGACGACGGCATCACGTGAAGTTAAAATTATGACGGACCGCGACTGCATGACACAGCATGACGACAGCAGACGGCGAGAAGCCCACCACCTAAAGTAGGTTTCACCGGTATATATCTACAAGGAGTCCGCCCGAAAACACCAACCTCTGCTATTGCATTTTGTCAAAAAAAAGAGAAAAAGAAGCACTTTTGTACTTGTATAAGATAATTTATTCGCTTTGGAATCATTAGGTTTACTATACTGTGATCGTTCACTGACATGTAACATAATCTCGTTTTCTCGACCGATTCTCCTTCGGTTTACATCAGTAGTCGTTTTAACGTGAAAGATAAAGAGGCGCACGTGGACCAGTTTCGAGGACACTATTCAGGAAGGAAAAAAGAAAAACGCGCTACATGAAGCAGAAGCGCACTTAAGGGGAATGACGACAGAAAATGCGATTTTTCAGTTTTTACGGCACAGTATTCCAGCATTACTGACGAGTGCTTCCACGAAATAACAAGGTTTTACGCACAGTATAAAGCGTTCGAAAATGACCCCAAGCGCGCCTGATTCCGTGTCTGCACCACGGCAACCCGAGCTTTAAACTGGCGTTTTCTCCAAACACTACGTTTCGTCAGAAAAGGAACATTTTCTCTGTAAACGTTGAAACTATAAATTGAAAACTTTTGTGACTTATTTATGAATACCATGCGCAGTTTTTGAAATGAAATGATGTTGCCATCAGAACTGTATCTTTTACGAAAATGTTCTTTAACAGCCTTCAAATTCTAGTCATAAGGCAATCATATATTTAACTAAAGAATGTCCATGCCTGCAATTATTATTTTGTTTCAAAAGAATACCATGGGCCACATGTAGTAACCAGAAACGATTTCATCATATACCCATGCAAAGGCCTTTTCACAAATGTTTCTTGAAAAATAAAAAAACAATCAATTTATTTTTTTTTTGCTTTAGAACGGCTTCGTATTTTCTAACCAAATTCACAAAACATGTAGCAAAATCCCCACTCAAGCAACTTGCCAAATTTTGTAATGTTTCCTTCAATAAAAATGACAAAGTGATGGGCAAGTAGTAGTTGCACACCTGTCTGTGCCATCCATTTCTTCTTAAAAAGCTCGCGCTAGAAAAACAAAGCAGTCGGTAAGCGTCTGTCTACTCACTCACTTATCTGGCGTTTACGACAGGAACGGGCGTTTTGTTTTCCTCTTTCCACGTATTTCTTTTTTTTTTTTCGTCGTGCTTCTCGTAGCAACGCACGCGGACGCTTTTTCCGTAATCTCGCACGTGAGAGATAACGGAACACCCTGACCCCGAACGCCGGCACATTCCGATAGAACACGTGCACGACGCAACACCGGCGCCAGCAGTCGAGGGACGATAAGAATCGGCAAACGAAAACAAGGGCGCACACAACTGCCTTATTTAGAGCGCACGGTTGTCTTCATGGGCCCGCCTATCAGCCTTCGACGCCTGGCTTCAACGTCTAGACATATTTTGCGTCACTCTTTGTGAAGGCTCATGGGAGGCTTACAACAGTATTGAAAGATGGGCTTCTTGGTAAGGCAGCATTGCCGGGTGCACCGCGAGACCGACGGAAGACGGAAGAGTACAAAAAAGACGAGCACTGTTTGTGCTCTTTCTGTACTCTTCCGTCTTCGCGGGTCTCGTGGTGTATAGGAAAAAAAAATGCAGGTTTACAAGCGCTTCTAGATTTAGCTTCATATTATAGCTGCTAGCTGAAGAAAGCGATGCTAACACTAATATCTGGGATCTTACGTTCGAAAACAGAGATATAAGAAACGCCGTAGTGAGGGCTCCGGAAATTTCGACTATCTGGCTTAGTTTAACGTGCGCTAACATCGCATAGTATACACGAGCCTCCATCATTCGGCCTTCATAGAAATGTGACCGCTGCGGCCGAGATCGAACCCACGACCTTTGTGTGAGCAGTCGAGCACCATAACCACTGCGCCATCGCGGTGGACGAAGAAAGCGATTTTCTTCTCGCTTTCCGAAATCTTCCAATCATTCACATCTCGTTTTTTCTTACTGACACGTTGTTCACTACAGCTTTGTCATTGCTTAGTACATTACCATTTTGTAAATGTTTATTCGGTAGATAATAGCTTTTTACGCTTAAATTTGGCTTAAGAACTCCTTTCTGATTTACTATATAGAGCATAAGTATACCTTAATCAGTCAGTGTTTGTTTTTTGTAGTTACTTGATTGCAAGCACGTATATGTTGTACAGTCACCACTTGAATAAGAGTTCTGTTTGTATTTTCGTGCAGTCTACTCGCAATGCTGCCTGATCTTGGAACCCCAGTAGCCTAATATGTACCGTTGTGTTCAATGCTTATATTGCCTGCCGATGCGTTCATTCCGGTCTGCTGCGAAGATGGCCCTGCCTAGTCAGGCAACTACTCAGCCTTTGCCCTGAGGCAATTTCGTTTCTAACGATTTCGCCTTGCCTATCCTCTTCGGCGGCAATGGCTATGTTTGTGTGCGCAACTTGCTTATGCTAGTAGTGTCAGCTTGTGGTCAAGAAAAAGAGCAAGATGAACTTAATCTTCGACATAGTGAATATGACTGTAGCCGATTACTTTGGTGAAGCCACTACGACATTCAACAGGTCGTTTGACGTGCCACGTTCCAGAATCAACGTCAAACGTATTACTGAACTTTTATAGAAGGTAATGTCATTCACCGGGAAAAAACAAAACTGGACATTGACTGAATGTGCGCGCGTGTGCTGCGCCGAATGTGCTGTGTTTATCTCTCTTCCCTCTCTGCTCTCTCATCTCCCCTATCCCCCTGCCATGCGCAGGGTAGCGAACCGGCTGCCTATAGGCTGGTTAACATCCCTGCCGTTCTTTTCCTCCTATTTTCCTTCCTTCCTTCGTTATAGAAAGTACTGCAACCATTAGCTAATAATGCGCACACATTTGGATCCTATTATTTCATTCTTGTTTTGACAAATGGAGCACGAATCACCGTAGAATCGTGAATATTAAATTACACGCTTATCACAATCCATTAGTGAACCTCACACAAAACAATGCATTACTTAATTTTCTTGGATTTTAATCCACCACGGTGGATCAGTGGCAATGTTGCTCGGCTGCTGACCCGAAGGTCGCCGGCTCAATCCCGGCGGTTGCATTTTGATGGACGCGAAATGGCCCACGTACTAGCTGTGCGATGTCAGTGCACAGTCGGAACTTCCGGATCCACAGCGTCCCTCATAATCACGTCGTGGTTTTCGGACGTAAAACCCCAGATCTTATGTGCTGTGTTATGGTGCTCCGTTCTCACCGAACTGCGAACACGCTGCGCAAATACAAAGAAACGCCTTTAGGTTTACACTTAAAGCTGCACGTGAGCGCGATAAGGAGATTGACACAGCCTAAAGACACTGGCGGCGAAGAGGCGACCAATATCGGCGCCAGATTACTAAGCGGTAAGAAAAACATACACTGGTGTTATCACTCCTTATCTGTTTCCCATTAAAAAAAGAAGACAAGGTAAACGCGTTCCTGCAACGTGGTCACGATAAAAACCCCTTTACGATCTAATATTATCAGTCTCTTACCTTTACAGCAAATACACACCCTCGCTATTCCATTGGTATCCTCTATCTTTCTTTTTTTTTTTTGCACACGTTTCCAAGGAGGTAATAGCCCCTCCGTGTCATCTTTTCACGGCGACAGATATTGTAGAAAGTGCAGGCTGATAGTGATTCAATGTGTTCGCAAATGACAACGCGGGTATATATTATATAAATTATGCATTTCAAAAGACGATCAGTTCTTTTTGTAAGCCTAATTGACCTCCAATAACTTGCCGCAAAGGTCCAGTGGTTAAGGCACTCGACTGCTGAATACCAGGTCACCGTATCAAATCGCGGCCCCGGCATTTGGATATGCAAATGAGGCAAAAATGCTTGAGGTCCAAGCAAGACTAGGCGAGTACAAAGCGATTACGGCAAGCATAGGACGCGGCAGTGGCTGGTCTACCGACCTGCGCGAAATTGCGCCTCACCACTGGCTTGCGTACATATTATCAGGATACAATGACAAATTATTAAAGAATAGAAATGCGGATCTTTTCTGCGCGTGAGTGTTACGGCAATCGCTACAATATCGGGCCTTTATTTGCACCATCTACTTCGCATACGGCAAGAACAGACACATGGTAAAAGTGCCAATAGTTTGTGGAAAAGCGTCACACTTCTCACTTTTTTTTGTATTTTGAACAGCGCAATCTGGATATCAGTCAAATTGGGAGTTTGAGGCTGTTCGCCACGCGCTATAGCCTGTTCTCGTTCATATTGCTCCCGATATTACGTTCCGTCTTTTATCATTTCAAGCACCGTGGTGTAACCGGAGCCTTCTATCTGCGTCAGCATCTCCTGATATGATAGTAATATAGACAAAAAATAATCGAAGAACGAATTAAAGGGGCCGACACACAGTTTTAGGACGAAAAAAAAAAAAACCAGGAGAGAATGAAAAGGTAGGAATATGAACTAGTCTAGAAGGACCGGTATGCTACCTTACACCGGGGAAAGGGGTGAGAGATCTTGGAAGATGGGCCGAGAGAGAGAGAGAGAAGAGCGAGCACACACAGTCACACACCGCACAGTCATCACAACTCCATTAGTCTATAATTACCAGTGCAAGTCTGATAAATTTAAAAAAAAATGGGCACGGAGGAGACGCATTCACCCCAATTTTCTATTATAATCTGTGTTTTTGGGGCATAATTATTGCGCGTTCGCTAATAAGCTGGCGAGACTATGACGCATTCGGTCCGGAACTTAAATTATTATTAAATATTGTTATGAACACACGAGCGGTCTGTTAGGCTGCATAGAGACATTGACACACTCGCAAGCCATGACATAAAAATCAGCTATAGCTTTGCAAGCGTCTGCGGACGATATTGTTGCGTGGTCAGCTGTACGGAAAACTTGGCTTTCTTCAGCTTGACAATAAAAATGAACGACTTCAAGCGACAGAAACTTTCGCAGAAGACGATGCCTCTGCTCAATGCAGCGCATGACGCCACAGACGTCATGGCGAAATGGCGGCCGCCAGCGGTGCTCATAGCCAGGAACGTCATAGGCTTTTTTTTTTCACTTAAATATTTTTTTACAGTCTACTCATCATATAAGTGTAGGCATAACAGACTTTGTGCTTCTATTTTTCGCGGGAAAACAACTAATTGATTATTGAGCATGTCATGGCCCCTTCAATGTGTCTTACGCGTACTGACAAACTTACGTCCGCTGCTTTGCGTGGAGGCCCTCAGCCCGTTTCATGTCCCCATCCAGTGCAACACAGGCTTCTAGAGCGAACCATACAAGACCAAGAAGGTCTCGATGCGGTACGCCCGCGTCGCAGGGGCGCGATGCAATGCGGCGGCCCACGTAGCAGCTGCAGTGCTGTTCCACTGCGTCTGCTAGCCAGTATCCGTTTACGAAGACTAGCTTGCCCGAAAACCAAAGCTGAATACACAGCCGAAGCCGAAGGAAAACAATGAGAAGAGACACTTCTAGTCTGCTGGAATGACTACGCTCTCATTATTAATAATTACGTCTGGCACGCCGTGCTTTATGAAACACGATAAGGCTGCTCTTGCATGAGTCGCGCTTGTCAGATCGAATGCGTATAATTCGTATTGTGTTCTGAGTTGTCATAGAGTACAAGGCTGAAAAGCAAAATATCATCACGAATAAGCGCACGAGACCCGAATCCGCTATCGCGATCTGCTCTTGATGGCGAAGCTCAAGCGTCGTTCTTTTTTTTTTTTACGCCTTCTTTGGAAAATTCAGCAGAAGCCACTCAAGACAAGACGGGAGCGTGCACGGGAAAATGGTGACTTAAGGCGTCGCCATGGATACCATCGCGATGTTTACAAACAAGCAGCGAGCGCCGGTCACGAAGACCACAACGGTCAAGAGGAAGGGCGATACGATGGCGCGCGAACAACGGAACGGAGACAAAGAAAGACAGGAAAAGAAAGGCCAGCAAAGGAAAAGAACGGAAGGAGAGGAAAGGAGGCGACGAAAATACATACATACATACATACATACATACATACATACATACATACATACATACATACATACATGCATACATACAGAACAAAAGAAAGAAAGGAAGAAAGAGCGGGCGGTGGGGGCTGTGCAATGCGTGCGAACTGAAGAAACAAAGAGAAAAAGAGGAAAGGAACGAAGGAAAAAAAGAAGAAGAAACAAAGAAAAAGAAGCAAGAAAAAGAGAAAGAAATGACAGCCTTCTTTGCCCGTCAACCACGGCTGCTTTTTCGGCGAATGAATGGGTGCGCCCGTTAGCATCACTGCACCACAAGAGGAGAGCAGAAAAAGGCGCGCAGAGACAACGCAGTGGCTAATCTAAGGAAACACGGCCTATATAGACGCGCGCAGTCATCTTAATACCGTGCAGTACTCTAGTCACCCTACAATGTCGACTTTAAGCCATGTCAGGCGCGAACAATTAGAAGCCGTGGGATTTATTTTTAACCGATCGACGGGATTTGCCAATCGCACCCAAGGTAGCCAGTAAATGACTCCGTCTCTAACCAATTAAAAAGATAATAACAATAAAATTAAAAATAAAAACAGCATCACACTAGAGGCGCCAAGCCTGAAGGAAGCGCGGATATGGGCGGCCTTGATGATGATGATGATGATGATGATGCATGTAATATAGCTCACACCTACTCAGAGGGATCAACAGCCTACTTTGCTTCATTTCGGTTTTTTCTTTCACTCTCTTTTTCTGTTTTCTTCCGTCTGTTTCCTTTCCTTAATTCTAAATTTTATTTCTTCCTCCTTCTTGCACTTTCTATTTTTTACTTTTTATTTTCCCTTTCTCTCTCTATTTCGCGCTTGCTTCCTTTCCTTTTTTTCTAGTTTTGTGTGTGCTTTTGTCAGCGTTACGCCAAGCGCACTAATTGTTTTTTTTTGCTGATGATCAAAAGTGATCATTATCAAGGCGCTCGAACAACAAGAGCGAGAATTCGTGCTTAAATTAGTTACATTACTTAATTCTAGCTTATACGAGTCACACATTAAAGAAAATACTGAAAAAATCCACATATTACTCGGCCTATTCCCATGAGTGTGTATAGGCCATGAGATGAAGAGTCTTATTTTTGGTGCGAGCAAGCGCTAAATATGCTACACATCGAGCTTTACGCCAACAGACGACGACGGCACTCTACAGGATGCGACAGACCGGCCCCCTAAAATGCTCACAGCTTAAAACATAAACGCCCGACAATTCTTGTCAGAGACTCTGACATCAGTATTAAGCCAGACGTAATTTTATAGCCAGAAAAAAAAACCTTTCTTTCCAAATACGCGTAGTATATTTACAATAGCAGAGATGCACTGTTGACGCATCGAAAGAAAATTATTTGCGAGTGAGATTGTGTCACAGGGGTCACACGACCGTGGTTTTCTGTATGAAGCTTACATTTATATCTATACGTTGAAACCAACAAAATAGGTAGTTAGAAAACGAATTTCTGCGTGATTGGCATGAATCAATGATTGGACGTCGTCATTGCCGCATAGCAGACTCCAGTGTCACACAGGCCAATATGTGACACTGGAGTTTCACTACTTTGTTAAGGCGATAAGCGAGAATCCTTGTCAATATTTGCTTCTGCTATTATTGTTTTGGGAAGTGGGACTAGTCAAGCTGCCTATATGCAACTTTTATCCCGCCATCGTTGCTGTTTAAACGTTTTGTATCTATTTGGCAATAAAGTTCACTTCACTTCAGCGGCAAACAGCCTTTTGTCTCAAGGACAATATGCTACATCCGTTCAGCGACAATACTTTGTTATCTCTTTAGGAGTTTGTTTGGCAAGCTTCTTATGCTCGCGCCTTGTCCGGCAGCGGCGTGTGGCGCGCCACCACTTAAGGCGTCGGCTTTCCGATGATTTCAAGAATGCTCACTAGATGGCGCACCGCCGTTCAAGCTGGTAAGGTGCACAAGTAAGATGGGGACCTTAGAAGGTGGCGCACACCACTGTTGGCGCGTGCGCTTTTGCTCTCTTTACCGGTAGCTTGTGCAGTAAACTGTCTTAGATACCACTCGGCCACACGAACACCTCACAATACAAGGCAGCATCGCGGCAGGCTTGCAATGCATGACGTTCTCACAATTTGTTTTATCGTTGTGTTCAGCGCTGTGTATTGTACATTTACTGTACGCGCAATATTGCGAGCGGTACCCGTGGTAATAGCCAACAAAGGGGCACGGGAACTATGTATGTATACAAATTCACTAATTATATTACACACGGAGGTCGCAAGAACCAGAGGTACCAACTAAACAATAGGGCGACGAATATTTGTGATGAATATTGAGTGGACTATGCTCAAAGCATGCACCGCGACTGTGTTTGCCCTGCCCGATTGACCATTTTCGAACTCACCGGCGTAAAACTCTCTCTCTCATATATATATATATATATATATATATATATATATATCTGCGTGTGCGTGTGTGCGCGTGTGTGTGTCTGTGTCGTAACTGCCAAGCGAAAAGGGGTAGGCGGTACCAAGCAATGGTGTCAACAACTTGTTCATTAATTTATCTATTTCAATAAAAATTGAAATTCCGGCTGACATTCATCGTGAATTTAAGGGGTCCTTCAGATGTAATCGATATCATTCTTGAGTTGAAAACACTTAAGGCATTCGGGCCCTCGATCAACCGTCGTGACTCGTGTTTCAACAACACTGCACGTTTCGCACGAGCGATCGGAACATTGTACGGGTGCCTTATTTCGGCGCGTGTCACTTTACGACATCCGCACGATTATTACTTTTCTCTTTGCTTCAATCTCTCGCTCGCGAAACTAGCTTCCGTCTGAGAGCCACTCGTAAAAGGTCAAAGTTCCCCGCCACGCGAAAGCAACTTTTCACGAAAAAAAAAGAAACAAAACAATATTATTACACCCGGGTTGGCCACTCCCTCAAGAACACAGTAAACACGGAAGGCAGAACTTGAAAGTTAATACATTTCGCTATATATGGTGTATCCACCAAGTGTGCGAGAGAATGGAGTGAATAATCTGCTGGGAAAGTAGTCGAAAACATATCTTTGAACGATGCGCCACCTGAAGATAACCGACAAGCGTGAAAGTGCCACACCTCCATTGATCGCTTTCTACAGACGCCCGATTCAGAATTGAGCTTAAGAAGCGAGTGTCGTTATCTTCTGAATGGCTGTCGTGCTTCTGAAAAAAATGAATAGCCAGATATTTCGCGTTTTACGCGGAAGTGTTCTTTCATTTCCTTCGCCTCGCTCACGAAGAACTGATTCTTTACGGAGCCCACATAGAGCTAGATTTATACTTCGATGAGCTCTACCATCCTTTTTCATTACAGAAATGACGTCAGCAGGAGCTTGAGAAGCGCTTCTCGTTATCTTCTAATTGTCGGTAGCAGTTCTGAAAGCAAGACATGGCGTAATATTTCGTGTTTCATACGGGAACGCTCTTTTTTCACACCGGGCTCCACCAAAAACGAATATTTCGTGAAGCCCTCATGTAGCTAGATTTATCCTAATTGGAACATCACCATGATTTATGCTGGAACTTTGTATAGCTCCACCGCAAAGCTCTACAATGCTCCAATGAAATCTTTGTAAAGCTTTCCACTGGAGCTCTACAAAGCTTTACAGAAAAGCAGGGCCGTACCCAGAAATTTTTCGCGCGGGGAGGGGCACCTCCAATATTTCAGGGAGGACACCATCTTAAAAGGGTCGTTTTTCACTTCCTCGGCCATAGTGAAAAAAAAATTCGGAGATTAAGGGCACGCCCCAGATGGAAAGTTTTGTAGAGCTCGTACTGCTGGACGCCACGAAATTGACGCCAGTAAAGGACAGGCTGGTTTTCTAGTATCCGAACAAGATGCCTTATTTCACTTCCTCTGTCTACTTTCTACGATTGGTCGACTTTGAGTCTCTTGATCCACTTTCGCCATCCGCTGTTCTTTATAAGTCTAGCTAAGCAAGGTCTGTTGCACAAGTTTTGCAAGAAACTACCGTCAACATCGTGGACACAGTACTCCGTTACCAAATGTTTCAAAACAACAAGGCTCTATTTTTGAGGTGAAGTAAGGTAAAGCGATGGTATTCTCATCTAGCGGGGGCTTTCACTGCAGCCATATCTGTCTTTTGACCTTTCTCAATGTCACTCAAGGAGGTTATTAGATATTTTTAAGCATCCCGGTGTCATAACGCTCCCCCTAAAAAAAGAAATGCGATCTGTAGTAAGCTCAGTGGAATGAGGCGAAGCATGTATGGAAAGCTGTTTTAACTCAACTGACGTGAACCTGAGAAGGAGCGAAGCATACACAGTTCTGAGGGAAATTTTCTTGATGACCATAGCAGTGCCAAGCTTGGACTCGGGCATGTAGGGAAGGGTGTTTCCACTAAGCTTACATCGTAGGAAAACTGAGTCGGAACGCAGCTTACCCTGAGGTGGTGCTGCTGCTTCTTCCCCACGCGCCCTGTTTCAGTTCCCTACAGCAAGTAGGGAAAAATGCTTCAGCTGCACTAACGTCGTCGGCGTTGGGCTAACTGTTGCCTTCTTCCTTGTTTAGTGGACCGGTGGTGAGTAGTGGGATTTATCCATTGTGGCGCATACCCGTTTTTATGACGGACCATGACCGCATCACTCAGCTTGACAACGTGAGACGCTGAGAACCGTAACCCATAAGGTGTTTCGTGTTTCGAATCTTAAAAAAAATTGTGCACGAACTTTATATATTGACTGTGCACGTGCACGCCTTTCTATACACTTCAAGAAATATGTTCACTTTATTAAAGGAATGGCACGCGTTTCAGCAGAATGCGATGCGGTAATGATATCCAGGCAGCTTTTGCTATTTCACTGCGTAATGTCGTGGAGAACAAAGTTGCTAAGCGGCCCGATAGTGAATGCAGTATACGTGTGAACGCCCGTCACGGAAAGCCGCAACGACATTCGGTAGCGAACGCACCACGTAACTTGGTTGTGAGAGCGCAAGCGTAAATGCACCAGCGTATTTGCATCTGCAGTGTAATGTTCGACCGCCAACACCACAGAAAGGGCCAAGTAAGTCTGTTTGATTCGAAATTTTTGCGATAAAGTCATAATTACATCATCATTTCAATGCGTTTCCGTGTACCCTCCGACGGCAATACACGGCGCTATAAGTTAGAATTTCCTGAAATATGTACGAGAACTCTAGCGCTGCCATCGTGCAGACATTATCGGAGTGCTGAGTAGTACACGGATTACCTAATACTTTTGCTTGCGTCAAACGAACTTGTGGTGTTGCTTAGTTTTGAGTTTTCGCGTTTTTAGCGGATAAAAGAATAGATCGCTTTAAACTTCGCAAGCCAATTTGAATTGGTGAGCCTAAAAAGTTAGGGTGGTGTCGTATAACTGCTGAACATTTGTTGAAATTCGTTTCACGACAAAGCGGAGGCATGCCACACGAAGCTAAACAAAGCCGAAAGAACGAAGCTTAGACAAATCTTTGTACCACACATCATTCGCATGCTGGATGAAGTGCCGTGCGTTGCAGCTCTCATACAGCGCTGCAGTGTTCCCTCTGGTGTATTATTACGAAACTCCACGGATCTCAGTACCGTGATAACAAAAAGCAATTCCGCTGAGCTTGAGAGCACAATATCGAAACAAGGCAAAAAAAGAAAAGAAAAAAGAAGACTCTTCAAGGCTCTACACGTAGTGGCTAAATTAACGCGACCACAAACAGAAAACGACCAAGTTTAATACGTTCAGACGAGCGCGAAGATTGCATTTTCGTGGCAGCAAACTCGAAATGGCGCAAACACGCACCAACACGCCTACCTCGTTTACGCTCCAAATGACGTCATTTCAGATCAACGAGGGAGGAAGAAAAAGGACACGATTACCCAAAAAACTCGATTGTAGAAGCAGATCCATCGAATCCGCCGCAATCTCTTCACCGCGTTCTGAGCAAGCTCAGCGTCGTGATTATGACACGCTTGTTTGTGCGTTCTTTATCTCTTTTTTGGAACTATAGCGTGAGGAACGTTCGACGGCGAAACGGCGCGGAAAGACAACCCGGATTTTTATTTTTGGCTTTTAGCTAACTTTTTGACGATTGCCCCGCTGCTCTCACAAAGCGTTCTCAGTGAAATGCTGTGCCATACGCTTTCATGAATGTTCGATCCTTGGAGGCATTCACCGCTAAAATCAAACAATATGTTCTTGTGTAACCGCTTGCAATCGCTACATTCATATGCTTGCTTGAAAATGCCCAGCAGGACGGTCACAAAAGAAATGCAATAAACAAATGGCGGCGCGCTACTAAAGTGTGAAAATGTTCTATTCAAAACGCAAATGCGGTAACTACGCGCCATGACGACCGATAACAGGTCATTACCCCAAAGCATCACATCATCTGCTGGGACGTGTTGTTCTATAGGAAGCCTATTTGATGTAAACTGATAGAGGGATGGCTTCTGTACCTCAAAAATTCTTGGCTCAAGTGAAGCGATGTGTGAACTGTTCATCAGTGGTAACAAGATGGTGTTCCCCCAACGCCACGCGCCATGCAGCATAAGATGTTACGATTTGGGCAACTGTCTGTTAGCGGAAGGCAGGGAGATTACTAAGTTTGCGTTTTATAATTGCGCGTTTTTTAGTTGTTACAGCACGTCGTCCTGTGTTTAACACTTTCCTTTTGTGACCATCTTCCCGCACGTTTTGAGAAATGAATCTGAACTGAACCACTCAACTTTCCACGGCCCCATTTGTCTACATTTCCTAAATTCCTATTACGATGTGAAATAAGTGTGTGCGTAACACTAAGTTATGTAAAGACAAACATTTTTCTTGTTTCTTTTTTCGAACTATGTAGACGACTTTGCTGGATAAAACATGGCGCTAAAGTGTGATAATTACCTTCTTTTTTGTTATATTGTTGTGAAATTGACCTACGCGTTCGTTGCTCACTCCTAGAAGGGCCTGTTTAGGCTCGCACTATCCAATAAAACAATCAAGAAATAAAGAATCTGCAGTCATCCTCAAAACGTCACGATTCGTTTGCTTTACTTGAACACTTTTTGTAGAACTAGGAAACTTAAAAAAAGCTCTTGAAAACGTTCAGGTGCTAGGCGCAACCCACGAACTTATCGTTGCAAACGATTCAATTTTATTTATTATTATTTATTAGGTTTTGTCTTGAAGGACACGAATAAAGGCTGAGTAAACGTTTGACTAGGTCGTGCCACCCTGGCTGCAAGACGTAAACACACCAACAAGCATTTGTAGCACAGAATGAACTGGTACATATTCATCCAAAAGCTTATAAGAATAGAAAAACGTTGCGATTTGAGTGCACAAGGATTTAAACGAAACTGTCTTAGAGTGGTATCGGTACAACGAACGAGTACACTCATAATAAACTTCAAACAAACAAAAAATACAGTAAAAAGCTTCTCGCCGATATTGCGCGTACTGCACAGAATTTTAATAAATATTCAATAGATTGCTGGGACTACTAACAATGAGTGCTCACAATGTGAATTGTGTCACGAGAATCCAATTTTTGTAGTTTTCGGGAATGACCCTCAGGCATTACCTTACGATTTAAGATTGCGTAATTTTGGTCATGCTGTCATTCCATTTCAATATCTAGCTCACACGATTAAT
The DNA here is from genome assembly GCA_013436015.1 of Rhipicephalus annulatus. Lineage (NCBI taxonomy): Eukaryota > Metazoa > Arthropoda > Arachnida > Ixodida > Ixodidae > Rhipicephalus > Rhipicephalus annulatus. Next base: position 380,414 of record WOVY01000872.1, on the reverse strand, counting down.
GAATCAGTTCTTTTGTGTACTTTAGGTGTCGAAAAAGCAATGATCTCATTCATCGCACAAAACATAATCCTTCTCAACATTACCGTTGAATATTGAGGCTTCGTTTCATTATGCGGAAGAATTTCTAATGCGCAATTAGACAACTCCTACAAATGAAAAAAAAAAGAAATATGCCGCCCACGAAAGGGAAATTGTTCGTCTTATACTCATCGAGCAGATTTAAAGTTGAATGGAAGCAAGAAAATGAAAGCAGCAGTTCGGTTTTAGCTTTTGTTCCTGTTTTAGACTGCTGACCCAAAGGTCACGGGATGAAATGCTTGTCTTAGCGGCAAAGTGCTTAAGGCCCGTGTACTTAGATTTAGGATCACTTTAAAGAACATCTGATGCTAATAAATTCCACAGCCTACTACAACGTCACTCACAATCACATCGTATTTTTAGAACATGAAACCTCCTCAATTATTTTTATTATTAACCTCATTTTACAGTTCAAATACGACACAGCACCAGAAAAAAAAAGAAGACTAAAGGTAAATAGAGAAAGTTTGGGAGGTGCAGGGTAGGAGGAGGAGAAAAATGAATGAGCAGCTATCGCAAACCTTGTGCGGTGTGACTTGATAGAACGCTTTAAATCACTTCAAATTCAGGGCTATCAAAATTTCGGCCTTTAGGCTGCGGCCGTGCTTGCATACACGACGATAATCTCTAAATAAAGCAACTCTACGCAAATTCGCACTTTCATGCAATATGCCACAAAAGCGAGATAACAAACGCCTTGTTGAATTGAATGAACACCTTTTCCATGGCGTAGAGCGAGCGCACATGCAAATTTATATCGACCATTAATGGCCTTCTTATCGTCGCTTATGTATGGGGCTGGTTTTCTGGTGACTAACGCGGTGGGATTCAGAGTGCATATATCGAAAAATCGATGACTGAATGAGAGACGCATAAGCGACGTATTGGTTCTATAAAGTAGGCACCATAACTTCATTGGCCGTGGGTATCATAAGAGTTCCTTTTTAGGGAACATTTTAAAAGCCGAAAGCAACCACTAGCTATGTCTCGTCAATAAAAGCGCTTTATGACCCACTTTGGCCGAAGACTTTACAGAAGCTCGCGTGTTTCGCCTTCTCTTTGAATTCGCGAATTATTGAAAATCCTAAAATGCCGGCGCTCGTTGAATACTTGCATCACGGCTCACCACTTTCTTCTTCAGTCGAGCATGAAAAACAAATTCAACTGGGTCTAGGAAACAAAGCAAACTATAGCGATTTGCAGCTGCAAGAGAGAGAAAAACAGGCAGATGCCGAAGAAAATTCCTCGAGAAAGTGAACTTGCTTCGTGCGCGAAATATAGATAAAGAAGGCCACCCTGAAAATACAATTTCCACCCGTAACGACAATGAACTCGAGACAAGCCCTATCAGTTTTTTTTCTTTTTGGTCGAGGAACGGGTTTTCATTGCATTGTTTTTCTTTGGTTACTTTCTCTCTCTGAGATTACGGAGAAGTTGCTTCGACGATTGTCTCCTCAAGGTCCGACTCGCACGAAAGCTTGCCAGAATGGACGAGGGCCATTTAGAATAAAAATGTGCGGCTTCGAGTGCGCCAATGGCCCAGAAATGAGTTTGGCGCTTCCAGGAGCGACGTGGACTTAATGCCGGGATCGAAAGAAAAACAAAAAAAGAAAAGGAGAAAGACAGTAAGAAGTAAAAAGGAAGTGAGAAGGAAGAAAAGAAAAAAAAGAGAAAAAAAAAGAAGGTAAAAAATAAGAATCCTGAACGTCTTCTTCTCGTGGTTCCGCACCAAAGGCTGGCTTCCCTCGCGATAATGAATTGCGCCTTGGATAGAATAATGTCGAGGCACGCTTTCTTTCACAACAACAATAAGATAAAGACAAATGGGTGGGGTGGCTACAGCTGAAAATATTGCAGAAAGATACAGCCGGTATGCATTGATAGATAGATAGATAGATAGATAGATAGATAGATAGATAGATAGATAGATAGATAGATAGATAGTGACCATAAATATAAATAAAACCACTCTGACTGATATTTTCTGTATTTTTCACCACCTCTAGAGATTCTTCACAAAAAGAAGTCGCCGCCCTAGCACTCCGTGCAAATGATTAGCCAGCGTAAGCTGAAACACGCGGCCCCGCTGTTTAGCAGTGGCTTCAACCCGGCGCTGCACTGAAGCATGTCACAATTATTGGTTACATGTTCGTGCTTTTTAATGAGGTTAGACACGCTTGGCTTGGGTTTGTTGAGAAACGGACCGATCCCGCCGCTTCCACCACTGTTGCGAATCTGCCTCCGTGGCTGCCACCGATGCCACCACTGTTGCGTACGACGGGCCGATCCCGCCGAAGCCACCACTGTTGCGTAGCGTATGTTTATCAGCTCGCGACTGCTTCTGCGCAGAGCTGATAAGACGAGCGGACGAGACGATGGTGAGTTAAACAAGGTTTATGTACAGCATATATACAGAAGCGTTACAATTTCGGCACTGGGGCCGACAGAGACTCGAAAAGCCGAGCTCTTTTCTCTAACACATAGGTCAGCTTTTCGCCTAAAACCGCCGACTCACACACATGCCGGCTCTCCGACACGGGGCCTCCTCTCACTCACATAGGACCGCCGATCGCGACGCGCCGCAGGGCTTCTTTTATTTACACCGGGTCCAACCAAAATGTCCAATCAGAAGCGCCGCTTTGTCGTCAGGGCAGACTCCTCCAATGGCGCGCCGCGCCAAGCGTCAGACCACCAGGCACGCGGCCGCCGGCTCGCTGTCACGTGCGCCGCTGACTCACTGCACCTGGGCCAGAGGGCGCCGCGCGTGTTCACGCCGTTGAGATGTTCGCGTCGGGCGGGTTGCGGCTGGCCTTGACCCAGATTGCCTTTTTCCGAGGCACGGACGTTTGACGAGGACTCGCTGGCATAACAGCACCCCCGCCGCCAGACAATGCACCGGAAAGACGAGCTGCTTCCACGGGGCTCGGATGTCAGGTGCGCCCGTCCGCCAAGTCCCTCCAGGTTCGCCTCCAGGGCCATGGGGAGAATACAGCTCCAGACTGTTCCGGGAATACAGCCCATTCTTGACTACGGATCCCAGCTCCACTGGCTTGTCGCCACAACTTGTCGACCAGCTTCACTCGTCTCTTCTGACCATCTTCGGCTTCAGCACTTGTCGACGGTTCTGCAACTTGCCAAGACCGGATCGACAACAGACAACACACGACACACGCAAGTGCCCTCGGTCACCCGACAGAACACCAGACAAAGTATAGTACAACATATACCTATCTACGTGTCTATCGGAATTTTGTTCCCTCTACATCAAGAGGCACATGTGGGACACAAGACTCTTAAAGTAAGAACTTGAATTTTTCACAATTACAACAACGCAACGAATTAGAATACCACAAAGTTGGCCCCTTGAGATCACTCTGAACGAGAGCGCTCAGCCCAGGTCGTGATGAGGTCAAAATTTTGCCCCGAATCGCCAGCGAGAAACCGAAAGGTTGAGAAGTTACTAGCTGGAACTCACTGCTCAATGCACCTGCCTTAGCGTTTACCTTTCCTTTATTTTATTTTTTTTTTTTTTGATAGCGAACGTCAAAGTTGCGCTGTGGAGCAACATGCTCCACTTCAGTAACCGGCCACTTTTAGGCGACGATACCTATGCGGCACCAAGAGCGGCTCACACTTTCGACGTTGCACAAGGGAACAACGATACGGCTTGCTACTGAATGACTCCTCACCGCTTAGCTTGATATCGTGTTCGATCACCGTCGTTTCTCCGGGACGGTCCGACAACACATACCCAAACTCGGAAACAATCTTTCTCAGGTCCTCTTTCTCAGGTCCTCCTTCACTTACGCTAGGCTCTAGGTTTATCTGCTCCCGGATTACTTTCGATCCCCCTTCAATTACCTCACTAGAACTCAAAATTTCTGCTTCCTCTTCCTTTGAAGCATTCAACAACAGATTTACGACCGCTTGATGTTGAACGTATGGTTTCATCAAGTTGTAAATTTTGTCCGGCCGCCTTCCTAATTTCACTTCATAATTTGTATCGCAAGGCTTCGATAATACTTTGGCGGGCCCTTCCCAATCAACCTCAAGCTTGTTCCTTTTGGATGGCTGCAGCGGCATTACCTGACTTCCTACTTCAAAAGCACGCTTCTTCACCGATTCCTCGTAGTGCTCCTTCGACAGCACTTTTGCCGCGTTTTTCTGGCTTTCCCCTAGCGCTTCAATTTGGCTTTCCGCTAGCGCTTCAATCGAGAGATCCTCACGCTGCTCTCGAATGAGCGTCTCTCGATCAACTCTCGGCAGCTCGCTCCAACTTTCCGCTACAGGCGAGAGCGTTGCAACCCTCTCGCTCTGACTCATTGGCGCCATGTCGTCTCCCCCTACCGCGCCGGCCGTGCCGACCGCTTTCGCGACGGGCCGCTCGCGTGACTGCTCACATGACTCATGCGGAAAATTTCCTTTCTGGGGTTCCGTCGACCCGCCGACAAGGTCACTTGAGAGTTCACTGCATTGAACCAGATCAGGCTTCCGCGTTTGCGATCGCGTGAGGGCCATGCACGCTAAGTTGGGGAAGAACGATTTGCCCTGCTCTTTGAGAAGCTGCTCCGAGTTGTTGGAGAAAAGATAAGGAAAACGATCATTTAGCGCGGCAGACACAGCCGCTTCAGTGCAAAGCTTACCGAACGGGCCTTCAATGACAACCGTGGCGATTGGTAAGCGAACACTCTGCTCCTCGGCGACTTGCCTGATCCACGCGCATTCTCCTGTTAAGTCGTCCGGAGACACCAATGAAGGATGGACAACGTCCACGGTTGCCGCTGAATCTCTAAGCGCTCGGCACGTTTTCTTATTTACTTTAATTTCTTGGAGATACGGCTCCAACAACCGAATGTTTTTTTCTGATTCTCGGATCGTTGCGAAAGCAAACTTTTCCTGACAGTTTCTCGCGATGTGCCCTTCCTTTTTGCAGTTGTAGCAGATTAGCGGCTTCCGTTTGCTTTCCGATTCAAATGCCTGTGTGGTAGAAACCTCACTCGATTTCTCCGCTTCTGTTTGCCCTTCCCCTACACTATCCTTCGTAAGAGACGGGTCCTTCTTGAAATTACGGTGCGGAGCGGATTTCCGTTGATCAGGTTTCCTTGAAAAGCCCTCTTTCCTTTCATCCTTTTCAACGCGCACTGCCCTGCTATGCAACTTTCGGCGAGCATAATACTCCTCAGCTAACTCAGCTGCCTTATTTAACTGTACTTCCCCAAGTCTGTCCTGCAGCCAAAGTCTGACATCCTCCTCGATGCAGCGGTAGAATTGCTCCAATGCAACGCATTCCACCACTTTATCGCGGTCGTCATAAACACCTTCGCCCTTGAGCCATTCAATCAAATCGGCTTTAAGACGAAACGCGAAGTCAACGTGTGACTCCTTCCCCTTTTTCAGCATACCGGAACCTTTGCCTGAAAGCCTCGGGTGACAACTTATAACGTCTCAAGAGCACTTCTTTAACCTCGTCATAGCTCTCAAACGCTTCCCTCGACAAGCAAGTTATCGCGTCGGACACTTCGCCGGGAAGAAGAGCTAGCAGGTTCCGCGCCCAAAGAGACTGCTCCAAAGCATTTCGCTCACAGACGTGTTCAAACTTGACGAGATACTTCGCCATGTCCTCGCCTACTACGAACGGTGGCAGTTGGTCCCGAATTCTAAAACCGCTGACCTGAACTGTTGGAGAAGCTACGCTAGGCGCCTGCGAACACTGTAGGATTGCCAATTCTAGTCGTTTCAACTCTAGGCGCTCTTGTCTCTCGGCCTCCTCGCGACGTTCGCGCCTTTCAGCCTCCTCACGAGCTTCACGCCTTTCAGCCTCCTCGCGAGCTTCACGCCTTTCAGCCTCCTCACGTTCGCGAGCTTCTATTTCCTGCCTTTCAGCCTCCTCACGGCGTGCTTTAATATCCACCCAGGCCTCATCGACTTCCTCAGCCGACACTCCCTCATCCTTCATGATCTCAAGGATCGCTTGCTTTCGTTTCGCACGGCCTAAAGTAATGCCGAGTTCCTCACAAATTTCGATGAGTTCCTTCACTTTAAGGTTCTCCATCGTTCACACTAGCCTCTTGCTGTTTGCCCCTGTTAACAATTTACTTGCCGTACCCACTATAAGCCTACTAGCAAGACGCGCAAGCAATTTTTCACACTCCCGTGTTTACCCCCTCCGCATTAACTTTGGTTTCAAAGCACTTCGACTTTGCTCGAAACGATCAAAGCTCACTATAATGCTTCACACAGCCCTTCTCTAAACTACTACAACCTGAGCTAGAGTAGTCTGGTGAACTGAGGGGAAAACATCAGGCACTCACCGCATCGATGTCGCTGACGCCGGCCGATCCCGCAGCTGCCAACCACTGTTGAGAAACGGACCGATCCCGCCGCTTCCACCACTGTTGCGAATCTGCCTCCGTGGCTGCCACCGATGCCACCACTGTTGCGTACGACGGGCCGATCCCGCCGAAGCCACCACTGTTGCGTAGCGTATGTTTATCAGCTCGCGACTGCTTCTGCGCAGAGCTGATAAGACGAGCGGACGAGACGATGGTGAGTTAAACAAGGTTTATGTACAGCATATATACAGAAGCGTTACAATTTCGGCACTGGGGCCGACAGAGACTCGAAAAGCCGAGCTCTTTTCTCTAACACATAGGTCAGCTTTTCGCCTAAAACCGCCGACTCACACACATGCCGGCTCTCCGACACGGGGCCTCCTCTCACTCACATAGGACCGCCGATCGCGACGCGCCGCAGGGCTTCTTTTATTTACACCGGGTCCAACCAAAATGTCCAATCAGAAGCGCCGCTTTGTCGTCAGGGCAGACTCCTCCAATGGCGCGCCGCGCCAAGCGTCAGACCACCAGGCACGCGGCCGCCGGCTCGCTGTCACGTGCGCCGCTGACTCACTGCACCTGGGCCAGAGGGCGCCGCGCGTGTTCACGCCGTTGAGATGTTCGCGTCGGGCGGGTTGCGGCTGGCCTTGACCCAGATTGCCTTTTTCCGAGGCACGGACGTTTGACGAGGACTCGCTGGCATAACAGGTTTCACACAGTGTTTATTTCCCGTGCCTCACTTTTTACCTCGTATGATTCGCGGTCATGAAGGACTGTAATGAGTGCTTAAATGCGCTCCGCATTATGTGAATCACAGTGGTTGTTCTCGAACCATAGGCGGTCACAGACGTCGCAGCCGAAGCCAAATTGCCGCTGAAGAAACTTCTGCCGAAAGCGGGCGTTCGCCCCGGCGAACACGCTCCCTCAATCGACACGACGCTGTCGCGCCTGGAACGGCAAGGCGTTGTTGCAAGCGTTTGACATCGTGAGTCAACTCGGCGGCGTGGTTTGCAGGATCCGCCCACCACCAACACTTGCATTCCCGTTCTGGTTGCATTCCCGCACGGTTTGGGAAGCTGCCGGGCAATCGGTACGCAGTCGCTGCCGGCATTCAGCCTTCCGGACATGTTTTAAAGACGACACTCTTTCTTGGGGATCTTCGAAGGAAAAATTTTGACCTGCCTGCCTGCCTGCCTGCCTGCCTTGCCTTGCTGCCTGCCTTGACTTGCCTTGCCCTGTCTGTCTGTCTGTCTGTCTGTCTGTCTGTCTGTCTGTCTGTCTGTCTGTCTGTCTGTCTGTCTGTCTGTCTGTCTGTCTGTCTGTCTGTCTGTCTGTCTGTCTGTCTGTACATTTGTCTGTCTGTCCACCTTTAACGATACTCCAAAAGGCACCAAACGGCTAACTCCATCCGCAGCGTCCACCAATATTGCTCAAGGTTTAAGGGCTCTAAGGGCTGTAGCGTTTATCGTGCTGCGCTGAGAGTGCAACGCAATGCTTATCCACGGAGTGAATGATGGGGAGTGGGGCGAAGCATTCGTCCGTCCATTCGTCCTTGCTTCCGTCCGTTCCTGCGTACGTCTTTGTAACCGTCCATGCGTCTATCCACCCGTCCGTGCGTGCGTCTGTTCATGCGATCGTCCATGCATCCGCGCCTGCGTCCGTTCATGCGTCCATCCATGCATCTGCCTGTGTGCCCGTTCGTCCATCTATCAGCACTCGAAGTACCACCATCTCGCATCTTTTCATCATATATTCTCTATATAGAGGCACCGCCATCCAGCGGACATTTCAAGGACTAAACGGGAAGTGACACATGCACACTTTCTTACGGCTTGGGCTTCCGGTTTACTTCCCACCTTTAACCACCTCGAGTTCATGGTATATACTAGTTCACTGTATTCATGGCTATGCGGCCCAACGCTAGCTAAACCTTTCTAAAACCAAGGAGGTTACACCCAGCGAGTATAACGTAGCAACCCTTTCTTGTCAGATCGTGCTCAATGCACATGCCAATAGCTGCTAATGGGGATCGCAGCGTGCGCGTTACCTAAAGGCCGAATGCTCCTGTCTCTCATTCCCCCTTAGCAGCCATTAACATGTGCGTTGAGCACTGTCTTTTATTGTTCAACAACGCACAGAAGAAATCTCTCACCGGAACCACCTTGGAGGTCAAAATCGTAAGGACCGCTATTTCGGGTATGTGCTACTGGTGGTTACGTACTACAAGGGACGCACAAGCCACGCCACAAGGAGCTTCGCCCCTAAAAAGGTAAGTATTTCCGACGCATTGCTACGACGACACGCTGGTGGCACCTGCCCGTCGCTTTGCGTTCTACACCTGGTCACCTCAGAGACTGGCGCGCATCTTTCTCCGCGGCCGCGCACGCCTTCGTTTTCGAAGATAGCTGCCAGATGGCTCTCGTGTCTAACGTGCCTCGATGCGCTAGTTCGCCACCGCTACATACTTGAGGCACTCTAACGCAGCGCCTCCAGAATACCATTCACCAATTCTCTTGCGCAGAACATCAAATAAACGTTTTGTTCACTCTCTCCAGACGCAAGATTTTCGACGACATTTGCAGTTTAACATGCATATCGGGCCATTTTTTTTTTATACACGCTCTCTCTTGCTTCCACGGTCGGCGCTCTTGTAGAGTTGTTCGTGGCTTGCACATGTGGAAAGGTTCAGTGGAAATTGGAGCGAGCACGCTCAGCGTCCCGGCTGCGACGGGACGGATGACGTCACTCAAAACGCAGCCAATGGCACGCGCGCCTGGGCACGACTCAGAGAACGACGTAACTAATAGCACAGCCAACGGAGACCGCTCTTGACACAGCTGCCGGACAGTTTTTTTTTGTTTCTCATAGATGCATACAGCTTTCGCTGTGAAAACAGACACGGTATCGCATTTGACACACATGTAAATCAAGATACCTTTTATAGAGACGCGACGTACGTTGCCTATAGACAGACGCCTGTAGGAGAGCAGCGGAAGGTACGTCAGCACACGATGAACGCTGGAGAACATGATCTTTATTGCGCGCGGATTGCGCCACGCGCGGAACTGTAAGCGGGTGTGCACTAAGCACACCGCTCGAAATTCGTGGCGCTGTAAGCGATAGTGGGAGCGTGCCACTACACCTTTCTTTGAGAAATTTACTTTTGATTAGCCCTGCACATCTACACCAAAGATCCACTCATTTCCAAAAAGGTTGCGATTGCGCTCGCTACAATCAACGACTATGTGGAAGCCATTTCTAGCGACTCTACATCTGCAACGAGGTCCTTCGCTAATTGCAGAATTTCCCCGCTGGACCTACGCATTCTCCAAAATAGTCCGAAGGAACCAAGTCATTATACGCTCATTTGGTTCCTTGCTCACATCACGCACATGCATGGTTGCCCCGTCAACCTTAATGAATCCGCTCACAGTACTGTAAGTGCATTAACTGACCGCGCGGATACTGACCGATTCGAGGCCGCGGAAAACAGGGACGTCCCGTCTACCTGATAAAATCACCCAGCACTTCTTCCTCCCACGCTGTCACAGAACGAGCGCTAAAAATGAGCGCGCCGCCAAATTCTTGCGACAACGGGCGGGAGAAACGCCGCGAGGTCAAAAGGAAAAAAAAAAGAGAAAACAAGCACCCAGGGCTCCCCGGGGCGCGCGACGCCTCTCCTCTCGGAAGCGGCGAAGCGATGAACCTCCTCACCCCACAGCGGCGGCCGAGCAAGCCCGCGATTTTTCTAGAACGAAGGAGGCGTGGCCACGCCGAGCTGAGTCATCCGACGCGGAGGGCAGACAAACCGTCTCGCCTCTCCCCAGCCTTCGCTGCGCATCGCGCCGACGAAATGAGGAGAACGTTCTGGAAGGTGGCGCGGAAGGTATTTAATCGAGCGGCCGAGACGAGAAAGCAGGAGGAGACGGAAGTGAGCGCCAGAGTGCGTAGGGATTCCGCCGTGTAGTCGGCGAAGTTTTTGGTCCGTAGGGACGAGGCCGGAGATGAAGAGGATTTACACCTGAGGGGTGACGACTCGAGCTACCGGCAAGAGTGTGTGTTTACCGCCATCGAGCGAAGACGCGGGGCAACAGCTGCGTGTGTGAAGCCGACGTGTTCCGGCGAAGAAGTTGAAGTTTGAAGAGTGGCCAATTGAAGACGGGAGGTTTCCTGGAAGAGAAACTTCGAGGGCTGCGGAACGACAACAACGCTGGACTTTGAGTGAGTGATTCTCGGAAGAGTATCATCTCGACTTTGGTTCCAAGAACTTTGGACTGAATAGGTTTTCTATCTCTTTAGTCTTTAAGTGTCTTGGTTGTTCAATGCATGCGACTGCATTGTAGTGCGTATTGTTGTCCGTGTCCGTTGTTTCAAGTGTGGCTGATTGTTTTGTGTAGTACGTTGATTTATTGGTTTGATTGGTGACATATTGTATACAACTATTGTGGAGGGTGCATTTTTTGTGTATTGTTTTTGATCTGCCATTATTGAGAATATAATTTGTTTGTTTATCAACTCTCGGCTCTGACTTGTTCTTTGGGCCACAGCCGGCGTCCGCTGGCGCACCAAAAAGGACCACTTCTAAATTGTCCACGCTTTCGTGGTGCGGTTCGGGGGGCCGATACTTCGGCTCTTGGAATTAGCCCGGCGATCGCCTCCCTAATAAACGGGACAGGTGTGACAATTAATCTGGCGTCCGCGACATAGGACCTTTTGGTGCACAGTGTGTCCAAAGTAGTGAGAAAGAGCCTCGAGTTGGTGATACTGCTATCGGAACGATTTTGTGTGTTGTTCAGTGTTCTCGTTAACGAGTGCAGGGGAGTGTTCCGATAGACTGATTTAGGCAGATACTTTTTACACGTGGCAAGGTTTTATTTGCGAGACACAATGGATCTCGAAAAGTTAGTTGCTCTTGGTGAGAAGATGGGTCTTTCTGGCGCCGAACTACGGAAGTGGGTAAGCCAGAAGGAGAAAGAGGCGGTGGAGAGAGAAAGGTTGGCAGCTGAGAGAGCCAAGGAAGAAAAAGCAGCTGAGTTGGAGAGAGAGAGGTTGGCAGCTGCGAGAGAGAAAGAAGAAAGAGAGGCAAAGGAGCGACAGCTGAAAGAAGAAAGAGAGCAGCAATTGAAGTTGGAGCTGAAGAGAGAGAAGTTGGCAGCCGAAAGGGCGAGAGAAGAAAGAGAAGCAAGGGAGCGACAGCTGAAAGAAGAAAGAGAAGCGGAGATGGCTGAAAGGGAACGGCAGCGGCAACACGAGATGGAACTCGAGCGGCTCCGTTTGCAACAGCGAAGTGAAACTCCCGTCCAAGCTAGAGTTGAAAGCAGCGAACGGGAAGATCATGGCTTCCGCTTGAACCCGAGCAAGCTGCTCGTAGCGTTTGATGAAAGGAAGGACGACCTTGACGCGTACCTTCACCGATTTGAGACGATTGCAAGGAGCCAGAATTGGCCGGAACATCAATGGGCAACTGCTTTGAGTACTTGCTTGAGTGGTGAAGCGCTCAGTGTGTACGGTAGGCTGACGCCGACCGATGCAGCCAACTATGCAAAGGTGAAAGCTGCTTTGCTGAAGCGATTTAGAATTACCGTGGAAGGATTCCGGGACAGATTTAGGACAGGAAAGCCAGCTGATGGTGAGACGGCTACGCAGTATGCCGCCCGACTTTGCCATTATTTCGACAGATGGATTGAACTTTCAGGGACAGCGCAGGAGTACGATGAACTTAGAGAGCTCCTAATTAGAGAACAATTTCTTACTAGTTGCCACCCAAGCCTGTCACTGTACTTAAAAGAGAGGAAGGCTGACTCACTTGAAGACATGCTTGAATTGGCTGATCAATTCTTGGAAGCGCAAGGTGGCACTAATTTGGCCAAGGTAAAGAAGGAATGTCCCGATGATTCGAAGAAATTGGCTCCCGAAGAAAAGAAGCGTGCACCAGAGAGCATTCCGCGATGTTTTCTGTGCAACCGAGTGGGTCATCGCGCAAAAAACTGTCGAACGATCTTTACGAGCCCTACGACAGTAAAATGTTTTAAGTGTGGTCAGACTGGGCACAAAGCAGATGCATGTCGAAACGGAGCGAGTCAAACTCACCAGGTATCCTGTGTGCAAGCGGCACCGAAATCTGATAATAATGCCGTCACCGATGGATTCGTAGAGTTGAAGAATGGGGAGAAAATTCCTATTGTGGGTGCTGTAATGTCAAAACAGCCAACCGGTGTTACGAAAGGAATGCCAACGCTGCCTGGAAAAGTTGCGGACAAAAAGATTACGGTGTTAAGAGATACCGGTAGCTCCACTGTTATCGTGCGGAGAAATTTGGTACGGGAAGGTGAGTTGACGGGCAGAACAAAACCGGGTTGCCTAATTGACCGTACGGTTCGGATGCTTCCCGAAGCAGAAATCGAGGTTGAAACCCCGTACTTCAGCGGGAAGGTTACTGCTTTATGCATGACGACCCCCCTGTATGACCTTGTCATCGGAAACATCGACGGGGCGCGAGGGCCAAGTGATCCAGAATGTTTGGGAGAAGACCCGAAGATAGAGCCCTCGCCAGCACAGCGGCCGCGAGATACAGTGGAGGAGCATCCCGTGACGGATCTCACTAGAGCCCAAGGTGAAATCGCGGCCCAAGAGACAGCGAATGAGAAGACGATCGTGTCGAATAAGTTCACGGGCCGAGCAACCGAACTTACGTCGGCACGACCTCAACCGACCGACAGTGTAAAGGAGACGGAGTTGGCCAGCCGGGCAAAATGTAGAGGCATTATCAAGCGGGTAAATAAACAGACAGGACCCGTCGAATGTAATGACGCGTTGACGGTGTCGGAGGAGACAACGATGGCTGAGACGACGCCTCAGATATCGTCGTTGGAAAGGGCTCGCCGAAAAAGAACGTGGAAGCACAAGAAGAGATCGAGCGAGCACCGCAAAAAGGGACGCAAGCGCAGCTCGAAACACACAGGATAGGTGCTGAGGTGGAATCAGAATGTGTTGGGCAGTGCTGAGTGCCATATGTTGTGTTAATGTTGTGTTATCCTGTGTCACAAGTGTCGAAGTGTTGCGCTGTGATGTGATGTATAGTATTGGACCATTGTTGTATTGAGAGAACTTTGTACATTTGTATTATTGGGAATGTGTGGTGCAGTGTTGTACTCATGTGCTTGTGGTTGTGTTTTCACGTGTTGTGTAATTGAATTACAATGTACAATTGTATTAAGTGATCTATTGTGAATGTGAAGTGTCATGAGCGACTGATGGTGTTACAGTCTGTGAGAGAGTGTGGTGACTTTTCGCGCTCGTTTGTGTGGTTTTGAATATTATGGGATAATATTCTTAAAGTGGGGGGCAGTGTCACAGCTGCTGCTGCTGAAAAACATTTATTTACATATGTTATTTACAGGGAGGGTGGGAACGGTCCTTAAGGGGCCGCCCCGTACAAACACTAGGTGGGCTCCCTCTTACGGGAGCCCATTGGCGTTGGCCGCGGCCCGGGCACGCTCGACCAGGGCCCGTTGGGCCGTCAGGTCAGAGCAGCCGAGCAGGGCTGCCTCCCAGTCCTCCCGCGAAGGGTTGGGTAGTGGGGTAAGATTTGGGGTTTTTTGGCATGCCCACACCATGTGGAAAATGTCAGAGGAACTTTCCTCACAATGTGGGCACTTCCCCGTGCAAGCGGGGTCAAAGTGTTTTATGATTGCCGGGCACAATAGAGTTTTAGTATAAAGGCGAAGGAGGATTCGCTCCTCCGCCTTCGTGAGGCCCTTACAGGGTTTAGGATAGACGTTATGGCCGGATTGATAAAATTGTGTGATCTCCTTAAAGGTGTAGGCAGGATTGGGTTCGAGTTCCGGATCGGTAGGGGACGAGGATGGTGCCCGGAGAGTGAGCGCGCGGGCAGCGGCATCGGCCGTCTCATTACCATCGAGGCCCGTGTGAGCCGGAGCCCATATGATCGTTCGGTGCGCGGGGGCACCTAGGTAGCTGCTGTTCTGCAGTATTTTATAAGCACGGTACGGAATGTATCCCTGTTCAATATTGCGACAGGCACCCCTTGAGTCGGTGATTATGACCCTCGAGTCCTGATCTGCGGCGGCTAGTGCGATGGCGATCTCCTCCGCGTGCGTAATGTTATCTGCACGGAATGTGAGTCCGTTTACAACGGTGTTTTCGTGGACGACCGCAGCCGTATACCAACCACCGTGGTGCGGGCCGGAGGCGTCCACGTAGAATACCCCGAATTTGTGGCCGTAGTGTCGAGCCAAGGCTTCCGCCCGCGCGAGGCGTCGGCCAGTGTAGTGGTCTCGGGTCATGTTAGCCGGAAGAGGGCGCACGTGCAAGGAGTATCGCCAAACTTCTGGAATCCGTACGCGCTCTTCCGTGTGTATTGAGTGATTGATGTGTAGCCGGGCAAGGAGGCGGCGACCCGACGGTGTTTTAGAGAGTCTAGTATATTGGTTTGTCAAGTGCGCCTCTCTCAGCTCCTTGAAGGTGTTCACCATTCCCAAGCCCAAAAGGCGCTGGTTAGAGGTGCTGACAGGAAGGTCGAGGGCGCGCTTGTAGATTTTGCGGAGAATGACTTCGAGTGCATTCTCGTCGGATTTGCGTAGGTGGAGGTATGGAGCCGAGTACAGGACTCGGCTGGTTACGAATGCATGCGCCAGCCGCAAGGCATCTTTGCATCGTAACCCCCCGCGCTTGTTGGAAACCCGGCGGACCATCCGGCCCACCTGGTCCCCCACCTTACGCAATTTGGCCAATGTTGTGTCTGCTCTGCGATTTTTGTGTATAAAAAGCCCCAGTACTCTAATCTCATCGCGTTCGGGTATTGGTCCGCTGTGAAGGGAGAGGTCGATCTTTGCGGTGCACTTTGGTGAGGGGCGTATGTGCACGAATTCCGATTTGGACGGGGAGCACTGAAGGCCGCAGCGACGGGCATAGTCATCCACGATGTCCGCCGCTTGCTGCAGGCTTGCCTCCATGTCTCCTGCCGAGCCGTGTGACGCCCATATGGTGATGTCGTCGGCGTACAGCGCATGCTGTATGCCTTCGACTTTCGCCAGCTGAGCGGGGAGTCTCATCATTGCCACATTGAATAGGAGGGGCGAGAGGACCGCTCCCTGCGGAGTCCCTCTCGTGCCTAATCGGTAAGGGCCGTGTTCAATGTCCTGAATCCGAATGTATGATTGTCGGTCAGTGAGGAATTGTTTAATATAGTTGAAAGTGTTTTGGCCGCAATCCACCTGTGAGAGATGTGTTAGAATAATTTCGTGGGTCACGTTATCAAAGGCCCCCTTCAAATCCAAAGCGAGCACAACTTTGTCATTCAGGGGATACTCGACTGGATCGAGGATCTCATGGTCGAGCTGAAGCAAGACATCTTGCGCGGACCGGTGTGGGCGGAACCCGAACATGGTGTCTGCAAATGCATTTTTGCTCTCCAGTAACGCGGACAACCTGTCGCGCACCATCGTCTCCATTAATTTTCCCACACATGAAGTAAGGGAGATGGGGCGGAGGTTGTCCGTGTTAATGGCTTTGCCCGCTTTGGGTATGAAGGTGACCAGGGCGGTCTTCCACTCAATTGGTAGGCTTGTTTTCCCGATCCAAATGGAATTGATGTAGGCAAGGAGCATGGTGTAGGCCGAGTCAGGAAGATTGGCAAGTAATTTCACGGTAATTTTATCCCTTCCCGGCGCCGTTCCTCGCCTCATTTTTGCTAGGGCTGCCTTCAGGTCGTGTAACTGGAACAGTTGATCCAGCTCCGCGTTCTCGGTACCTGCATACGAGTACGCCGGCCCTTGGGAGTCCTGCTGAGTGCATAGATATTGGTCTCGGAGTTTACATGCCAATTTGGCTGTGTCTCCGTCGAAGCTGTGAAATGCTCGTTGCAGATGCTTTTGTGTCTCTGTTCGAGTTTGGGTCGGATCAATCAAGGCGCGGAAGAGGCGCCAGGTACTCCGGCTGGACATTTGTCGAGCGGCCGTGTTGCAACGGTCCACCCAGTTAGAGTCAGCGAGCTGGGCCGCGTACTCTGCTGCTCGCTGGGTGAGCTCAGCGATGCGAATTTTGAGCTTTCGGTTGTGTTTTTGCCGGCGCCATCGGTGGACGAGGCCTCGCCGGGCCTCCCAGAGGTGAAGGAGATGGTTATCCACCGCCGGAGTCGCCTCGGAGAGTTTAATTTGTGTTTCTGTGGAGCGTAATGAGGAAACCAGTTGCTGGGACCAAGCATGGTATCCTTGCTCCTCAATGGGTGTCGAATTGGCGTATATTTGCCGAAACTTCGTGTAATCGGGTAATTTTGCCTCTCCGTAGGGTCTTGCCAAAGGGTAGGTGCGAATGGTGGTGTTGAGTATGCAGTGGTCGCTGCCGAGGGTCTCTTCAGTGTTGACCCATTCCGCATACTGAATGTTTTTTGTGAGGGTAAGGTCCGGACATGTGTCCCGGGTCACGGAGTTACCCACGCGAGTTGGGTAGGCAGGGTCGGTGTGAAGAGTTAGGCCCAGCGTGGACATAAGTTCCGCCAATTTACGTCCACGTTTCTCTTCACGTGCATACCCCCAGAGTGTGCTGGGGGCATTGAAATCACCCACAATCACCAGAGGGTCCCTGCCCGCAGCCTTTAAAGCGCGGCTAAAAAGGTCTGCGAATGTAATGTTGCTTAGTTTCGGTGAGCAATAAATGTTTAGCACGTGCAGTGGCGGGTCCTGTTTACGCAGCGGAAGGAGTGTCACCATCACGTACGAAAAAGCTGGCTTAAGGTCGAGATCAACTAGGTTGGCCGTATAATTTTTGTGCACGCAGATGCAAGATAAAGGGTCCTGCTGAAACGTAGTATAGTTTGTGAGTGTGGCAGCACTCCCTGGCTCCTGGAGGGCTACCACAGCAGGAAGGTTTTGAAATGCTGCGAGGAAAAGCCGGAGGTTGGCGCGCTTAGTGTGAGCCTTAAAGCCCCGACAATTCCACTGGGTGATTTGGATGGGAGTGGCCGTATTGGATCGTGGGGACTTCCGAATTCTAAGGGAGCCCGCCATGGTCAGTGGAGTTATCGAGCGATTGCGGTGGCGGTGCTCCCGAGCCAGCACTCGCGGGGAGGGGGGTGTCCTCAATTCCGGAGGCGGAGCAGCTGTCATCATCCTCAAATTCGATCTGTCGTCGAAGCGTTTTAGGGTACCGGCCAGACACGTCCTTAATTGGGCCGGCTCGTTTGGTGAAACGCGCAACTTGTTGGGCTATCAGGGTAGGGATGGTTTCTGTCATTTTAGCAATGGCGGCATTTACAGCCGCTGAGATTTGGGTTTCGAGGACAGTTATACGGCTGTCCATACGGACCTCAAGGGTGTTCACACGAGCCTCGAGTGCGGCAACCGCGTCTGCCGCCCCCGCCCCGGTCTCACTCTCCATTACCTCTACTGCGGGGGGAGGAGGAGGGGAGACTAGTTGGGTCTGTTTGGCCTCGGCTTCCGCTAGTCTTTTCTGTAACGCTTCGATTTGTGCCTGAAGTTTGGCAATAATATTTTGGTCGGCGTTACGCGATGAAGAGGGGATGATAGGGAGGGATGAGGAGGCAGCTCTATCCGTACCACCCACCTGCTTTCCGTTTTTCACGGCGTTGGCCCATGGCCTGGCTTCGCCGCATGGTTGCGCCGTCGGCTGCTTTTCGGTTCCTCCAGTAGGGGAAGCGGGCTTGTCAGTCTTGGCGACTTCCCGGCGTGGTGGCTTACTGGGAGTCTGATCTTTGCGCCGTTTCTTGGACGCCCTTTTGGACTTTCTGCCCTGTTGTGCGGCCACCTTGGAATTACGGTACTTGGCCGTACATGCTCGAGAGTTTGTGGCGTGTGCTCCACCACACACAGAACATACGGGTACACATTCATGAGGGGCCCGCACCCCCTCCTCCACAAGCGGAACCTGCTGTCCACACAGGCCACACGTATCCGGTCGTGGGTTGGGACAAGTGTCCATCCGATGGCCGACGACACCGCACTTGCCGCAGGCCGGGATCGTCCGGTAGTAAGGTTTGACCGGGATCAGCATTGCGTCGTAGTGAACAAAGCGTGGCTTCTCCTTGCCGGCGAAGGTTACACGCGCCTTGTTCGATGTGCCAAATTTACGCACCTCGACGATGGTGCCTGACCTCCAGCGTACGCTCTCTCGGAGCGTCTCCGTCGTATCTGTGTTGCGGACTACAATAACTCCGTGGCAGACATTGCTACCATCTTGTCGCAGGTACCCGTTGAGCAGAACCTGCCTGTGCTCGATGTTTACCACGAAGTCCCCGATCATTTTGTCCGCCGTGTCAGGGTCCGGGGTGTAAATCACGATCAAATTTTGCTCTCTCGATGGAATAACCGTCAGCGTCTCAGCTCGCTTGGGCCCGAGGTATGCCTTAAACGCAGTCCCGTACCAGTTCTCTGAGAAAGCATCATGCAATGAGATGCACTCTCGTGGCTTTACGACTATTACATAGTCGTCCGGACTCGGTTTCGGAAACGGGCGAGGCTTCCATTTGGTGAGAAACTTGCCCTTGCGTCCCACAGCGCGCGAAGCGGGAGGCTGCGTCTTGTCAGCTGGCGTGCCGGATGCCGAAACAGCGGCGGACGCCGCCTTCTTGGCGTTGGCTTGCGAGCGGCGTTCCACCGCGTCGTTGAGAGCTTGGCTCCGAAACCTCGGTGAAGAAGCAGAGTTTGGCGTTTCGGAAATCGGAATCGTTTCCCACGTCATGGCATGCGGGTCGTATCCACGCTGCATGAGAGTAGCGTCCATGTTGCCTCGGAAAGCCGGTCCCACGCCGCCGGGCGTTGGCGTCGCCGTTTGGCCTAACGGCGTCGCCAACGTGGTCGGGTGATGATCGGCCGTAAAGTTGTCAAAAACGGGCCCACCTGGATGACACTGGTATCCACGTGTTGCCTGTGAGTAGCCGAAACGATTGATGCTGGTCTTGACGGGATACTGTGAAGTTGCCCGTGGTTCCAGCCGAAAATCAACGGAGCCGAAGCGCAGCACGTCCTACATCATCGCGCGCTTGCAGCGCCCCCGTCCAGTGTCACAGAACGAGCGCTAAAAATGAGCGCGCCGCCAAATTCTTGCGACAACGGGCGGGAGAAACGCCGCGAGGTCAAAAGGAAAAAAAAAAGAGAAAACAAGCACCCAGGGCTCCCTGGGGCGCGCGACGCCTCTCCTCTCGGAAGCGGCGAAGCGATGAACCTCCTCACCCCACAGCGGCGGCCGAGCAAGCCCGCGATTTTTCTAGAACGAAGGAGGCGTGGCCACGCCGAGCCGAGTCATCCGACGCGGAGGGCAGACAAACCGTCTCGCCTCTCCCCAGCCTTCGCTGCGCATCGCGCCGACGAAATGAGGAGAACGTTCTGGAAGGTGGCGCGGAAGGTATTTAATCGAGCGGCCGAGACGAGAAAGCAGGAGGAGACGGAAGTGAGCGCCAGAGTGCGTAGGGATTCCGCCGTGTAGTCGGCGAAGTTTTTGGTCCGTAGGGACGAGGCCGGAGATGAAGAGGATTTACACCTGAGGGGTGACGACTCGAGCTACCGGCAAGAGTGTGTGTTTACCGCCATCGAGCGAAGACGCGGGGCAACAGCTGCGTGTGTGAAGCCGACGTGTTCCGGCGAAGAAGTTGAAGTTTGAAGAGTGGCCAATTGAAGACGGGAGGTTTCCTGGAAGAGAAACTTCGAGGGCTGCGGAACGACAACAACGCTGGACTTTGAGTGAGTGATTCTCGGAAGAGTATCATCTCGACTTTGGTTCCAAGAACTTTGGACTGAATAGGTTTTCTATCTCTTTAGTCTTTAAGTGTCTTGGTTGTTCAATGCATGCGACTGCATTGTAGTGCGTATTGTTGTCCGTGTCCGTTGTTTCAAGTGTGGCTGATTGTTTTGTGTAGTACGTTGATTGATTGGTTTGATTGGTGACATATTGTATACAACTATTGTGGAGGGTGCATTTTTTGTGTATTGTTTTCGATCTGCCATTATTGAGAATATAATTTGTTTGTTTATCAACTCTCGGCTCTGACTTGTTCTTTGGGCCACAGCCGGCGTCCGCTGGCGCACCAAAAAGGACCACTTCTAAATTGTCCACGCTTTCGTGGTGCGGTTCGGGGGGCCGATACTTCGGCTCTTGGAATTAGCCCGGCGATCGCCTCCCTAATAAACGGGACAGGTGTGACACACGCCAGGTCTTTCCGGCACCTAGCCCTCAGCTAAGCAGGCCTCAGGCGCTCTCTCAAAGGCTATTACGAAGAGTATTACCAAAATCTCCACATACATCATGTCATGCACCAGATATCTACCCTGATAACATATGCAACTAATGCAAACTCACTACGGCTACGCTTAGGCGCATGCTACCCCGATGCTGCCTCAGCAAAATGGGACACTGCCTTGCGCAGCTCAAAAAGAGTCGACCATGATATGAGTCACCCAGCAAGCCTACGATGCGTCTCTTAGGCTAGGCCTTTCAGTCCCAACGTGGGAGCCCCAAGCGACCTCGTGCGCTCATTGCAGGTCATTTTAAAAAGTTATTTCATTTTAATTAATTACGTGCAAGCTTACGCTTGAATAAAGTGGGACATTATTGAAAGCAGTACAGTCTTTGCTACCAAGGATATGTAGATTTATATCACGTTGATACGTCAGTAAGAAAACGTGTACTTTGTAATTGTTGCATAAATAGTGTATGCACACCAAACTTTAGATGCATGATTGAAATCCAACCAAGTCGAAGTCGGCTCTGAACTGCTTATTCAGTGCGAACAACTCGAACAGGCATGAAAAACTTTGTGTCCGATGGGTCCACTTCAGGGAAAAAAATGTTCACGGTCAGCGTTTCGAGCGGACGTTGGATATCATGATTTATCTCACAGAGTTTATATTTTGTCTATACATTTTAGTGCTGTGTACGTACTCTTCAAGAAAATGTAGCATACAGTCCATGAGCAAATTATTCCGGAGAAATTCGATTCTGATTAACGTCGTTTCGGCAATTCGGCCCAGCGATTCATTCGGGTGAGTCGTTTAGGATTGTGGAAACGGCGGCCAGCAGAGAGTCGCCTTATAGCGTAAAGGACAGGACGTCAATCGCTGTGCAGTTTCAGATTTACGTGTTTTAGTTTCAATGTTAATGGGCTTTGCACTCTTCTTTGGTAAAGTTGCAAGGCGTTGCCATTTTTTTTCTCGTTCAGGAAAAGAACATTTTTCGAAAAAATTCTTGAGCACAAGATTAGTCGAGTTGAATATGCTGTAAGATATTTAGCGTGCCAAGATAGCTAGCAATAGTTATAGGTCTATGGTCAACAAAAACTCTTCAAAACGTCACTGCACGTGCACTAGTGCACTTCTTAAAAAAAATAGAACCTATCAGAAAGCTACTGATTCATACGAACAATCACTGTTCGCAGTGATATACTTCTGGTCAGATGTCTCGCGTTGTTTATCGTGCTTCATGACATCTATGTGTAAAAAACGGGCAAGTTCCCCGCGAGTGTTGTGCGATCGCTTTCTGTAAAGAACTGTAAGATGTACTTTTCTGCACAGCGTGAACGTTCCCTGTGTTTATTGTGTGCGAACATTGTTGTTGACGCCTGGACTTTGCTTATGACGTGCGAACATTGCTGTTGTAAATGGACGTTTCTCGTGCGCGAATTTTTAGCACTTTATTTTTAATAATGACGCAAACTACTATGCAAGAGAACATGAGTAGCCGAAGCGATTTGTCTATTGATACCAACCTCTCCTAAAGACATTTAATTAAAAAAAAGTAAAACAAAAGCAATCCGGCTTAGGCACACCTCCAAACGCACCCGTTAGAAGTCAGTGCTATTGCATACCATTGTAGAAGCAAACAATAATGAAGAAAGGAAAGATGATTTCAGCACTCGCAATAATACATCCCCGAGTTTCGCAGTATCCTTGCGATTCACAAACGAAGTGAGGCCACACGTAATAGGGAAGTTATGTTCATACTGCATTTGTACTGCATGATATATGAACTATTATATGAGATGCATGATATCCACGTGCTAAAGTTTATGATGTGTTAACTGTTATGTTCACATGTGCGGATTCTTCTTCGTAAGGACCAGACCTGTTGACTGCTATGTTGGGCGATTCGATTCAGTCGATTCAGTAATCAACAGAGACATTATCAGATACATTATTTATTGCCTTTTGGAAATTTTCTCTTACGCTTCGGCAGTGTTGTAGGCGCGCACGTGTGTGTGTGTGTGTGTGTGTGTGAGCGTGTGTGTGCGTGCGTGTGTGTGCGTGCTTGTGTGTGCGTGCGTGTGTGTGTGTGCGCGCGCGCGTGTGTGTGCGTGTGTGTGCGTGTGTGTGTGTGCGTGTTCAAATATATATATGCTCGTGTGTGTTATTTTCCATGTACTGCTGTTCGTCTGTTCATATTTCATTTCTCAAGTTGTATGCTCAAAATCTACTGAATATAAGCCGTGTACATCTTCGAAGGAGTGGCCGGCGCCTTACTTATGCGCCAAAATTTCCTTATATATCATATCAATAAGAAGAAGAAAAAAAGAAAACGTTTCAGTCCTCGCAGCGTTGCTTTGAGTTTTGAAACGTCCTTGTGATACACAAACGAGGCAAGACTACAAATGAAGCTAGAGCGAAGAGTGGGTTAAAAGCACGAGTGAGCACGTACACTGGTGCGAACGTGCAGAGAGAAATAGAGAAAGAAAAAAAGAACAAGATTAGTGGTGCGCATGCGTGTAACCCACCTTTGAAGGGTGCTAGCGACCGCGCTGGTCTGCGGCGCCACGGCACTTGTCCTGCGAAGAGCCAAGCGGAAGGAGGAAGAGGACAGCGAGACGGAGGACAGGAAGGGCCATATCGACAGGCGGAGGATGCACGACACACGAACCACAGAGGAAGAAGGAGACGGGAAAGGCGGAGAGAGGAGAGAGAAAGAGACAGTGCATTTGTGTGAGGAGACAGAAACAAGAAGGAACCGCGCACACTGAACAAGCGAGAACACCGAATATTCGAGCAGACAACAACCACCGTTGTGCACCATCTAGAGAGACATGAGGTAATACTGGGAGGGTATACGCCACAGCGAGGTACAACGTGCGGGTGACACAGTCTGACCTTTGCCTCCCATTTCTCAACCCTTTAAAGCACTTTCAGTATCCTTGACACCACTCTCAAAAGAAGCTTATTAAGAGCTCAGTGTAGAACTAATTGACGGAAATAGAGGGAGAGCGCATAAGATTCTTGCCTAACATTTCAACTACCATATAACACCAGACCACTGAGTCGCGAAGATTCGAGTACACGCGTAACTGTGAACTTTCGGTAGAAAACAAGATGGAGCGGAAAAAAGTGTGCATTTTTTTTTTCGGAAGAGGTTGCCTCATTGCGCTTGAACGAGTGCTTACACCTTTATAATGAAATACCACCACGTGCAATTTCATGTCTAGCATCATGCATTTTACGCAGGTAATCGTGTTGATTGTTCGCTCTCACCCAGATGCATTATTCGACACGCTCATTAATACTCGTCACATCAATGTGTACGTCAGAAGCAGGACCATTTTTTTTGTTCAAGTTCTTGGCACCTGACAAGAAACTTGACCTCTAGGTAGCAACAAGACACTGTAATTGACGCTACGGCAGCGTGTACAATATACGACACGTATCACAACAAAAAGTCATATTTCTGCAACTTCAATAGCCGGCTTCTAGGTGGTCAGAAATACGGTTATGATATTAAAATTAACTCCAGATTTTCACTATCGATGACACACATTAAATTTAAAGTAACAGAGAACGAAGCCAATCATCTAAAATGAGCCTTACCAAAAAAAAAGCCCCACATGCGTCCATTCCTCCTGTTTTGGTTAATTTTTTCGGCCATGATATCGCACGGAAAATAGTGATCGTGATCACTTGTGCTGCAATCCCTGAGGAGAAAATAACGTCGCAATTGCAGCAGCATGTCTACGTACCGTGGGCTAGTAGATGCGCGACGGTGCATCAAAATTCGGTAATTATGAACAAAGTGCGCTTACTCGAAAGAGTGGGCAACATGGAAGACTTAAGAACCACGAATTTCGAAAAAAGCAGCACGCAAATGATGCGTCGTTCCATCAACATAAAACCATAACGCGAACGTAATTCCGAGTGCAAAGTGTCAGCATCAACTCGCGGCAAGGAGACCACCTATAGGTAACAAAATCGAGCACCGAGAAAGGAAACGAGCAAAAAGAAGACATAGGCTAGGTTGAGCCTCTCCTGCCGCTACATTACCGGGTTTGTAAATACGTGTTGGAATGTTAAGAGAGGCAAGATAAGAGATTCCAGATAAGTAACAGGATATGCCGACGGCCACCCATTACACGTGCCGTACTAAGATAGGGGTTCTTGGTTCAAGAAAAGAAAACGAAGCGACAACCTTAAGCGAGGTCATCAAGCACCGCAATTGCTATAGGGTAAATTAGGCCGCGAGTAGGCCATATTGGCAAATCTTTGCAAAAACTTGCCACGCACTAAAAAAAAAAGGCACGTACGGACGAATCGGGGCAATAACAAGCAGCGACTCTTTAGCAAAGATCCTTGCCTTATTACATCCGAGTGTCCTTTCTCACGCTACAGTTTGTAGCAATTGCCTGGACTTGAAATATGTCAATGTACAAACGCGCACCCGCTGGGGCAAGAATCAGTGACAAATTTAACTTAGCATTTATTCAGATAACAATAACACACACACAAACATATATATATATATATATATATATATATATATATATATATATATATATATATATATATATAACAGACAGTAATGCCAAGGAATGTACAGGGGAAGTTATTAAAGCCAATGGAATGTAAATAAGAAGAAAGAAAAGTGGATGAAAAAATTACCAACTGTGAGCAGGAATCGAACCTACGACCTTCGAATTACGCGTTCGATGCTCTAACCACTGAGCTATCACAGCGGCCCTCCCTCCATCCACTTTTTTGGGTTTATCTGTGAATTTAGAAGTAGGAGTCACAGTCAGCGCCATCTATAAGCCAAACGACGAGTGTGAAAACACTCTTATGCGCATGTTTGGCGTCACGTAGCACGTGAACTTATTATGAGCGGGCAGCTGATGAAGTGTCCTTCTTATACAACCTAAACACACCAAGTCTGCCAGTACGAGACCCTCGTTCAATGAAATAAGGGAAAGAAGTGTATACCTAAGGGCTCGTTTTTCCGTGTTTTTAACACAATATTAATGGGATATAACAGACAGTAATGCCAAGGAATGTACAGGGGAAGTTATTAAAGCCAATGGAATGTAAATAAGAAGAAAGAAAATTGTATGAAAAAAATTACCAACTGTGAGCAGGAATCGAACCTACGACCTTCGAATTACGCGTTCGATGCTCTAACCACTGAGCTATCACAGCGGCCCTCCCTCCGTCCACTCCATCCACTGTGACTCCTACTTCTAAATTCACAGATAAACCCAAAAAAGTGGATATATATATATATATATATATATATATATATATATATATATATATATATATATATATATATATATATATATATATATATGGCCTGCTGTGTCTGCGTCGTGACAATATATATCCTTTCAAAAGAAAATTATACGCAGCTAAATCAATTTGAATCTTTCAATTGCGAAATGTCACTTCATTTTCATGAATATTAGAGTGCAGCTAATTACACTCGCTTACTTATATCATGGAGGAGTGTCTGTGAAAATAAATTTATACGGGACATGACGGTGACGACGAAAACAACTGAGAAAGCCCATCGAGTGTGTTCGTATAAATGCTATCGCAATAAAATGACCTGACAAACTATCCGCGTGAAGTTAACGCTGCTGGAAAGAAAGGAGTTGTGCGACATTTAGTTTTTTTTCCTTTACAATAACGGATATTGATTAACGCATTGTTGGAATCTAAATAAGTTCGTTTGCGTTAAGCAAGCGTTTTATGCGGGAGTATTCATGATTCTAAGAACTAGGAATCATTCCTAAGGTCAATTTTCCGTAAAACGTTCACTTTAAATGCAATAATTTGATTATAGCAGTCAGAAGTTGGAAAACCTGTAGACAGTTAGCTATCTACTTCATTAAACCTGTTGTATGCGAATGCTGAGATATGCTGTTTTTTTGGCTGACCACCATACGCGGCGGTCTTGATGTGGCCCATTTTTCTGACAGTCTATTATTCCCTATGAACCCTGGAGAGACGTACTTACTACTTCGGTGTAAGATTCACTCCAGAACTTTCACCCTGATTAAAATACTATTCACCGTGACTCTTATAACACTTTATAGTAAGCAACTAACACGCATTTCATTTTCATTCTGTGTCATTTATTTCGTTCTTCGTTATATTTGTCATACCCAGCTAACATTCACGATTCACGAACATTTTACCAATCATGGTCTGTGTTACAATTGTTACGTTTGGCCCGGAAATTCGTCTGGGCAGACGCCATTGTGCGTAAGCCGGTCTGCTAGGATGATTTCAGCGCCATCGGCGCCCAGTCTGCAAGACGCTGTCCTGTAGATGTTCCAGGTAGCAGTTGGGTCTCAACGAAAGCTTCGCGAGACAAGCCTTTTGTTGAACGGGCTCGACCAGGGGGGGGACGGCACCACTGTGGCTGGTCTGATTAAGTCAACCTCTCGACTCGGCTATATTCGCCGACGCGAAATCGTCACAAAAGCACAGTCAGTCCTGAAGCGTGGGAAGACGTCGATGAAGCCGTTCTCAAGAATCGAGCGTTTGGATGGCCATGTTCGAGAGAGTTCTGGAAGCCTGTAGCTGAAAGCAGCCATGGACCACTGCTGATGTGCGGGTCAGCGGCCATCTCTCGAAAAGAGCTTAACCCTCCCTCTCCGGGCTCTACTTCCTCGCTTTGCGGTACCTTCAAGGTGGGGGCCGGGTGCGTCATTGTGTGGTGCGCTCGTGCTATACCATTGGACCTTTTTGTCAAGCCAAGTGGTGCAATATCTGCACCCTTTCTGGTGGGTGGACCACTAAGACTTCGTAACCTGATTTGCGGCGAGAGTGCTAACCGCCTTCTTAAACCTCCGTGTAAGGAGACGGCGGGCTATAAACGCCAAAGACTTTTTGTAAATATGAGTGGATTCATGAGCTGAATCATGAGCGAAATCCTGAGCGGAATCATGAACTGAATCTCTGTTGTACATAATGCGGGATCTTGTGGATCCATGTGCAGTTCCTATCTTTCATCTATAATGCAAATAAATCTTCGTGTATATTTCTTAAGAACGCGTCTCCTCACTGATGAATATCAGCTATGCGGACGACGGCGGGGAGCCAGCTATGCCAAAGAAAACCCGCCGTACCTACCGTCGACTTTTGAGCCCTTTACACCATCGTTATTTATAATTTCCAACTATTTCCTTTGTAACCCACTCCCCTTTGTAGTGCCGAAACGCCATGAGAGTGAATATATAAATAAAAAAATAAACATTGTAACCAGGAGCCCACGCTTCATAACACACCGCCAACCCACGGAGCCAAATCTAGTTAAGGTATGAAGGTGGGAACAATACGCGAACCCAATAGGCGAACTAACTTTTTAACGGAACGGAAAACAATCGCAAATTATAACATGAAGCACGACCGCGTTACATTCAATACACTGTTCTCGGGAAGCGAAAGCCCTACGCAATAAAGAACAAAACATGAAACAATTGTTCGTAACAAGAAGCTGGCTTTGTATAATAATATTCACGCCTGATCTCTCTCCTAAAAACGAAAAACGGGCCGTCATACATGAATAAAATAGCAGGTGATCTATCTCAGAATCTACTCGCGACCCGCGCTTTTATGCAGCAGCAGACTGCGTAACCTGATCCACAGATGAGGTAAATGAAATTGAAGAAAAAAAAGAGTTTACAGTTAGTGAGCTTGTCTATTTTCATCAGACATCTTACTATCAAAAGCGTGCGATATTCCCACATTTTTTCCGTTTCGCTGGCTGACGTAAAGAAGTAATGAGTCGTGCCTGAAATGTCTATAAAGTTAGCTGCGTCTACTGAGACAAAAAACAAAATCAAAACAATGATGATCGCACTCGTTTCCAACTGAATATTCTACATCTTATACCCTCGACCATTGGCGCGCGCAAGGTAGGTGGGGGGCATGGCACGGGGGGGGGGGGTAGTCATACAGAGGGCGGAAGGGCACAGTCTGCCCCGTACATTGACATACTAGGTAGGGGCGTTGCAAAGAACGTCCCCGTCCCCTCTTGAATGGAACCGTCCACACGCTTTACCCTCCACGTGCTAAGCCATTTCAAAGAACTGAAGTTTAAGCGATGAACAATGAGACCATGGAATGCAGGCGAAGTTGGGTCTATTGCTGAAACAATAAAAAATAAAAATAGCAGCTTGGAAAATAAGACCACCTTTTCTTTGCTCATCTTTTCAAGTATTTTTAATCTCCGAAAAATAATTGCTTCCGCTTAGGAAGTGGAGAGGTCGACAAAGCATGATGGCATGTAGAGCTTCCCACCGGAACGGAAGTGCAAATTACCTTTGTCTAGCACGAGGGACACCTCATTAAAAATGGGAACCCATGAATCTTCCCAACTCTTTTTTCTTTCTTTTGTTATAGATAAACGACGTGTACTTCCGGACAAGTCATTCACAATGAGACGAGAGGCATTACTCTTATATGCGGAAGAATCTTGAGACACTATAACGAGAGCATTTGCATAACAACCAGTATTGCACGGCTTTCTTTCTTTCTTTCTTTCTTTCTTTCTTTCTTTCTTTCTTTCTTTCTTTCTTTCTTTCTTTCTTTCTTTCTTTCTTTTTTCTTTCTTCCTTTCTTTCTTCCTTTCTTTCTTTTTCTTTCTTTCTTTTCTCTCTCTCTTTCTTTTGTTTTCTTTTTCAAAGAAAAGACTTCTACAGCACGTGTTCATGACGCGACGGTCGTAAACGAACAGCTGGAGAGGCTGCACCTGTAAAGCGTGCTCTGCCTTCAGTGCTGCTATTGTACGGAGAAGCCAACACCACAAAGACAGGAGTGTGGCATGCGTGGGATCAACGGACGTTGTTGGATTTCACGTTATGTTGCCGCTGTGTTTTAGTCACAATGTTACTTCGGCTTATGTGGTAACAGAAAACTAATCTGAAAATCTGTTACGGTAAGTGTCAGTAAGCGCCATCTGTAGCCACAGCGGCGAGTGTAGAACACCCTTTTATGAGCCTGTATGACGTCCCGTAGCACGTGAACTTATTCCGAGCTGGCAGCTGACCAATAGTCCCTCGTATACAACCTAAGGCACCAAGTCTGCCAGTACGAGACCCTCGTTAATGAACAAGGGAAATAAGTGTATCTCTCTGGTACAGTACATTTTCCTATCAGCACGCAATTGGTACACTAACTACGGCTTCTAAAACGCCAGTCTAGTACTATGTTAAAGTACTGCGTAGAAAAGCTGAAAAACTTGGATACCGATTAAAAAACAACAACAAAGCGCTTCACTCAGTCTACCGTAAATACGTTGATAATATTCATGAAGAACTGTAATGCGTGAAAAGTTTTGCAACTCTGTGCCACAAGTCAGGAGGAAAATAAAAAGAAAGATAGCATGAGCGAATTTGACCCGAGCTACTAGCCTTAGTGAAAACCCGATTAAAAGAATAATTTTTCGTTCTGTCGTACAGAAAGAAAAATGGATTTGATTTCAGTTTTAATGCAAGTAGAAAAAAAATTCCACGTCAGTTAACACTGCATTAGTGTATTTTCGGCCGCTCAGCCCAGCGACGGAATATTTAATGTCGAATTACCTAATTTCAGTCTTAATGCAAGTAGAAAAAAAATTCCACGTCAGTTAACACTGCATTAGTGTATTTTCGGCCGCTCAGCCCAGCGACGGAATATTTAATGTCGAATTACCTAATCAATACCACCCAGCAAGCCGCAAACAGTGAGGATATAAAGCCCCTAGATGTTGGAGCTTTATGAGGATAGAGTACATAGCGACATCTGTTTGCGAGATTGGACATTACCAACCACTCGCTGCCTGCATCGACCCAGACTAGAGGCGCCATCTGTGGAAACGCTTGAGACCGTCGCAAACGCGTGGCGTCTTTCCAGGCCTTCCGAGATTTTTCACGACGTGCTAGCAATCTCAAAGGTTACATATAACTTCAGGGGGCGCTACGGCACGGCGGTATCTCGGAGGCGCAGCGTCAGATGCCAGCGCGCTATTTTTGAATCCGTTTTAAGCAAACACGTCGACCTAGAATAACGAGTCTCTCCCAGCCTGGAGAAGGGGGAGGGGGGCTATATTGTAAACGTCCAGTCACATAACGGATAAGATACGGAAGGAAAGAAATGATTTGATATGTGGGGTTTAACGTCCCAAAACCACCATTTCATTATGAGAGACGCCGTAGTGGAGGGCTCCGGAAATTTCGACCACCTGGGGTTCTTTAACGTGCACCCAAATCTGAGCACACGGGCCTACAACATTTCCGCCTCCATCGGAGGAACGAAAGAAAGACAGAGAGCAGAGCCAATAGGCTAGATGAGAGAATTCACAAATGGCCTACAACGCCTGGCGAAATGAAGAATTGTTGCAGCTGAACACCAATATTAACAGGCATTGCTTTTCAAAGCTTCAGATTGAAGAACTCTATGACTAATAATTTATTTGCATTAAAGGGACACTAAAGATGGAAACAATTGGTTCTATTACTGGTAAATTACCCTTGCACAATTACAACATCCCCGCGCTCGACAATCTAAGAGAAATGCGGGCGATGACGCCACTGTAAAGATTGTAGCAAGGTGGCAATCTAAAGATTGTGTCACAAACACGGAAATACGTCATAACTTTTGATTGATTGATATGCGGAGTTTAACGTCCCAAAACCACCATATTATTATGAGAGACGCCGTAGTGGAGGGCTCCGGAAATTTCGATCACCGAAATCACCCTTTCAAACAGGTGTCACCTCCCCGCCCCTTCGAAAAGCAATTTACGCCTACGCCCCCACTAATATGCAAAAAATAAAATACAATGTCTGCTGATGGGGCTCACGACTTAGCACACTAAGTTTCGGGAAATTTCCTAGAGCCGATATCAGCGAAATATGAGAAATTCGCTTTGACATTCATGACATCACGCGCGCATACATTGGCGCGAAATTTAGAAATGGCATTTTGACCTCGATTTCTACCTTAATAATGAATTTATCCTGGTAAGATTAACGACATTAGAGGTCTCAGAGAACAATATCAATATAAGCCAATTGAATGTTTCACTTCATAGAGTCCCTTTACCACTTTGAGAGGACGCTAGGTGGTGTGTCCAATTAGCACGTCCTTCGCGGGCAATTTTCTCAAACTATAGGAACGGGATTGGGGTAAGGCAGGATCCGGGATCAAGCGCTTGCGTTTCGATACAAATCACGTTATCTCGAGGACGTTCTGTATCTGTTCTACTGACAGGAATTCGGTCCATTCTGTGCCTGTTCTGTGGCTATTCTCACGTCTTGACCACCAAATGAGCCCCGGCCAATCCCGTTATGGTCACTCTCGCTCTTCCGTACGCTTACAATATAACAATATAGCTCCCCTCATCAACGTGAAGGTGTGGAAGGCCTGCTCGCGAAATGAGATCCTGAGCGCCCAGTAAACGAGGCTCGGTTGGCCCGTGGGAACATTTTGTTGTCATGAGAATCCGCGGGTATTTTTGTACATTGCAGGTTGTCTTGGCGCGAAACGTTCGGATGGAAAGCTGAGTGGAAATACTGCATTTTAAAGAGTTGAAAGCTTAGAATAATGTCTGATCAAGCTCGAGCCATGAGATGCTTCAGAGAAAGCTGTTCACGAACACGTACATTACTACAATATTATGCGAGCACACGATATGGTACGATACTTTGCAGCGGTATTTTGTGTGTTGTTGAGTGTATATTTTCACCTTTGATAAAAGCACTCCTGTTGTTAGCCAGCACGAGGTCTTGCCAGGCTATCCCACGCGTTCGCGCTGTTCCTTGTCCTTAAGCCAAGCAAGCAAGCTAATGTTTATACCCTTTAAAAATATTGCAACCACTATTTGATATACTCAGGCAGGATATAATTTTATAATTGATCAGTGTAGCGGCGAGTGCTATTATTGGTTCTATATTTGACTCAGCAAGCACTAAAGAGAATGGTTTTGTGCGAGACGGCGTAGAGGGTAAAGTATAACATTTGGGTTAGAGCCCATATACATATGCTTAATTTCAAATAGCTTGGAGATGTGTCTGAGCCCCGCCGTGGATACTCGCCTGCTGACGCGCAGGTCACGGGATCGAATCCCGGCTCCAGCGGCTGCCTTTTCGATGGAGGCGAAAATGCATTAGGCCCGTGAGCTCATATTTGAGTGCACGTTAAGGAACCCCAGGTGGTCAAATTTTGCGGAGCCCTTCACTACAGCGTCTCTCATAACCATATGGTGGTTTTGGGACGTTAAGCCCCACATGTCAATCATCAGTAGAGAAGTGTCTGATCAAATATTGTCACGGGGTCGTGAGGTGAATGAAGGGAGCAGACTGAGGGTCGAATAATAAACTGTTTATTCGGGCCGAGCTTGTGGCCACGTAAAAGGATAGTTAGATTACAGCGAGACAATGGCACTGGTGTAGCGGTGAGCAGAGCGCCGGCCGTCGATCAACTGACAAGCAGCGAAGCGTGTCGGCGTTTTTATCCTTGCGATCGAATATTCTAGCGTTATCGCTAGCGGCGCCATATGTTCCAGAATAATCTGCGATGTTCACGAAGTGGGCGTATCAACAAAACGATGTACTACAGCCTCGAAGCTTTTCGAACATCGTAGGCGCGGTTTGCGCTGAAGGTAGTGTAACGGGGTGACAACACAACTTAAGGAAAGGAACGTGGCAATATGAGTTTAACGTTAATTTCACCCGAAAGCAGCAGCCCTTGATTTGCGCTGATTAATGTACGACACTTACAACAATTGGTTGACATTACAACGCAATGAGTTTGCGCCAAATATGAGAAAATGAAAGAAACGTATCACTGAATGACTTCTTTTTTCGGTAGCCAGCTGTGCACTCGAGTGGCCTCAGAACCATTGTTCAAAGTAGTGTGGCCAATGGCGGGAAGCACATGATTGATTGATATGTGTGGTTTAACGTCCCAAAACCATCATATGATTATGAGAAATGCCGTGGTGGAGGGCTCCGCAGATATAGACCACCTGGGATTCTTCAACGTGCACTCAAATCTGAGCACACGGGCCTACAACATTTCTGCCTCCATCGGAAATGCAGCCACCGCAGCCGGGATTCGATCCCGCGACCTGCGGGTCAGCAGCCGAGTACCTTAGCCACTAGACCACCATGGCGGGGCAGGGCGGGTCTGGCGGGAAGCACACTATTTAATATATTTTTACACAGTACGTGAATGCATAATTCTCACGATACGTACATAGACGAACTTAACTGAAAAATGCAGAGTACATGCGGCATGTATATTCATTGAAAACGCGTTTGATAACTGATTATACAAGATTAGAGATCCACTATGTAGACCATACAGAATAGCTTTCGATGTGTAGACTTTTGCTACAACTTTTTTTTACTTTTCTCGTTGACACGTGGACGAGCAGGAAAGGAGTCCCGCGAGGGCCAAGTCTGGGTCTTCGTTTGTCGTCCACGTGCCACGAAAGACCGTTGAAGTTCGAGGCCAGTTGCTCTCGATCTAAGAGCACTGGCAGCCAGATACCATTCTTGAACAAAGACCTCTTTTTTTTTTCTCATCCGTGAGCTATCTTGTAAAAGAAGCCTGCGTTGCTTTTGAAGCTGAGAACTTCGAAAAAAGTATTTTTTTTTCTTTTTTATTTAATTTTACCAAGTCAACTTGTTGGTATTTCCATAGTGTCTCAGCAGAAGAGTTATTTCATTAAATTAATTGACCTCACTTGATGTTTACAAGCACGATGACGAGTGTACGGAGCTAGACTTCGTGCTACTTGGCCCCAGAAATTCGCTGTTTACGTCAGATAGATAACGCTGATCTAACTACAACGAGGGCTAAAAAATAATAACTATGAGTACATACTATCGACGAATGTCATCCGTCTTAAATGCTTCCCTGCACTACTCTCATTCTTTTTTTAATGATAATTCTTGCCTTGATTGATTTGTGGGGTTTAACGTCCCAAAACCACCATATGATTATGAGAGACGCCGTATTGGAGGGCTCCGGAAATTTTGACCACCTGGGGTTCTTTAACGTGCACCCAAATCTGAGTACACGGGCCTACAACATTTCCGCCTCCATCGGAAATGCAGCCGCCGCAGCCGGGAATCGAACCCGCGACCTGCGGGTCAGCAGCCGAGTACCTTAGCCACTAGACCACCGCGGCGGGGCTAGAGACGCGTATAACAAGCAACTGTGTAAGGTTACGGATTACAAGCTTGCATCGATGCTAAGCCCTTTCCTCGTGAACAAAGGGAGACTCGGATTATGCTTGTTTTTTTTTCTCTATATTTTGAAGCATTTTCTCCCAGTGCGTCTGTCTCTAATGCTCAAAAATTAGTGCCTACATGCATGCGCACTATATTATTCACGTTAACGCTTCTTTGTGTCCATTATGAGATTATCTTTAAACCTGCTACCGATTAGGACCACCTGTCTTGTAAATAGCTAATGCATTGCATACCCGAAGCCATCCCGAGAGATTCACTTAGGGAATTCACTTTGTAGCACTGGCATAGAAATACAGTTGAAGTTGTACGTAGCGTAAATAAAAAAATATACTACTCTAACTATAGCGTACTTATAAATCGCTTGCACTGACGTCACTGAAGACTGCGTGATTGGGCACAAGGTTTGTGACGTCGCTCCAATGTTATTGTTCCAGGACTTCCAACTTTTTTTCCTACTTATCAACAGAGGCCAGTACAAATGTGGCCACATCGTTATCATACTGAAGCGCGCTAAGCGTAATACTATCGTGCTGCCTTGAAGTCATCAACGTCGCCATGTTAGTTAACGAGAACGTTATAAAGCTGCGTCTATGACGTCACGAGCAAGGTATCTGTAGGACAAAGGCTTGTATTGCGCACTTCGTTGTCGTGAAATGTTTTCTTACTTGAGCTATCTATCACCCCGGCTGTGTCTTGCACACAGATATGTGCACAGAAGAAAGGAGGTGGGGAGCACTTCATCCAATCATGTAACAGGGGTCGACAATTATAGCCCATTGCTTCGCTAAATAGGGCTTTCCGAGTCAGTCTAATCGCGCAGGGTCATGGCGATGCATGTTTTTTTCTTTCACAACAACGAAAGAAAAACACCCCTGATGTTACATTAAATTAATCATGTCTTCCTGCTTTTACCCACGAAAGCCGTTTACCAATGGCAGGCTTTTAAGAGAAACACGGCAGGCCTTCTTCATTTTTGCATTCATTGCGAAGCTTTTCTCTCGAACACGACTAAATAGGATGCAAAGGGAAGGGGGGCAATTCAGTTCAGCTTGGACGGCGCTAATTTGAGAACCCTGTTAGTTTCAGCGGTCAGACACCAGGCCATGAGCAAGTTCTGGTTATCGAAATAGTACATTCGAATCTATAGGCATACCTTTGATTGCTGCACAACACAGAGGCGAGAACTTTTACAGCTCTGCCCCCCTTGAATCTACTGAGAAAAACGAACGTGGCTGTAGAACAATGGCTGTAGAAAAAAAAGGGGGGGAGGGCAAAGGGCCCACTCACCTACCAACACACACAAAAAAGAAAGCCTCTAGAGTAGTGTGACCATGGCGCACGCAGTGGTACGTGTGTCTGCATCTGTTCTCGTGGAACGAGAGGTCGTGTGCTCGACTCCCGTTGACGGAAATTTTTTCTTCTAGATCACGTGCATTGCGACGCCGTTTCCGTGACGGAAATACGTCAACGTGGTGGACCCTGACATCGAACATCTAGTGAAAAAAGACAAACAAATGTACTCACGCTTCGCTGCCGATGGACGAGTGTCGCGACACAGACTTCGGCGACATCTCGAACTCGGAGTCTGAGCGATACAGGAAGGACTCCCTTCGCTGAGGCGGGAAGTTGCTGAGGCACCAGGCCCGAAGGACTCGAGGCCTCGAGCAGCGCTCGGCCGCCGCCACCACCCGGCCCATCTTCCAGGTCGAAACTGCGCATGCGTAGAAGGAAGGAAAAGGGAATCGTTAGACGGTACTTGCATAATTCATGCAAAGTTATGAACTTATAAACACTGTACCATTTTACTCTTTACACTTGCGTTGTTTAAAGTAGTCTCGTTAGAACGTGTTTCTCTGATTTATAGTTGTATGCTCACAATTGTATCATTCAAATGACATGAATGTTTTTTTTTCATTGACTTACTGTATTTACGCAACCTGCGTGTACTTGGGAGCTTTGGCCGAAGGGACTGAATTTACTAGACACAAAAACCGAGACGCTCCGCGCCTACTGAGAAAGCTTCAGTGAAATCGCTTTAATGTACATACAGAGTTGATCCCGTTGTGAAGCTGTTTTTACTGCCCATAAGTAGGTGATGTTGACCATACAGTCACGACCTGCTCACGGACGGCGCAAATAAGAACGCATAAACCTGAGCAAGTAAGCAACAGAGACTAACAAACATTGCGTTTTCTTTCTCTTAACGCTTGTATCAACCAAGAAAACTGTGGTTTAGTGTTCACAAATAAATGGGCACGCAGAGATAACGTCGCATTCTTTCACGTATCGGCCACGCGTAACGCGTGCTGCTGTTCTTTTTTTTCTTCCTCAAAGCGTATTATCACAGTGAAAATAAAGTGACTCGTCTGCGTCACTATATCCGGATAGGCTGGCTATCAGTGGTGACGTAGATTATTGTCACAGTGAAGATAAAATGACTCGTTTGCGTCACTATATCCGCATAGGCTGGCTATCAGTGATGACGTAGGTGAACGGATACCTTCCAGTGCAGAACACAAACTACCGGCGATACACCGCGATTTCAGTCGTATTTTATCCCTTCAGTCGCTGAGCCTACATTTACGCACGTTTTTTTGTTATTTCCGGCAGGGCGGAGGAAAAACAGATCGGCACAGCACAATCCTGATGTCCATACAGATAAGCGAATCTCTCTTCTGCTTCGGAAACAAGAGAATTGAAACGTACCGTATACGGCATGAGCAGCGGGAACGCTTTATTTTATTTAGAGGTTACAATGTCCACTCGAACGTATAATAACAAGAGAACCCCCCTCCCAAACCCCGCAAAAGAAAAAAAAAAAACGCGGCGACAATGTCGCGAAAGGGTCCAAGAAAAGGGAAACTTCAATGAACTTTTTCGTGCTTGAAGATATTTTTAATTATAATACCAAAATGTCAGTCAGACACTAAGGGTAAGCAGAAAAAGTCAATTCATGTTATTTTATACAGCGAAAATATGCGCAAGTATAAAACAAGGCCCGTACTTATTTTTTTTAAATTGTTTCCAGAGTACATAAAGTCTCCCCTCGGTTGAATGCATGTTTGTCAGTGCATAATTAGCGTTACTTGTTGATTACCCCAGCATACATTTCACTTAAACATTCAACTACTCAAAGTTATCAGCAAACACGCTATTGGTGAAAGTGATGATCACTACAATAACTATATTTGCTACAAAAACACCCTGCCCCCCCCGCCCCCCCCCCCCCAAAAAAAAAAACGCCATAAGCGACTCGACAACTCAACAAGCAACACGGCAAAAAAAAAGAGAAAAACTAAATCTGCTTTTTAGAAGTGGAACTGGCGATTCTGGTTTCACTCCATTCATGAAAAGGACACGCGTACTAAGCGGACGTACGCAAACCACACCAAGAAAAGAAGTTAGGGGAAAACTATTACTTGACGCACTCCCGTTTTACGACCACGTGGGGAGAAGAAATGAAAAGAAAAACGCCGTTCAGCAATTTCCATGAAGTATGCTATAGATTTAATGAAAACAGGGGATTCATTCCTGGGCAGCTTTTCCTGCCTCTGAAAAAAAGTTATTCTATTCCGGTGCATACGTCTCGTTTCAATGCGAGGTAGCCAAAGCGCGGCTGCTTTTGGTAAGCTGGCAGAACGCCACGGAGACGTCGCAATCTTTAGTAACACAAACTATGGCAAAGTCCTTGGTGGCTGCGGAACGAGAGTCTTTTATTTTATTTTTTTTCTTCGCCGTATCCTGGTGCTCATTTTGCGGCGCGGTGATGCGAGACGGTAGGCATACGTGAGCGGTTTCTGAGTGTACGCCCACCCTCCTAATATCGTGCGCCGGTCACTTTGAAGTCAGTGCGAATTGTAAAAGCGAAATGGCGAGCCGTCAAAAGGACGCTAAAGTCAAAGAATTAACTGATTTAGATTGATAACTCCTAGTTTTAAAAAACTCTAGTGACGCGTATACCTGGTGCTGGTTCGGCGGTCATCTCATATGTCTATTAATAAGGAATAAAATCAGAGTTTCACTTTTAAGGTTCGCGCCGTAACCTGCATGCGTGACGTCATAAATTTCAAAGTGATTTCTCTCCTATTTAGGCAACAGTGGCTACAACAAAACTTTCATAACTTCGTATATCTTAAAATCTCTTTCTTTCAGGAGACGATGCTATTAATCTTTAACGCGTAGAAAGGCCCGTCAAGCCCTAGTACACGCACCCATCAAAATATTTGCGTCACGGCAGTCAGTGCGGGAATTTCAAGGTCTTTCCCCCATATATATATATATATATATATATATATATATATATTATATATATATGTGTGTGTGTGTGTGTGTGTGTGTGTGTGTGTGGGTGAACAAATTTGGTATAATGGAAAAGTACCTTAATAGTTTGCTAATTGGAGAAAAAATTATTTTCATAAAACGCTAAAATTCACCGTCGGTGCCAACACGAAGCAAAAAAAGAAGAACGTCACGTGACAACATCGTAACATCACGCGAAAATACGCGGCATTATTAAGACGACCTTATGACTTTACATGACGACGTCATCACATGACACCATCACTTGGTCAAAGAAGGACCCCATCTAGGAGGTAATGCGAAATCGCATTAGGTGCAAACAGGAATGAAGTAAAATTTAAAAAAGGCTTGTTTTCCTTTCTTAGACACAATGCTAACAAGAGCTAACAGACAAGGAAGCCAGGAAAGATATCGGGTATGCCATTAGCATTCGTTGTAAATGTGAAGAAAGAGCAGTGGAAGAAAAGATACTTCAGCAAAACTTCTTTTAAGCCTAGTTAGTTCATAACCATAGAAGTACTTTTAAATCGCATGCACAGAAACACAAAAAAGTCCAATCTCGCCGCGAATACCTGCAAGCTTCCTAATTTCCTCTGCCCACCTAACTTTCTGTCTCCCTCTCACTCATAAGCGGGACCTTTAAAAAACAGAACATCGATGACGCCTGATCAGAGCAAGGACGCAACAATTAACACCGGTCTTGTGGAAGCTGTTCGGCGGGCTCACGGATCCAGATCGGTCAGGGCTTGCAAACGTCACGGCCCCCCTTCCTCCGGCCCGTTATACGTGCCCTGGCAGCGGTAGGCTGCCCACACCGCCGTGCAAGGTCACGCCTGGTACGGAGAGATGGCCATCCTTGCCCTCCGGTCACCGACGCCGCAACGGAGACGTCGCCGTCTTCCGCCAACAGGAGAAAGCACCGGGCTTGACATTCCGAACGTCTTGGCAGAACCGCCCGGTGCTCTCTTCGGTGACCCAATAGACCAAGCGTTGACTCTGATTAACGAGCAGAATATTAGAACGGTGGAGCACATCCGACGCGCCGCATCCTCCCGTTTAGGCATGCCACCTGGCACAGTAATGGTTATACCGCTCCGTTATAGCGAACAACTCACCTAATGCAACCTAACGAACGTAATGCATTTCCGCTTGCGTTACACTAACATTTTTTTATCCTGTTCTCATGTATTTTTCTATCTTTTTGCACACGATAGACGTTTTAGATTGTTTTTGTATTACCACATACACAATGCCTCTAGGACTTGTGGAGTAGTTTTACATGATTAAGTTAGCTGACTGATGATCGCCCCAGCACCATCGCGTCGTGTAGACTTGAAAGGCTATAAGTGACCCATGAAGGGGCTTGGGAGCTTTAAATACAACAAATACGCACGAACAACTGGACAGCACGAGCACTCACTTCAAACTGAGGAGGAGAAGAAAAACAATTGGCAGCATATCCACGGAGTGAATGATGGAGAGTGGGGCGAAGCATTCGTTCGTCCATTCGTTCTTGCTTCCGTCCATCCATGCGTCCGTCTGTGTAACCGTCCATGCGTCCATCCGCCCATTCGTGCGTGCGTCTGTTCGTGCGTCCGTCCCTGTGTTCGTCCATGCGTTCGTCCATGCGTTCGTCCATGCATCCGCCCCTGCGTCCGTTCAAGCGTCCATCCATGCATCTGTCTGTGTGTCCGTTCGTCCATCTATTCAACACTCCAAGTACCACCGTCTCTCATCTTTTCATCATATATTCCCCCAAATAGAAGCACCGCCATCCAGCGGACATTCCAAGGACTAAACGAGAGGTGGCACACGCACACTTTCTTACGGCTTGCGCTTCGGGCTTACTTCCCCCCTTTAACCACCTCGAGTTAATGGTATATGCTAGTTCACTGTATTCGTGGCAGTGAGGCCCAACGCTCGCTAAACCTTTCTAAAACTAAGGATGTTACACCTAGCGAGCATAACGTAGCAACCCTTTCTTGTCAGATAGTGCTCAGTGTACATGCCAATGGCTGCTAATGGGGATCGCAGCATGCGCGTTAACTAAAAGCCGAATGCTCCTGTCTCTCATTCTCCATTAGCAGCCATTGGCATGAACATTGAGCACTATTTTTTATTGTTCAACAACGCACAGAAGAAATCTCTCTACGGCACCACCTTGGAGGTCAAAATGTTATACTTGGTACATACTACAACAGCTACGAGG
This sequence comes from Rhipicephalus annulatus, assembly GCA_013436015.1. Classification (NCBI taxonomy): domain Eukaryota; kingdom Metazoa; phylum Arthropoda; class Arachnida; order Ixodida; family Ixodidae; genus Rhipicephalus; species Rhipicephalus annulatus. The sequence goes on along the minus strand of WOVY01000872.1, from coordinate 339,028 downwards.
GACTAGCAGGTGCTGCTATATGGAGCTTCGCCCCGAAAAATGCCAGGTCTGCGCAAGCACAGCGAAAACTATAAAAGCGACCTTCCTAAAGAACAGTAACAACGGAAGCGTTCTTCTTTCGACAGTTTCGGTCAGACTCGGGCGAAAAGTGCCGAAATAAACGCTTAACTCTTTCCTTATTACTGGTCTCACGGAGGATATATATATATGAATGCGCTCAAGCTGCCTAAGCGGCAAATTCAAGAGTCGTAATTTATCCCTCAGAACACATGGTTTCAGAGGACTGTATTCGACTGCTGAACAACACATCGCGGGATGAAATTTTGCCCGCGGCGCTCAGCATTTTTGATAAAGGCGGAAATACTCGAGGCCCAAATATTTAGGAGCATGTAAAAAAAAAACCCAGGTGGTCGACATTTCCAGAGTCCTCCACTACGACACCTCTCAAATTAATGTGGTGGTTTCGGAACGTTAGGTTACATGAATTATTATCAATTATTATGAAGATGGTTTCTCTGATCTTTCCTCGATTTAATTAAAGAAGAAGGAACTTCCTTCAAGTTGCAGCCAAACATTAGCCGTAAACAGTGGGAACTAGTTATTTAAAGGCCAGTAGCACTGGTTATGTTTACTGCGCGGCTGTGACGACTCCCTTCGCGCCATCCCGCACCTCCGGTCTGCAAATGATGTCGAGGACGTTCAGTGCCACTCTGCGAACGACTGGTTCGTTCATGCGGAATTAAATTCAGACCCGCTTGCTCCGCAGCGAGACAGCCTTTTTCGTGAACTGTACGTGTTCCAGAGATCGCGAAATCGAAGTAAAGGAAGCCATCACTTACAATAGTCCAAGGAATCGAGACAGTAGCCACTCGAAACACATCCACGCCGTGAGAGTAGACTCCACGGTAGAGAGCTCCAAAAACACGGGCGCATGCTACAAGTACATCAAATGCAGAACACGATGTACTTCTATCGAATCTTCTCTCGGTCACTGTTTCTTTCCAGAGGAGCGTACAAGAAATCGACACAGGAGAGAGACACCGACACAAACGGCTTGCACTTTGACGGGCGAGCAACATATTTTGCCCGGAAAACAATTTCCCTTCCTTCGATTCCGCGCGGGTTAGCCAACTATTTACTCTGCCGAAGCGCCAAACGCGCCTAGAGGCTCTAACGGTGTGTCAAGAAGAATGGTGTATCTTCGAAACGGGCACGACGATAGGAAGGTGCAAAATATTTTCGCGCACAGCCGTAGAGCACCGTGCTAGTCTCCGCAAGGCGACGAGAAATGCCCGGGGAAAACCGAGATGCCCGTTTACGGAGGGATATAAGCAGAGGACGAGGACCACGCAAGCGATGCCTTCAATCGCCACGACGCGCACGGCGCAACGTGGAACAGAGTACGCGGCTGCCCGACGACCCCGGTCCGTAGTATACGTGCGCCCCGACCGGCCACTGCGTCACAGCATTACGGCCGTGTTTTCCCAGCCGCTTACAACATCTATACGCGCAGTTGTCACGTATACTGAGAGGGAATGTTAACTAATATAACTCACTTTACAAACCTACGCTAGCGCTGGTCGCCGGATGTTTTGCGTCACGTAAACGCATCGGCACGTTTTAAAAAAAGAAACACCAAAGAAAAGATTCGGGTCTTAAATATGTGAAGTGTCGTCCCGTTGCTCTCTGGATGTCGAATTATAGCATCGCTACACTAGCGGTAGTTCCGTTCGCTGGTTCAAAGCGAGAAACAAAAATAAACTTTACGCCGCGTCCACGTCTGTGTGGAGCACTTGAGAAGCCGGCTTTGCTCTGCGAGGCGGCACCTTGCGGGCTCTGACGTGGCACGCCCAGGAGCACGTGCGACCTAATAAAAATGCTCACCTGCTTTGCGCGAGTGGCAACATTGAAAGATGCGCTTAGTTAACCAAATATGCACGCCAGGTCAGGGCGTTTTGGCCTCTCGATTGCAAGAGATGACACGTTCCGACTGATAACATGCACCTAGTCAGGCGCGCGTTATCAGTGGAACTGATTAAACGCGAGAACTGCGAGGGACGGCAAAGCCTATACAACAGTCAATGACAAAAGCTTCACTCGCACTAGAACGGAGAGACGAGCCAGCCTGCGTACGTCCATAACACAGAGAGCAGCCACATATCAAAGGTGATTCGCTAGACGAACTACGGAAAGATCAGGGGAAGCCTGTCGCTATACTCCTAACAACACTTCGTCACCACTGCCGCCGCCAGTGTCGCCTTTACGGTACGAAGCCGTTCTTTCATCCGTCACGTGGTTTTTACAAAAATACAAAAACTTTGCGAGCCGTTCGTTTGCTTAGACTTTTTTCATTCATCTTGGCGAAATTGGCAACACTCAGTGATTTACACAAAGAGGGATCGAGAACAAAAGTTACGCTAAAGTGATTCCTTCTTTTGTCCAATTTCGGTGGAACTTCTCCTGTGCCGTAGACTTGCGCAAAGTGCAGGACAGACAACCACAAGAGAAAGACCACCATCTCCGTTACCACACAGGACGAGTGTCCAAAATGGAAATAAGCAGACACTGGCATTATGCTCGGGCTTCAATGAATTAGAAATCCTCGGATACTCCCACTGGTTCCTTGTGTTTTCGAAGCTGGCCAACGCTCTCGAAATTGGGCGAGGATAGTGCCTCACTTCCGCAGGTGTTCACTTTAGAAGCCTCAAAGAGGCGCAAGGACAACAGTTACATGTTTACCGGTTGGGTGCCAAGAAAAACGAAACACGATGCGACGGTTGAAAACTCTGTATAGCCAGATGCAGATATTTACATTGCCGTTATGTTAGTGCTTTCGCAGAAGCAATCCTCAAAGGCTTATTTTGGAGTTTCAGTAATAGAAACAGGGGAGGGACTTCTTCAAGTCTTGTCCATTGCCGGAAAGCAAAAGCTGTGCCTTGTTTACTGGCACGCGGTAGTGCATATCCAGAGACATCAGCGCGCGTGTATCTGCGTGAACTTTGTCTTTTAACATCCACCGAAGGCTGTGCGTGGAGATCCCGTGTACAGTTTAACGCCAGAAAACAATGCGCCGGACAATGTGCGAAAACCTGACTAAGAATTTGGAAGGAAAGCTGGGGGCATATCTCTAAGTGGTTATAACGTTGCGCATAAAGGACGCAGACACAAGAAGAAGCAACGTCACACGCAGGGCGCAATTTGTTTCGGGTCAAAGAGACCCTTTTTGTACTAGAGGTAAACATAAATGCGCACGTGCCAAGGTACACTATTGCAGACATGCAAAACCACTCGAAAGACATTTTCTTTTTTTTGACAACGATATACTTCGAATTTCTACCTATTTTCATTATCATTGTCGCCAGGAGTATGATTGAAGACGCGTTCAGTCATAGAAGCGCACAATATCTCGCAATCAGAAGACAGGTGTGTCAGTGAGGCTTCTAAGTATTGACAGCAAAATAAATTGCTTTTCTGAATGGTCGTGCACGTATTTGATTCTGATCCTTGATAGATGCCCATTTACGTAGACATCAAGTAGAAAAGGGCCCGCTCTGATCCGAAATAAATTGTTGAAAGATTGCCCCGTGTAGCTACGTCGTCTCTTCTTGTGTCCGTGTCAATTAAGCTCAACGTTATTCAAACTAATGACAAGCCAACAGGCCCAAATAGCCACATCGGGGACGTATTTAAAGCTTACAGACGTATCGTCATGGGCGATATGGTGAACATCACGAAGCTAATAGCACATGCAGGAGAGAGAGAAGGAAAACAGGGGAAAAGAACGGCAGGAGGTTAACCAACCTATAGGCAGCCGGTTTGCTACCCTGCGCATGAGAGAGGGATGGCGGAGATGAAAGATAGAGAGCAGAGAGGGAAGAGAGAAACACATTCAGTGGCACCGAAACGCCTGTATACCTAACCAGGTGGATGACGCAACCCTGTTACGATATCAGCTTACACCTGTTCTCCTCTCCAAGTCTCTCCTCATGTTTATTTCCCTTTCCCCTAACCTTTGATGCTGTCTTCGTCATCATAAGAATCAGCCGGATTACGTGCATCGCAGGGCGAACGCCTCTCAATACCATTCCACCAAACAACGCGGCCATGTGCTTGCTGCTGCCGCGTTGTACCCGCTAACTTCTTAATGCCATCTGCCCACCGAACATTCTGTCTCCCCCTCACACGCTTGCCCGCTCTCGCAATCTGGTCAGTTACCCTTTATGACCGGCGGTTATCTCATTTCCTACGCTCCTTAGTTTATCAAACCGGATGCTACAATTGTGGTTGACCCAGTCCCAGCTTTTCTCTCATCCTATTTTCTGCCTATCTCCTCGAAGTGCGCCGCTTCTCGGCAAGAGTTCAGCGCGAGACGGGGCTGCCTGCATGCGTAATATTGTCTGGGTTTTTACGTCCCAGTATGATCATGAGATACGCCATATTGGAGGGCACGCCAGAAAATTCTACCACCCGGTGTTATTTAACGTGCAATGATATCGTACAGTACAGGGGTCCCTAGCATTGTCTCCTACATTGAAATGCGACCACCGCGGCCGGAATCGAACCGGCGACCTTCGGGTGAGTAGCCGATCATCGTAACCACTGCCCCATCGCGGCGGACGCTGCTTGAACGTCGAAGCCAGGAAAAGCCAAAAGCCAGGCTTGCTTGCATGTTGCCAAAAGTAAGACATATAAACGGCTGCAGGGTCATCGTCGTGCATGCGGCGTAAACAAAACATCTTCACCGTTCGAGAGTCCATATAGAACAAAAAAAAGAAAAAGAACAGCGGCGGGGAGGGTTCGCCTCTTCAGGGACGACGAAGCAGGCGAACACGGATCCAAGGGATACACTTTCTGGATTCACCTCGCCTCCGTACCGACCCGTCCCAGGAGCGACGGCGGCGCGCAAAATAAGAGATTGGCATCTGGCTTCGGGACGCGTCTCTCTGCGGTAGCCGCAGCCCTCCGGACACTATGCTGCACCACAAACACCCGACGCCGTTAAACGGCGCAGATTGTTTTCATCGCAACGGAGAGCGCCTCCCTGGCCAGCTCTCTCACTCGCTCTTCAATAAATGTAACGCAGAGCACGCACCGAGACACATGGATAATAAACAGCGAGCGAGGCCAGAAGAAGCGCCGCCAGAGAGCAACGCTAACGCCACGGTGAGGTGGCCTTCGTGGCGACACGAGGCTCAACGAGCGCGAGCGAGGAATCGTTAATGTGGACTGCATGCCGAGTGTAACGCAACGCTTACAAGTGTAGTGTTTCGACTAAGCCCTTCTTTTTAGGGGTGAAGCACCTTAGGGTTTATAGGCTTGTCGGCGTGTCATGTAGTCACGGACCATCATAAGCGACGAGAGAGAGAGGGAAGAAGAACATTAACACCAAGAGGCGTGGGAGTTACTCGTGCGACGAGGCTTGCGACGCCAGCGTCTCATCTCGTTACGGTGTGCCATGCAGTCACGGTCACAGATGTGTCATGTGATCCCGGTCCCTCATAAGAATGGCTATAAGCCATAACGGGTAAATCCCACTACTCGCCTCCGGTCCCCTAAAATGAAGTAGGCAGCAGTTAGCCCAGCAGATAGCCGACAACGTTAGTGGAGTTAATCACCCTTGTCTACATGCTATAGCGAAATGAAACCGGGCATGTAGGGAACAATAATAATAATATCTGAATGCTTCAACCCCTACCCATGCAGGTTTCATGTTACTATAGCTGAAAAACCCTTCCCGCCTATTTACGCCTTTTATACATACGCCTTTTAATTACGCCTTTTATACCTATCACAGTACTCTCAGCGTTCTTGGTAAAGTGCAGTAATGCATCACGCATGATCGAGGCATCCGCGATTAGTTCGTTCAACGAGTCGTTTCTAAGCGTCGGCCTTATTGGGCACGTTTCCAATAGGAGTATGTGCAATTTCGTCAAGGCCAAACACACCCCCAGGTGGCGATCCAAACGCCCGTGTCACTGATAGCATTCATCCACACTAAAAAAAAAAGCTCTGCAATGCAAAGAGCGATGCGCCTCCATGAACGATCATCCAATAAGAAGCTGTTGTGGCTGCGAGCTTTAACTGCGGCGCGGTTGCACACACGCGAAGATTTGCGTGCGCGCCGACACGTCGTTCCGACTTCCCATGTCGTCGTACCAGGGCGTACCGAGTGCCGATGCCGCTGTGCCCAGACGACGGTGCACTGAATTGCGGAGATTATAATAGACCTTGAATGAAAGCTCCCACACATTGCGTGCAATGCGGTCACCGTGAAGAAAAAACAAAATATAAAATTGCGCACGGCGCTCGCGTAGTATTCTTCTGACGTCGTTGTGGTATACGCAACACTGCATGACGCGTAGAGCACTCGTAAGACGAAACATCAATAAAAACTAACGGACGAGAAAGCCAAAGAATGTGTAAGGGATGTCATATTGTAGTAATTATTATGTAGATGAGAAGAAAGTGAAGAGGACGAAAAAGGCAATTCACCGCTGGCGGGGACCGAACCTTCGACCTTCGAGTAACGCGCCCGATGCTCTACCAATCATGGGTACTGCGGTGTCGTGCCCGTGTCCAATTTATGAGATACCTATGTGCATTTTAACCCGTGAGTGTTAGTGAGCGTCGCTAGAGACATGACGGCGAGTGTGGAACACTGCCTTACTGTCTGTTTGGCGTCACGAAACACGTGACATTTGCACATATTGGAAGCTGGCCAATCATCTGTCGCATATACTACCTCAAGGCATCCAGTTTTCCAGATATCCTCGCTCTTAAATAACGAAGTAGGGAATCTTAAAGGCTCGTTTGTGTTTGTTAAGGACAGCATCGATAAGAACTAACACACAAGAAAGCCAATGAAGAGAAGTGTAGGGAAAGTTATTTCTAGTAATTATAGGAGCTTTGAAAAGAAACCTATTTGAAGTATACAGGATTCACGCAGTACGCTTTGCGCAAAGCGACAGCTAACCTTCACCAGGCAGACAATGGTTTGGATCAGGCGCTTTATTTCTTCTGTGGTGGGTAATGTGGTGATACGAGCGCTGATCTTGCTCCCTTCTTTGAGGGAGTGTACTTGTGTCAAACTGCGATGCGGGTAAAAACGCATGCAGGCGACGGGAACTTCTTCCAGCGAGTATTTACAAGAAGCAGTCAGAGATGATGGCGGCAACCAGATCGTGCGTGGAGCTCAGAGGCCCTTCTTCGCATTCGTTCGCGCCATTCTCCTGTCACACCAGTCAGTTCAGCGCTTCTTGTGTAGCAGCATTACGCGTGCGTGTGAAAGCATGAATACGTATTTCGCAAGTATTTTCATCATCTGCCATTGCCTGGTGGACGTGTGGACCATGAAAACCTTTTTCGTATTTCTTATGTTATGTGACGACGTCAGGTGCAACGGTACGATCGATTGTTGTATTTACAACACGGGTGCGCGAAACAAGACCAAACACACGGCAAGCCAAACGCGTATGATGAGTGCGATTATCTAATGCACAGGTGAAGATGATGACCTGCAACGACAGCACTCTTCGTCTTGGAGCTCTCTCACACACACACACACACACACACACACACACACACACACAACACACACACACACACACAACACACACACACACACACACACACACACACACACACACACACACACACACACACACACACACCACACACCACACACACACACACACACACACACACACACACACAACACACACACACACACACACACACACACACACAAGAGAGAGAGAGAGAGAGATAAAGAGAAAGAAAGAAAGAAATCAGGCAGCTTAGGTGCCCACGATCATCTTCTATTAAAGAAGCACTGGCATCAAATTTACTCATGCCAATATTTTTGCGTCAGCGAGTAGCTATGGAACCCCGTAGCAGCGATTCGCGACCTAAAACACAACTGAGGGATGAATAACTATCAATTTTATTGATTTATATTACTTGGATTTAGCACCGTTCAAAAACCGGCCGGCGATCACGCCATTTTTAGCGCTGGAGCACCAGCAGTGGCGCTACCTCGTGGTCCCCTCCAGATCACGCCACAGCTGACCACTTCTCGACAGAAAAGAGTGACGTCATGCTCAGCTGCTTCCGCAAACATTTCGCCTGCTAGGCGGACACATTCAGTCATGCCTTGTCACCTGCATTGCTGTCGTCGCCATACAAAGTGCCGACTCGGGTTCAAAACGATAGTCTGGAGCTTGGAATCCCCGCGATTCGCGACGTCGCGAATTATTTTTGCTTCGATCGACCTTTTGCAGAACAGTGATTCCGAAATGGACGCCGTTTCAAGCAGCACTGCAGCGGTGCCCGAGGATGCACGCTTCAGCTATGTTCACTCGTGTGTCTCAGTTAGCTATATTGGTGTGTTTTTGCGTGCAAAGCATTCAGGTATACGCAGAGGGGTCAATGCAATACAGCTATCGCGTAATGGGCATCAGCGGAAAAATAGAATACGTTTCCTGCTTGTCAGGTTCTTTTTTGCGCCTCCAGATGGCCCCACCTATCTAGCATCTCGTGGTTAACACGGTATTACCACTTTTACGTAGAGGCAAAGTCTACAGGTGAACTTAAATTCAACGATACCTGCATGTTACTTGTTAGCGACGATGTCTGACTACACGCTCTTCCACTTTTTAGCTTGTGGCCGTGTTGATGTGTAACATACGCGATATCAAAAGACACCCTTATTGCGCTTTTTCCGTGCTTCGAACTGGACGACTGCAACTTCCCTGCAACTCACAACGATTCCCCGACATGCTGACCGACAAGCATACGTTTAACCATGCTCTTTTCTTTCACCATTTTTTTAAAGGTGGTTTTTATCTTGATAATTTCGCAAAATTATTCAAACCGGTGCGATGAAAATCCGACTCGACGAGCCACGACTGGGATAGACTGCACCCAGCTGCGCGCGCTAGCCCGGCCCTTGTCCGGCCGTGGACAAGCCAGTGCGACAAAGACGTCGGCCACTAAAATCGGAAACTTAGGGCTAACCACCTTTTCGATTACTTTGCCGAAGTGAGCCGTAACCAAAACCTTTACAGTGCCATACTATGTTCACGTTTAAAGCAAACGCTTTCTATTCGCACAAAAAACGAAGACAGAAGAACTGAGAATTTGATCGAACAGTGCTTAACTCACTACTGACTTTTCGCAATGTAACACCGCCTCTTCTATCTACTGAACTACGGTGGCGTATATTTCCACGTGCACTTTAGGTGGTTTAAATGCGTATTTCAAGTCTCTTAGCGCTAGTCAGCGCCGCTAGCAGCCGCGACGGTGAGTGTGGAACACTGCTGGAACATTCAAGAGTGTTTCACACTCACCATTACCATTCGAAAGTCGCAGGCTCGGTCCTTGCTAGCTACAAGTAATCTTTTCGTCCCCATAACCTTTTTCACGTTTATATTACCATTACTACTATATCACCCCTCTTACTTTCCTTGGCATGATCACCTGCTAATTCTCATGAATAATGTGTCTAACGAAGAAAATGTGCCATTAAGTTTACCCTTCTTTCCTTTATTCAAGGGTAAATAGATATTTACTCTTGAATGGAACATGGGAGAGGCCTTTGTCCTGCAGTGGACGTAGTCAGGCTGATGATGATGATAAAATAGATATTTAATTACACTTTTCTTCAAGTTAGTCTTTATAACACAGAAAACATCAACATATAATGACACTAATTTTGTTGCAATAAAACCTGAAGTGTGTTAAAGTAACGTTGTATGGATCAGGCAAAATTAGACAATTCTTCAGAGTTGGAGTTTAGACAAGTTACTGAAAAAGGCCTATTGTCCAGAAGAAGTGCACATGTCTGCACCAGAAATTCTGCGTGGCTTGGGCCAGGAAAAGATTCGATACATACTGGTACGACGCAATGCCAAAAGTCAAGAGAGGAGAAAGAAAAAAAAATGAAAGAACTGACCGGGGAAAAATATACAAGATACTACCGAGGTGGCCATATATTCATTTCGATCGCATATGAATAGCGTAGAATGTGTCCACGACAAAATACACCACCGCCGCCGTTTCGTCGCGAAAGCAAGACGTGACGTGGACGCATAATTCATGTGGCACCACTCCAAGCCACATCTCGACAGTACCAGCCCGCTTTCGTTTTTTTTTCCTCTTTTTTTTTTCGCCCTCGGTTCTTTTTAAACGCCTCGATCGCTTTTTGTTTCCCACCGACCACTTTTGTACGCGCTGTCACCGAGGTATAACAAGCCTTTGCTTTCACACTTGTTCGCTTGATAACTCCATTCCCCCAGGAATATGATAGCTCTGAGGCTGCTGAGCTTTTGCATATGCTCTGTCGTTTGCGTAAGTTCTTCGACTTAGAAACACGTCTTTATCAAAGAGGGACTCTGCTCGTAACCTTTTTACTGTTGTATTTCCTGTCCAAACCATCGCAGTGTACTATGGTGCTTAAATTTAGGTGCATGTTAAAGGACCCTCGGTGTTCGAAATTTCCGGAGCCTTCCATTACGACGTCTTTCATACACATAGCTTCGTTCTGGGACGGTAAAGTCAAAAAATTATACATTATAACTTCTTGCTCATTCCTCATTCAAAACAGGAAACATCTGAACTAGCTAGTGAAACTTAACCCAACTCTTATAGCGAAGCTCTTTAGCGAATCATTTGTTGTTTACGCCTTATCGAAAAGCTATCATCACAGTAACCAGGTATGCGCCACAGAAACGGGCTGAATCCCACTACAAAAAAAAAGGAGATAGATAGATAGATAGATAGATAGATAGATAGATAGATAGATAGAGAGAGAGATAGAGAGAGAGAGAGAGCAGATCCCGCGTACCTGGGTATCGACGTTATGCGAAGCATGCGGAGGTAAAGTGACCGTGTTGTAATTTTTTTATTGAGCGACACGTCATCAAATGACGATAAGTGTATGTACAAATTTTGCACGCACAGACATATGTTGATAAGTGGCAGATGCTTATGTAACCAGTTGTTTGCGCTTGCGCAACGATGTCAACTAGAGCATGCGTATTAGCAACACCAGAAGGTGACATGAAGCGCTGATGCTCCCGAAGATGCTACATAAATGTGGAACACTCCTACATAAATAAACTTCAGCGCATGGCACCTAACCTCAATTGACGTTCATCTGACATGACGGCTGTATCAGAGGAGTGCATATGTATTGTTTATAAAATGGCGTAGGCAGCACTGCAACCCCTATTGACGTTACACGAAGATTAACGTCTATTTCAAAAGTAGTTCCGAGACCTGGCGTGCAGCTCTGTGGTATAGAATGCTTGACTGCCACGCAGAATGCTCAGGTTCGAGTCCTGTTGGGGCCCTGAAATTTATTATTTGCATTCGTCGGGGGTTCAACACTGCCTATGTCAGGCTTTTCTTAACCCTGGTATTTATTCTATATGCCTCCGTTGGGCCGACGCTAGCGATGTCGGGTATTGCTTAACGCTTACACGTTAGAATTTCCTATGTGTGTCTTGTCGTTCCTGGGTAGATACTAAGTGTCAATAACCTGCGGCACATACCCGCACACCAGCGGCACATACCCGCCCGTGTGTATGTGCCACTGTCAGGCGGGAAGTGTTTGCAGACGTACGCGACGGAATTGTGACATTAGAGAGTTTTAGTACTGCGGAATGGTGCTACGTACGCATCACGCAAGCGCCTTGCGTTACGTGGCGTCGTTTGCCACTAATCAGCTTTTAGTACGCCGTAGTACCCGCGTACGTAACGAGCGTGAAGCCTGTTGCGCCATCTGGTATATCAAAATAGAAGCACGTGTTGTTGACAGCCAATGTGAGCCAATCCAAGTGTTATAGCCAGATTTCGGCCATATTTTAAGCCACAGAGCCAGTCGGTGCTTGCCTTCGATGCCGCCATTTTGCAAAACGAAGTCTCGCGCTGTCGCGAACTTGTTCGAGAGCGGCGCGATCAGCTCATACGTACGCACGCACGCATCTCATGCGTGCGTACGTAGCGGCTGCGTACGTAACGCGATACGTGCGCGTTGCGGTCTGCGCATGCGCACTACGCAGAACGTGGCGTCCTTACGTACGCAACGCCGCCACGTACGTAACGTACGCAGTACTAAAACTCTCTATTATTCATGTCTTGAGCAGCACGTCATATTGGTGAAACCATGTTAACCTCCCATGCTAATTTCGGTTCACGCCGACTTAAAATTTTTACTCGTCATTTGGTTCGCCTAATGCGAACTTTGTTTGTCCGCTTGCCTGTGTTGTCTTGAAGGAGGTGACCACGAGAGCACCCAAACGTTAGCGGCTAGATAGATTAATACGCTCAAGTTCGCCGAAGCTCGATAAGAAATGCTTCGCATTTAATACTTAACTAGAAATGTAGAAGTTAGCAGCTAGCCAGACAAAAGGCTGTGAAGCATCGGAGTCGAGTCGAAGACACCGAGTTCGCAGAACGAGATAACACTAGGGAACGGGAAAGGCAACGGCGGCTGCAAAAAGAACGCGACGCGATGGACGGCCTACCGTTCCAATGAAGACGTCGTGCCCGCGTCGCGTGTGTTTTGTTTGAATCGAACTTCTCAGCGCTGACCAACAACCTAGCATCACGTATAGCTAAAGCCTAGCGACGAACTAGAAGCAACCCAGAAACAACCCTCACCACCCAACCAAAGGGCCTAAAAACAAAACTACTGGAGTGCTCTCTCCGTGGCGTATGTACTTTAATGAATTCCGTGTTGCGTCAAGTATCGTCATTACAATCTAGAAGAAACCAGATTAGTTTTCACAATTGCCCAGCTTCGCTGTTTCAAGACTTGCACGTGCAAGCTCCGTCAATTGCAACTTATTTGCTGATTTCCCTACAACCAGTTTGCCACGCTGAATTGAATAACGATTATGCAATTAAAAGTTGTGCGGCAAACCATCTGGCCGGTGAAAGGCATATTCTAAACGCCAACAGATACGCCAAAAACAACAAAAAAAAAACACGAAGTTTACCATGGCATTCTTGTGAGCAAGCTATGTTACCAAATATATTGTAAAAAAGGTTCCCATATGGGGTGTCAAAGCATCAAGTAAACTTTGTGTTCTTTTTGAACTTTGTATCCTTGCGCGTTTACACTATAAATAACAATTAGACATGATGATCCCAATGAGAGCATTTTTACACGGGTTAAGAAACGAAGTGAAAATTTTAACAGCTCATTTTTTGTTGTTAAACACAATATTATTAGAGCAAACGAACAGTATAATGCCAGGGAAAGTAGAGGAGATGTTATTAGAAGTAACCAGTGCAATGTAAATGTGCAGAAAGAAAGTTGACGGAAAGACAACTTGCCGCTGGCAGGCGCCAAACCTGCGAATATCGAATAACTCGCCCGATTCGCGATCAGATGTGCTACCGCACACGGCCATCCCGTGTATATGGTGCATATACACATACGTACCATGGTGTGTATATGTGCACTTAAACGTGGTAGCGCCAGTCATCTTAGCCGATATAGTCATGACGGCGAGTGTGGAGCACTCTTTTTCTGAGGAGTGTGGCGAGGGTGGACCACTTTTTTGTTGTTTTTCTTTTCATTCAGCGCCGTACTCGCCATTACTCCGCTGCTCAACAATATATATATATATATATATATATATATATATATATATATATATATATATATATATATAATTGTAATGTTCCAAGCATCAACGGACACACTTCAGTTAAGCGAACTTACATTACACGGCCAAACTTGTAGCGCGCAAAAAAACACGGACTACAAAATCTTCCAACAGAATTTTGCACCACGTCGTCATCCCTTTCTCTGTTCGTGTTTTTGTGAGCTACAAGTTTATCCATGTATCACCACCCACAAGGCCACTCTTATTCTTCCCGTTGAGTTCACGCTTGCGAAGCTTTCCGTGCTCCAGAAGGACGGCTGTGCACGCGACGCACACCGTCGGCCGTGCTCCTGGCACGAGGGGTCTTCCCGAGGCCCACGCCAGGGGAGCGTCGTCTAATTCGGGCAGCGTCAGCACCGAGCCAGACGTCGGCTGAGAGCGTGCGCAAATATGCGAGTTGGCCCGCGTGCCCGTGCTCAGGTGCACAGAGTAACGAAACAGCGAAGGTATGTTGTCTGCTTTTTTGAAGGGACAGTAAAATAAAACAATGTACTGGTCCAGATAAATTTTACTTAGAAAACTCTAACGCCGTTGATTTTACTGTTGTATAGCTCATAATAGAAGAGAAAATTGAGGTCGAAGTATGAATTTTACCCGCCACGGTGGGTAAAATTCGCAACGATACATTCTTTTCAACACAGTTCCACTGACGTATTTCCGTCACGGATATGACATCGTAAAATATATGCTAGCAGTTTGCAAAGAAAAAAAAAACCCGAGAAGATATAGCTTTGCAGCGGCACGTCGAAGACGTCACGCTCCTCAGCGAGCGACGCTAACCACTGAGCCACAGAGAGAACTTTTTGAAGACGATAGTCTTTCTTGAGGACCTTCGACATCAAAATAATGGCTCGCCTGTATGTCTGTACATTTGTCCGTACATTTGTCTGTACATTTTCCTGTTTGTCCGCCGTAACGATTTCCTTAAAGGCACCAAACGATACTTTAAACGGCCAAACCCATCCACACCGCCGCTCAAGTTTCAGCGTTCATACTTCTGCGATTGTCAATTAAAGAGCAATATTACGCATATCTCAGGCACCATAACAACACGTTGATCTTTGTATATGTACCTTTATACTAGAGAAGGTGCACACAAGTTATTATAAGGACCATAGCGTTTATCACGCTGCGCTGACAATGCGACGCGATGCTCAAAAAGGCACAAACGTGACTTCGCTCGCTGCCGCGGCTGCATTTACGAAAGGAGCTCGCTCGCGGCCTAAAAACCAAGAAGTAAGAAGTGTGACAGTTTTTCGCGCTCGTCCCATGTATACCTATGCATTCATTTCGCCCGTCTCTCTTTCTATTTGAGCAGTGCGCTTTAAATGTCGAGCTATGAGATTTGTTTGTTCGCACTCGTCCTGTGTATGTATGCTCAGTTAGTACGTGCTTTCCACTTGATGTGTGTACGGCAAGTTTCGAGCTGCTTGTCGGTCTTCGCGTGACATTGCAATTCGTGTCTGTAGCATTTGTTCCTTCACCCTTGTGGCGATACTATGCGCAAAGAACGCTCAAGTATCTCTGCGACGACACATTTCATTTTCGTGTTAGACCGATTTCTAAGAGAGAAAGAAAGAGAAAGAGAGAGAGAGAGAAATCAGGCACGTTTTTTTTTACAAAATGAACGCCAAAGCACAACAATAAACAAAGCCACAAGTTCGTTCAAAGCCGCAAGCACGAAGACTAGGCCAATCCGTGTACTACCCGCCATTCCCATTATGGCAGAACCATCGCAGCACCGCAGTTCCCTCTAGTATGAGAGAGAATAAAATGAGAGAAAGGCAGGGAGGTTACCTAGAAATTGGGACATTCAATTTGCTACCATGCACTAAGAAAAAACGGAATCAGTAAGAAAGGTGAGAAAGAAAGCAAAAATCAAAATACACGCGCGAGAACGAAAAAAAAAAGAGAATGGGGGTGCTATAGCCTATTCAATAGGCCACTACGATGCAAAAAGTTGAATAAGGCCTTCACTGATTTTCTGTGCGAAGACAAATCATGTCGGCTTTCGAGCACTGACTGTTCTGACAAGGGTCTGTCGTCAAGGCGGGCTAACGCAGCAGTTAGCGGCTGTCTTTGCACGCTGTAGCGAGGGCACTTACAGAGAACGTGCTCTATGGTTTCATCGCTGCCACAATGATCGCAAGCAGCACTGTCTTCCCTCAAGTCAATATTGTAGGAAACTATATGTCTTGAACTGTCTCGCAGTTTAAATGTATTTTTGCGCGGTTAAACCAAGCTAGTCAGCTAGTCACTCGATATTAGCAACCACTGCGGAATGCATGCCGCGGTGGTGTCCCGCGGGACGGCACCCACGCGTCAAGCACGCTGTCATTATATGTATTTATATTTTTTGCCGTATAGCCAGAAGTGACTAAAGCGGAGCTCTCAAGGAGGTCTGGAGGAGCGCGCGCACGCCCGTCGGCACGGAAGGTCCCTCACAAAATGACCTTACCGGCACAGGGTTCACGCCGACCATTGGAAAAGGTGCCGCGGCAAAAGAGAACGAACCGCGACACTGCGCATGTCCGTTACTATGACGACGCACGTGCGAGAAGGACGAGGGGGAGGTTGATGACTATGCTTCAAGGCCAAAAGTACACAAACTCGTTATCTGTGTTCGTGCCAGGAGTAGCAGAGACTTCGCTCAAATTCCCGATCGGAATATGAAGGAGAAGAGACAATGGCATAAAAAAGTACAGGTGATGTCGTTTGTAGCATTTGTGACGAAAAATGTAAAGAAATACGGACGAAAACATAACTAACCGCCACCAGGGACCTAACCTGCAAACTTCATCCGCTTCACGTTCATCACATTTATATCCCACCCACCACACATGAATTCACCAATAATTTTTCTGTTAGTATTGCCTCTTAGTTATCAATCATATTGTGCCTGACAAAACAACAAACAAGCCCATAAAAAAGTTAGGACGGCTTCACCCTAGCGGTGGCAAGCCTGAAGAAAGTGCGAAGCTGGGCAGCGTTATTGGTCTCTCTCCAGTTTTCTTTTTTTCTTATTTGTTGGGGTTTAACGTTCCGAAACCAAGATACATGACTATAGAAGACTCCGTAGTGGTGGGCTCCAGAAATGTCAACCACCTGGAGTTCTTTGACGTGAACCTAAATTTAAGCACTCGGGCCTCAAGCATTTTTCTCCTGCCCCGCCGCGGTGGTCTAGTGGCTAAGGTACTTGGCTGCTGACCCGCAGGTCGCGGGTTCATATCCCGGCTGCGGCGGCTGCATTTCCGATGGAGGCGGAAATGTTGTAGGCCCGTGTACTGAGATTTGGGTGCACGTCAAAGAACCCCAGGTGGTCAAGATTTCCGGAGCCCTCCACTACGGCGTCTCTCATAATCATATGGTGGTTTTGGGACGTTAAACCCCACAAATCTAATCTAATCTAATCTAATCATTTTCTCCTCCATCGAAAATGTGGCCACCGCGGCCGGGATTCGATGCCGCGACCTGCGGGTCAGCAGCCGAGTGCCTTAGCCACTATGAGTCCCCGCGCGGGTTCTCTTCAGCTTTCTCTTCCTTTTCTCCTGTATCTTTTTTCTCTGCGCTTCCATTTTTTTGGTATCTTGTATCTCTTTATTTATATTTATTCTTCCCATCTTTTTTATTTCTTTGTCTATATTTCTACTTCTCGCTTGTTTCCTCTTTTTATTTATTCGTGGTTTTGTCTGCGTTACGCCGAGAGACAAGGACATCATACGACAGCTGGGGCACTTAATTGATCCGCACTTAATATTATCATCGAGGCGATGGAAGAACAAGAGTAGGAAGACTTGTCATGGGCGTGTTCTCAGTATGCTACAGATGATTACGCCTCACGTAATTTTTACCTGCGTCCCGGCAAGAGATGACAGCATACGACAGCAAGCGATAGCCCCTGAAGAGCTCGGCTCCTAAAATTCTCTCTCTTATCGAAGGCATTCGAGGCTATGGTGACGTCGAGTTTCCCAACGACTCACACGTATGAGTCGCGGATATGTGCGTAGAGACAGCGTAGAGACATCTGCGACCCAGCGATGTAGATGTGGAGCTCGCTACGCGAAACCGGATATGGAAACAATAGGCGAGCACATTTCGTGCCCACTTGACACATTCAAAACACTGATTTCAGTTGTTAGAAAACTGTCAAACTCACAGACACAATGCCTCACAGCTGAGCTGTAAAGGTCTAACCGCGCGTACGCGTTGTAGCGCTTCAGCGCGTGGACTCGGCACCGCACTTTCTGTTGCGCCCTGTGGCGGGAGGGAGAGGGCGATCACTACACAGTGCCGAGTGCCCCATCTCCCTTCCCTGGGAGAGGGCACGGCTGCGAGTCTACAAGCCACGTACTGACGCGCTCCAGCGCGTACGTGTGGTCAGGCCTTAAGGACGCGTAGTGAGTAACAGGCGTCTGGAGGAGGTTGCCTTCGACGATGCCATGTCCTCGCCGGAACGACCGCGGTAGGTTCAGTTCTCTCAAACACCACGCTCTTGCCAAGAATTGCATATTGCGGCAACGCTTCCGCTGCAAGGCGGGCCTGAAAGAAAGACGACCTGTCTGCGTGTTGTTCTAATGAGTCTGACTTTCTTCACAGCCGAGTCGACGCTACGACGTCCCAAGTTAATAAATGTAAAAGCACGACCGTGAAGCTCTAACGACGCGCGGCAGCTAGCTATGTCAACGAAGTAGAGAGGAGGATAAAAGAGAGCATGTGATAAGGTCGATGATGTCACCGCTCCTTGGCGCGGCTCCAGTGCTCTTCCCAGTGCTGGTCTGGACTCTGTAGCAATATACGCGGCAGCGAAAATCGTTCCTTGTTGCTAGTTACGCGGCTTACTGATCACTATCGGGCTCCTCACACGCATTCAATTTGCAAGCACAATCTCGGCTGCCCGGTTGCTGGACAGGGTAGGCTCGAACGCAAGGTTGTTGCTATAATAATAATAATAATAATAATAATAATAATAATAATAATAATAATAATAATAATAATAATAATAATAATAATAATAATAATAATAATAATAATAATAGTGTTTCCCACTTCAAAAACTGCCCCGCCGCGGTGGTCTAGTGGCTAAGATACTCGGCTGCTGACCCGCAGGTCGCGGGTTCGAATCCCGGCAGCGGCGGCTCCATTTCCGATGGAGGCGAAAATGTTATAGGCCCGTGTGCTCTGATTTGGGTGCACGTTAAAGAAACCCAGGTGGTCGAAGTTTCCGGAGCCCTTCACTACGGCGTCTCTCATAATCATATGGTGGTTTTGGGACATTAAACCCCACATATCGATCAATCAAATCACTTCAAAAACTACAGTATGTGCGATTATAAGGGACGATGTGTAGAGGAA
>WOVY01000872.1:0-317500 GCA_013436015.1 Rhipicephalus annulatus | reverse complement strand
TTTTTCAGTGGGACTGATGAAAAATCGAGATGTACAGCACGCCGTATGTCGCTTTCTGATCTCCGCGGCACGGAATTAACTTCGGTATATAGTGCATCATATAGTCATGAAGTCAAGGACTACAGAGTGAGCTTGCAAGTGGAGGGAGCAGCTGTATCGTACAGGCTATTGTTTAGCTGAACTTCAATTGATGCCGCAAATGTTACGTATGAACGAAGAAGACATGCAAGACGCGGAAAACCGCACACTCGCAACAAAGACAAGGTGGCAAAGGAATCGGCTGACGGACAGGAAGCTGGCGACATTTGTGTCAGCGTTTCTTCTGTTAATCTTTATCAAAATGACTGTTGCTTTTTCGATGATAGGTTTTGGTCTAGCATTGTGTTCAGAGATTCTTACTTTGCTTTTTGTGGTGTGGTGCGCATGCTTGAGAATTTTAAAGCAAAGCTTCTGGAAGATTAAAATTTAGTGTCGAATGTGCGCTTTTCCACGGTTTACGTGTCTACTTCGCTCCTGTATGATATTTGCATCATCGATCCAAGTTCAGCTATTCACCAACTAGCCAGACAGCAAACGTTCTTAAACAATTCTTTAGCCTTTGCAGTCTTGACTGACAAATACAACCTTCACAAAAAGAGACTGACAGATAACAACAAAGAATGAGAAAGAAGGATAAAGAAATCGTTAATAAGAACAATAAATCCTGTTAGAAGACATTATGTCGGAGACTGCTTAGTAGGATAAAATTAAGGAAAAGGCACTGACTATGACAAAGACTGCGAAGAAGACGTTTCGGCTCCCTTAATAGAAGTAGTGTTAACGTCCCAAAGCTACGATTTTATCACGAGGAGTACCGCAGCAGAAGGCTCCGAAAATTTCGACCTCCTGGGAAGCTAACTTGTACCTAAATCTAAGCATATGTGACTCAAGCAGATGGAACTCAAGCTTTATGGCACTTGTGAAGGAGAGGGTACATGAAAAAGTGAAAGAAAAGAAAAGAAGCCTCCTCCCTCTTCCCCCCTCCCTTTTTTTTTTGCCTAGCAACTTGAAGAACGGAAATAGTAAAGGCAGTCTCTGGGCCAAACTACAGGGGAGTGAAAACAAAGAAATAGCACGCTTTGTAAATAATCAAAGCATCGACATGCGCTCGAGCAGAAAGACATAATTCAGTCATCTTGACGTCGCGCACTGGTTTAAAGAGCGACAGAGAGACTGTTTATTAGAAAAAACAGATATTTACCGGCATGCCACTCTGCATAGGCGCACTCTGCATACAGAGTGCGCAAGGCTTGAAAACAGCGAAACTGAACGATTCTGAAGACTGATCTGGTTGCTTCTAGGTTTGTCTTCTTCAAGACTGAAACCGATTGCTGTCTAGCAGCCTTGAGAATCCCCTGCTTAGGGATTTCTCATCGCAAGCTCCCAGCTTCCTTTTGTTTAAGCTTATTTCTATAGGCCGTTGCTAGGTTTCAGCTAGGCGCAGCTCGGTTTTTTCTGCGTCGATTCTCAGCGAATAGAGCTTCGACTTAAAACCACATAGATGAACAGACACGACACGGTTGTTTAAACTCCATAGACGACAGAAACTCGCGCTGAAACCAAGGTTTCATTTCATGCCTCTCATAGATCCACTGTTACGTCGTCATTGGCAAAGGGCTTTCGTCGCTTAGGGGTTTCCTCGTAGCCTCCGTTCCGTTTTCCGCCGCCCAGAAGTACTCGGGGTATTCGGCTCGCCATCGTCGCTTCGCAGCCCTTCCTTGGATTAACTGTCGCCTTCCTTATTTTTAGTGGTCCAGTATTGAGTAGAGGGATTCACCAAATTTGTGTGGCCCACACGCATTTATGATGACGATAATTTTTCGGTTCGTCGCACCATGAACAATTTGCAAAACAGACACGCTGGTTTAAAAACTACAATGTCATTACGCTAAATGCGAACAATGCCGTGAAAGTTAAAGCAGCGCAGGTCGAGTGGTGACGTGCACATGGCCTGCGAACATAGTTGCCACTTCCGCTTATAGTAAGCGAATTCCAGCTTTTTCGTACTATCACTCGTTAAGTTCCAAGTCGTTTGTCAACCCCCCCCCCCCTTTTATTTGCATTTTCTAGCAGAAATAGTTATTTAATTGATCAACACGTCATCCAGCGGCATGTTTGTTGTTTAGTAATAGCGCATTTGTCGAAAACTTTGAATTGTTTTGTGTCGAAATCAAGCACACGTTGGGAAATCAACTAGTAACGTCAATTATGCACTAGCAAACGTGCATTCAACCGAATGGAGACTGCCCAGAAGACGATGCTAAAGAAAAGTAAAAAAAAGTAATAGTCGATATTTAAGCTGAACGAAGTAATTCGTGATTTTTCACCTCCCTGTCTTACTGCCCCGTCGCGGTGGTCTAGTGGCTATGGTACTCGGCTGCTGACCCGGAGGTCGCGGGTTCGAATCCCGGCTGCGGTGGCTGCATTTCCGATGGAGGCGGAAATGTTGTAGGCCCGTGTGCTCAGATATGGGTGCACGTTAAAGAACCCCAGGTGGTCGAAATTTCCGGAGCCCTCCACTACGGCATCTCTCATAATCATATGGTGGTTTTGGGACGTTAAACCCCACATATCAATCAATCAATCCCTGTCTTACTCTGTGACATTTTTATTATAATATAATAAAATATTTTCAAGAATGGGAAAGTCCATTACATTTCAACTTGATTTGGGCTTCGCGAAAGTGACGCAGCTTTTTTGGGTGTTCTTTTAGGATTACTGTTTGCTTGTTAGCTCGGTAGTATGTGGCGATTCTGCGTGCCAACACGGGCTTGCAGAATAGTGAACGATATATGATAATAGATCTCCACTCCACAAGTAACAACAGTGCCCCGAATTTCGTCACAGCACATGAGCTGTGCTGTAAGACATCTGGCAGCCAGTAAAAGCAACGCACACAAGGAGGACACGAACATGACGACCTGGGCGGCTTACTTCCAGTTGGTTTATTTCAGGCAAGATACAGAGCGTACGCACTCGATATAGCGAACACGAATATAACGAGTTATTAGTCATAACGAAGTAAATGACGAATACTCTTGCCATAGATGCATTGTTATGAAACTAAGTTTATGGCAAAATTTCGAATATAACGAAGTTAACTTTGTGGCAGATGCGACTCTTATAATAAGCATTGACCGCATTTACATCCGACCCACAAATGCACAGAATAGCCAACAGCACTGCCTGACCTATCACTCTCGAACGAACTAATATATGAAGACAGAAGCTGGATCGGCATGCCAATGACACATTCAACACCCAAATTAGTAACGTAAAATGCATGTAATTACTAGCGCGCTATCTGATGTTCTCTCTTGTCTTGAGCCGCTCATGCCGTCGTGTTCGTGTCTTTCTTGGGTGTGTTGTCTTCACAAGTGGCAAAATGTCACGGAATATTCAATACCAACTAGACCGAAAACTATCAGTAGGAAGTTGCGCGAGTCGACGCACATTCATATCCAAAAAAAAAAAACAACGTGGCCAAGGGGCATGTATATTGTGGTCTGTTTCAGCTTCACTAACGTAAAATCTGGGGCGTGGCGAAGCATGCAGTGTGCACCGGTGTTTCCCATAGCAAGATCTTTACTGCTCTACTCACACCTCGGTTCACTAAAGCACCACCACTTAGCAGATTAGTTTCAAGAAGTGGTGTTCCAAATAGATGACTTTACCAGATGTAAGTTTGTGTCTCTTGTTCTGGGCGAGAAAAGTGAACGGCTCGAAAAAATTCGTCAGGAATTCCGACACCGCCGCTCTGCCAAACAATGTTTGGCAAGAACAGCAAGAACAAACCTTTAACTTATAATACGCAGAGTATGTACAGCGGCAAGTAGCATGATTTACACAATTTTTGTGGCGCACTTCGACAATATGACACACCACAAACTGAAAGTCTAAGTTGTTTCACCCTTAGAAAGCGCAAAAAATGCCACAACACAGAGAACCGAAGGAGACAGACAGAATTTATTTTCAAGTATATATGAGTTGTGCTACCAGTCTTATCAGCAGTGTCTTCGATCCGCGCATTCAGCTGATACACGAATGAGATAAAGCGAAGCCACCTGACAGCGTTCAACCCTGCGCAAGCTTGTTGGTGGAAAGGGGCACTCCTTTAAAGAGCCCCTCACTAACCTCAGAAAATACAAAAAGATACCTAGAACCTCAATCCTTGCTCGAAATTCTCGTCTTCACTGTTCTCGTCTTCTTGCGCACTTGTGACGCAAGAAGAGTACCATGACGTCATTGCGGTAGATGTTCTCGATTGGTCCACATACTTCAACTGACAGTCGTGAATTGTCTCCTGCACTGCATTGCCATGCTGCCTGCCAGTCGCCCATTCATTCTGAAATGTCCCGCATGTCTATCATGCGCGTTGAACTGATTGTCCCTTCATTTTGTCCGACTGCGGAAGCGGTGATAACAGCGTGTACCCGACAAGCGATAAACCCTGATAGACTCATCGCTTAGTGCTGACATTGTACACGTGCTTTATGAAAAAACAAGTGGCTGTGAGGTTATATCACCAGTAGGAAGGCTAGCGAAGGCGAGCAGAAAGCCATGTACTGCCTCGTGTTTGAAAGCGGGATGGTGAGGGACACGCCTTCGAGAAAGTGCTCTCCGCGCGGGAAGCCAAAAGGCTGGAGGGCTCAAAAATAAACGCGGGCGCAGCGTCACCGAGGGGACGATTCATCTATCTTTACCTACACGTCACCGGGAACACGGCAACCGAAGAAAAACACGCGGGCGACGTGAAAACAGCGGGTTTCAGACGAGTGGTATACGAATTCCGGACCGATTGGGCGTCGGTACACGGAGCGAGGAGGCGGAAGCAGTCGAAAAGCGCGCCTCGACTGGTGTTCGCTCGTTTCTCGTCCATTTGGTGACTGTCATCATGCCGGTAGAGCTCGACGTGTGCCAAGCGCAGCCGCGTGAATCAGCCGCCATGGTGACTCAGCGTTTATCCCTCCTCCGAACGGTTATCTCTACGTGTCGCGAAAGGCCGACCACAGGAGGCAACCTTCCGACACCCAAGGACCGAGATACAAAAAGCGTAAGGCTACCATTGTACTTAGAACTTGAATCACGACACAACTCACGCGATGTTCCAAGGCAAGATTCACTCCGCATACATGCCTGATGATGCTCGCGTGTCTCTGTTCGTTATGTCATGAGAAGTTGCAAATAAACTGCGCAGTGCGGCTTCCACAAAACACGCTGATAAAATACGGAACCTGCATCAGCGCCACTGGAACGGAAATTCGCCTGGCATCTCTGGATGATTGCGAAAAAAAAAATAGTACGTGTGCGCAGGAATTTAATTTAGGTATCAACGCTTAGCGCTGAGACGTGGTCTGCTGGACTTCAATAGGGTTTTCTTCGAACTTGCGTACTTCGTGAAAGAGCCTTTTGACCACAGAAGGTGCCCGGTTCCTTTGGTCCAGTTTTGTACGCGTTCTGTGATAGGACGGAAGGAAACGTCACGAGAGGACTAGAAGGGGCAAACAGCCAATAGGCGAGCAGAGGGAATTTAGAAATGCTCTTTTTTTCTTGAAGACGAAGTTTAAAGATCTTCTAATTTTTTTTTCTATGGCGACGTCAGCTATTACGGTCATGAAACGACGAATGCACCAACCCAACCCTTTTTATGTGCACACGTCCACCTTATCTCTGTTCCTTTAGTTGACCCCCCCCCCACCCTCCCTCACACCAACCCACTTACACACAGGGGAAGACGAAGAATAAGGCGAGCTCGCGGACAAAGCCAGCAGGGGTAATCTCGCAGCTACGCTCTGCCGGAGGCTATTTCATGCGTTCTGTTGCGTCGATGGGAGGGCCCGTGCATTCGCTCTGCCAGATTGCGCTCGGTCATTATTACTTGCCACACAAACCGTCAGGCTGAGCTATACTCGGCGACAGCTTTTCCAGACAGCACTGTGAAAGCTAAAGAACCGAAGCATATGCCTGCTACGGCGTTAAAAAAGTTACTTAAGTTTACTAACAATATTCTCATTTGCCTTGTTGATAAAGATGTCACTTTATTTGCTATAAGACTAACAGTTACGCGAAGTTGTAGGCAAAATACAGTTATTGCCCACTTTGCAGGATCGCCTTCCTTTTCTTTCCATTTCCCAGACACCACCACTTCTAAGCACGTCCGTTTTCGAAAGCAAACGTGGCGTCCATGACGTAGTGGGTCAGTGTGCGGCCGCTAACGCGCTGTTTAGTTCTCCAACAAAAAGAGACTCGTAATATGGCACTAAAGTGTACACGGGACCATCCAAATGTTTCTCCCATTCACATTTTTCGTGTGTATAATAGAATAAACGCGGTAGCGATGAGAGCGAGCAAAAGCGAAATCGGCCGCAAGCTGCCCGCACTACTTGCGGATCGACACGAATGTACCGGGAAGTCCCGCCTGAGTAGCCTTCGCTCCACTTACAAGTTGTCGCCGAGTACAGCAGTGTACTGAACAAATACGGCGTGCGTTGCACGAATGAAGTTTTGCCACAGTGCGGTTGGCATAGACTCGGAAGTCATTGGGTCCCGACATCGCAAAGGTAAAGCCCGAGGGAAAGTCTCTGGCAATTTCGCGATTTCCTCGATCCTGCCTAAGAGCGGTACCAATCGGCTCCCAATGATTCTTCGCGCGAATGAGGAGGAAATCGAATGACAAAAATACAAGTAAAGCAGCTCACACAGTAGGCTTGTCCAGCCGGCCCCGTGGAGGACTGTTGTTGTAATGAACATCTTGCGCAAAGCGAACTGGATTGAATCACCTGATTGTAGAAGTAAGAGGAGTCTTGTGTCGCAAACTCGCGCGTTCATTTCGTAGCTGTGTTCTCGGCATGCAGGTTCGTCACTAGAACGGGTCGTCCCGCCTACATGGGCACACTCTTTTACTTTCTTGGTTATTTCAACAGAATACTTATGTTGTATATGCGCCACAGCAAAAGCAGAAAATACAATGGAAATAATTTCTGCTTTGCTTGGTTCCTTTCATCTAAAAGCTTCGCCATGTCAGTGCAATGAAAAACGGAGAAGAAAGAAATCCGAGGGTGGCGTCACAGCCAACAGCGAACTTTCGTGAGAACATCTGATGTCAGAACTGCGCAGCCAAATTAGCGCAGCGATCGAGAAAACGGCACAAATGAACAACTCTTCCACAAAAATAAAATTAAAAAAATGAAAAATAAAATATTATGCAGAAGCAAGATAATGCTGAGAAAAAGAATCGCCGATCGAAACAAAACTGCCGAGGAAGGAAAAGCACCCCATCTTTGACGTTACTCTGAGCAGGTTTTTCGTTTCCATTGCTATTTTGCTTATTCGAGGTTTCGTTTGCGCAGTTCTCACCTGTGACCTAATATCTAGGGTTTTACGTGCCAAAGCCACAATACGAGGACAGCGCTAATGGGGGGGGGGGGGGGGCTCCGGATCTTTCCTATTATTAACGCACACTGATATTGCACACGGGCTTCCACCATAATGCTGCAGCCGCGATCAACCCCGCGACCGTAAGGTCAGCAGCCACATCCGCTGCACCACCGCGGCGGGTCCAACTGTGCCTATAGCACTTCCGAATGTAGGATATGTTTAGATTTTCCACTGACAAGGTTTATAAGGCGTATTCATACGGTCCCTTCAGGTTAACAATATTTAAAATATCTATTTCAGACAACAAACTGGAAAGTAATGTACAAGTCTAGCGCAGAAATCCTCTGACGCACTCTTTAATTCCAGCTATTAAAGAAAAAAGCTTTTGCAGACCTGCCGCTGACGATGGGTGTCAGCCGAGTTGGACATAAAGGTCTTTTCTGAAGTTGACGATTGGTAATCTCCATAAACACACATATACGGCGTGGGTATGAAGTAAAACGAGCATCATGGCGGGAGAAGAACACATTCCTAGCTGGACTAGTGATGATATCTGGGAGGCTGGAGGTGAATGTGATGGATTGGTGATTTTGTAGAACGGTTCTCGCGAGGGGGGCGCCTTCCACCTGTAGTTGGCCTGTAATAGACACCGATTATGATGATTATCATGAAAACAATCGGTAGGTTTATAATATTTCCCTACCTAAATCTCGTAGATTGTGAGCCACGCCGTACCTTTGGATCAATGTTAACTACATGACGTTCTTTAATGGAGACTTTCGCATTTCACTGCTGTCAAAATGGGCTTCTATGGCCGATAATCAATTTCGCCTTCATATTTCGCAAAGGATCACCATAGCCGCTAAGCAAGAGCCGCAGGTTTAGAATAGTTTTTATAGTGTTTTTTTTCCTGTGATGGCTCACAATTTACCTCGCTCGTTAGCCTCGCTTACGAAATTTCTGCCATTGAATCTTGACAGATATTCACAAAGATATCGCGGGCGGAAAAATCGTGCAATCTTATTCTACTGAAAGACGGTGTTCGCTATTCACACGCATGTGGAAAGTCCCTCAGGACAAAATCTTGCAAAGGGCCTTTGTTCTTGCATGAAGAATCGGCCAAGCCAAATGTTCAGCCATCATTAGCAATAAAGCTGGCCTGTATCTGAAGGGCCACGCATGGAAGAAGGTCGAGATTCAGAACTATTAAATTAAGAAATACTGGGAAAAATGCCTCCAGTGTTTTCAACCAAACAGAAAGAGTGGGTCCTGAAATCGACAAGGACCACCTTCATTACAGGCAGAAGCTACAAGAAAATAATGAATTCAGTGCATTTTTCACGAGCTGCCGTTAACTGTACAATGTAACGTCACATACGGCAGAAACGTGCAAGTCAACAATGCCAGCCGTCGCCCGCGTCTC
This sequence comes from Rhipicephalus annulatus, assembly GCA_013436015.1. NCBI lineage: Eukaryota > Metazoa > Arthropoda > Arachnida > Ixodida > Ixodidae > Rhipicephalus > Rhipicephalus annulatus. The sequence continues at coordinate 308,661 of WOVY01000872.1, read as the reverse complement.
CCGACTCGCTCAGCTCGCCCTGCAATTCCCAAGAACAGGTGTGAACTGCCCCGATCGTAAACAATGCTCCCAGCTGGGGTAAAGCAGCGGAACTTTTGTGGAGGGGAGAGAGTGGGATGAAAGGAGAGGTGTGGATGAGGAGGACAGAAACACGTGCATCCTGCATGCACCTCAGCGACTGTGACGTCACGACTCGCGCACCGAGAATCCATCAAAAATACAGCCAAATCTTCAAAAATACGGGAAAGCAAATCTGTTTATCAGAACAGGTTCATGTACCGAGTAAAATTTCGAATGTTCGTCACTTTTTGCAATTTCTGTTGAGTATCCCTTTAAATGAGCTCACACGGTGAAAATTAGTCTGGCGCCCTACACCACAGCTTGACTCTTCCTCTCGTTCTGCTTTTGCCATCATTATCGCATCTGCTTTTGCCAACCGCATCTGCTTTTGCCATCATTATCATCGTCGAGGGCCATACTAGGTCCCCTTACTACTACCCAGGTAGCATTAAAAACTCTTTTACTGCGCGGACAAATGTTCCTTTTTGTCATTTCTTCCACCCCCACTCGATTACCAAGTGAAACGTAACTAAACTAAACAGCTAACCTAATTAGCCCCTCTTCTCTCTTTCCTGGCACTGAAAGAGCGGGCAGATATCGCGGGAGAAGCGACACCAAAATCACCAGCGTACATTGCGCCGACATACACTTTTCACAACAGTCCCTTAACTAACCGACACAGCTTAACACCACATATAGATTGCACAGGAGCGGCGGCAATCATTCTGATGGCGTGAACCGAGGGCGAGTTTAAGGAGGCAAGGTCGGCTGGCGCGAGCTCGGCCTGCGGGCGTGGCTGGAAGGGTGATGTCTGACGCCGCTTCGTCCGCGCACACATCGTCAGCGGCGCAGCGGGAGCCGGGTGGACGTCGGAAACCAGGTGGCGCAGAAGAGCGTAATACAATGGGGGGTCCTTGCCACTCCGTTTCGCGCTGTTTGCGCCGCCTGAATTAGCGTAGCGAAGCGGCGACGAGCGGCGGCGACGCGCGACGGCTTGGCTGCGGGCGAGCGCGCCATCTCCGGCGTAGAAAGAAAGGCCGCCGCCACCGAGATGTAAATAAGGGCGTTGATGAAGGCGAACGCGGTTGATAGCTAACCGCCGATCCATCTCTGTCCGCAGCACAAACATTTCAACCAGGCGGGTTGTAAACGTTGCAATCGTTCGAGATTTCCGCCGCGTCTCCGCACGCCTTTGGCATACCCATCCTGGAAAAACGGAATACTAATACATACTCATCATTGGAAATGAAAAGTTAGAAAAATCGAATAATTTTCACGGTCTACAAAACCCGGCTGAACTGCTAATAACCTCGTTTGACAACAAGTCAATCCAATGGTGTTTGTACGCACTGGCGTGATAACTGGAAAATCATGGTTGTACAGAACGTGTATTAACAGTGACGTCTTTTCCCTTAAACCGGGCCTCAGGAAGCAGTGAACTAATTCATGAATAATTTTGATATTTTGTTTGTGTTGAACTGTGCAACTATACTTAAGCATGGAAGCCTACTGAAGCTTCTCAGGACTTAGAGGTCAGATTTTCCAGTTATATTTGTTACCGGCAGCGTAACAATCGCCACTACTTGACGAACAAGTTGCAAAGCAATGAGAAGAGTAGCTGCCCAAGCACTAAACACGTCGCAGACGACACATGAACAATATTAGGTGCAACTTAATGTTTTTTCTTATAAATCTTTAAATGGATCAAGCACTACGAAGAGCATAGGCTAAATGTAATTTAACAAATCGTAAAACAAACGCCATGGCGCTTGATGACAAAAGGGAGTCCTCAAAAACTTTCATACTGTTCGTTTACACTAACAACGTCAAGAATAGGACAACCGTCGTGCTTCAAGAGAATAGCTCGAAAGGGGAACGCAGAAGAGTATTGAACCTTTGCTTTTGTGCCATTGTGATATCGCTTGACAACAGTATCAGCTTGAGAGCAGGCCCCGCCGCGGTAGTCAAGTGGCTAAGGTGCTCGGCTGCTGACCTGCAGGTCGCGGGATCGAATTCCGGCTGCGGCGGCTGCATTTCCGATGGAGGCGGAAATGTTGTAGGCCCGTGTACTCAGATTTGGGTGCACGTTGAAGATCCCCAGGTGGTCGAAATTTCCGGAGCCCTCTACTACGACGTCTCTCATAACCATATGGTGGTTTTGGGACGTTAAACCCCACATGTCAATCAATCAGCTTGGGAGCAACATAAAAATGCTTGCACTTGAAATGTTTGTCTGAACGCAGTTGTTGTACTTCAACTGCTTCTAGACAGAAACTTGACACCATAGCTGGTTGCAACATGCAATAAAACGTACCCTATATACAATAGGAATGTGAACTCGCGTAGTGGAGTGTTTCATAACACTATACCTAGCATATCCAACCCAACAGACTCAGCACGAGCCTCACAGGGCCACACAAAAATACCCAGCGCAGCAGTATAGAATGGCTCATGCGGCTCTGAGCTGATAGACTTAGCCGCCCTGTTGCACTAAAGGCGTGCAGCACTACGAAGGCTCGAGCAGGTTCAAGCCGTTTAAGGTTCGGATTCTAAGGTTACGTTGTTCGCATGTGCCACTGGTATGCGGGTGTGTGCCTCCGTTGACTGAATCTTTTTTTTATTTATCCGGGAACTCCGGGAACACACATAGGTAGTTTTAACGCGTGAGCATAAATAGAAAGCTGACAGCAGCAGAGTTGACCCAATGAAACAAAAAATAAATAAATGTCAGAGTCCCAGCAGGAAGCGAACCCCAGCATTCTGCGTGGCGATCAAGTATTCTATCACAAAGCCACGCCAGTTCGCGAAGCTACTTTTCAAAAAGACCCTAACGTTCGTGAAACATCAGTTTTGGTTAGCTCATTATCAAATTTTATTATTACATATGTACTCCTATGATACAGCTGTCACGTCGGCTTAACGTCAATTATAGTCAGGTGCCATTCACTGACGTTGACTTATGTAACAGTGTTCAGGACTACCATCTTCGCGAGTTCCAGCGCTTCATATCAGCCTACCGCATCTGGTGTTGCTATAACCATCTTGCTGTGTGCATTGTTGCGCAACTGTAAACAACTGGCCATATAAAATATATCCGACTGTGTCTGTGCGTAGAACACTTTTACATATATTTAGCGTCACTTCGTAATGTTTCGCTCAATAAAAAAATACAACACAGTCCCCTTCCATGCGCATGCTTCACGTAATACGATTCCCAAAGCATGTGGGATCTGCTGAACTTTTTTTTTTAAATATCGCCACCTTAAAAAACACACCTCGTTTGAATATGAGGGGGAGGCTTCTCCGTGACGCGTCATGGCAGTGTGACACCCCGGGGAGACAACAATTATCGACAAACGAGCTCTGGTCGTGGCGCACGTAAACAACACTGAGTGCATTGTCTCCAGCGGTTTCAGTGATGCAGGTAGCATAGAGGACTCAAAGTTTGCGAACTCGGTGGAACTGTGTTGGCTCGTCGAGATAATGTCCATTGCTGCGGGCTGTCGATGCTGAGCGACGAGAACGTTCAAATCAGAGAAAATATTTTACACATGTTACTTGGCCGCTCCGGTCTGGGGAGAGTGTTAACACTGCATACCAAGAAAACGAGAAATGTTCCTTTTTGCGATGTCTCAAAATCGTATCAGTACACTTTTGAACGCAAATATCGATGAGCCTGTAAACATGGTGGTCCCTCAAAAATGATGTAACCATCCGCACCGTAACTCTCGAGCAGATAACGAGACAGGTGCGACCGTCACTCACGTAACCTTGACTTTCAGTAAAGAATGATGCCTGGGATGAACTTACCGGCAAAAGAGAGAAGAATTTATAATTAGTAGCTGACAATGTAAAATAACCATATCTTCATTCTCAATTCAGACCTCTATGAAGTGAACTCTCGCTTGAGTGTATTTCAAGAGAACCAAAGAAATAGCTAATTAAACTGAAGTTCACTAAGCTGAACATTCCCTAGAAAAAGGAACATCACCAGAGACAGAATAAATCAAGTCAGACGTGTGAAACTCAATTTGTTTTGAGAATGTATTTTTAATTTTAGCTTGCAATGGCGCCTCTAAATTGTCAGACGAGACAAAGTCCTCCAGTGAGTCCATGTTTATGTGCACTTTCCCTGACTCAGCTTGTTGCTGTGACACCAAGCCTTGCAACTTCTTAGTATGTCCCACAGCCTCGACTAGTAATACTAGATTTGAACCTCGTTCAGCCATTATAACTGCTTCGAACTTTTGTTCTTTTTGTTTCGGGCGAACACTAAAAACTATTTCCAAATATGACAGATTTGAACAGGTACCGAAGCTCGCGTTTGTCTCTCTCACGGCCGCTTCGCTTCAGCGGCGCTGCATGCAAAAGCCATGTTGCATCATCGCCGATGGATGGGCGATTTGGGAGCGGCACGCATTGGCTACGCCAGTGATGCAGAGCGCAAAAATTCACTGAATTTATCACAAAAATGAGGCCGGGTGCACACATTACGTTCGTTCAACTTTTTAAAGTTCATTCAACGATTTCTTCAACTGAAATGATTACTATTCAGAAGTTCATTCAATTTGCATATAATGCATAAACAAACTACCGAGGATTTTCTAAGAGGTTGTTATTTTGAAATATATTTGCTAAACCGATGTTCATACAAGTGACAGTTCACTGTATAAGCAAGCATCGACTTTCGATAAACTTTCCAGCTACTAATACTACCACATCAGTATCGTGCAAGGTTATATTAACTACGTGTGCAGTTGATCTTACTCTGTGTAACCTGACTTTAATGCCACGAGTACCAAATGTGAGCGCGTGTGTCTATGTCGACGGTGTGTGACCGCTACTTTATTTTCACATTCATGCTATGGATAACTTCCACGAAAATATCTCATTTACATGGGTTTAAAAGAACACCCACTATGCACGATCGAAACGTTACGTTAGTCAAAATATACACTACTTCTAAGAAATGAAAGTGGCATTTTCTTTTTTGTTTCTTGATATGTATGTGTATGTATGTATGTATGTATGTATGTATGTATGTATGTATGTATGTATGTATGTATGTATGTATGTATGTATGTATGGTATGTATGTATGTATGTATGTATGTATGTATGTATGTATGTATGTATGTATGTATGTATGTATGTATGTATGTATGTATGTATGTATGTATGTATGTATGTGTGCGTGTGCGATCGCGACTCTGACTTCGGTGGAGCGCGAAGTCCGCATGCCTCGTTGACGCTTGCCGCCCTAATTAAAGCCGTCGCAGACGCACGACCGGGTCGGGAGAGCGTAGCTATCTGCAAGCAGCGCCTGCCGAGCTCTCGATGCGACCGAACGTTTAAGCGGGAGCCAAGTAGAGACGTGCAGTCTGAGGCACCGCCAGGGGTCAACAAGTTCCCCGTGACAACCCTGCCATTGTCACTCCGTTGCCATCATAACGGCGGCGACAGAAGCGGCACAGCCTGGTCGCTTTCCTGTTTTGTTTTATACCAGAAGCTGTGTGCAGTGAAGCCGATGTACGCACAGTAAGACAGAGAAAAGCTAAGAAAAGATAGCGGTTGCGGGACGTTAAACAATACATATCAATCAAAAGCAAAGAATAGGCAGGGAGATTAATCTGGTTGCGCCAAGTCTGCTATCCTACACGGAGGAAGGGGAAGGAAAAGCAGAAAGCAGGGAGTAAAAAAAATACAATACGCTTGCACGCACAATAGCGTCCATCCAACGCGCATGCCCAGAAGTTCATAAAACTGCGAACTGTCACAGAGTGCGGGTCGACTGTCCTAGACAAAGTAGACTGTAATTAATGATGCTAAAAGTGCCCTGAAACACTTTTTTAAGTAACCATAAAATTAATTTACTGGAAAAGCGTATTACCTCACAAATTGAACGACGCCAACATTTTGAGAATCCGCCCAGTACCAGCGAAGTTACAAAGCTTTGTCACACGCTTCAATCGCATTCTCTCTTCTCTCGTCTCGATGGGAGGGGAAAACGATAAACGTCACACGCACCTTCTCACCTTGAGCACTTTTTTTTTCTTTTTTTCCCTTCGAATACGCGGCTTTTTCTGCGTGGACAAGTGACGACCTCTCACAGCAACCTCTGTAGCGACCTCTGTTGTCGTGTTTCCCCAGTCATAGTAGTGATTTCCGCAGCTGATGTCATAATCAGGGTGCTCAAAAAACAAGAGAAGAAAGACCTCTTTGGTGCGAGCACACGATCGATTTGCTACAATACAGCACGCTATGCTATATGTGGTTTTGCCTGTGTTACGCCAAGCGACGACCACAGCATACGAGAGCGTATGAAAGACAACCTGGCACTCTGAAGTGTTGCGCACTTCAGAGATAACAAGTCTAATACAGAATTAAAAAAAAAGCACCCGTTAAAATTTCTCTAATTCACCCCTATATGATGGTAGTATCAAAATATTTAGCCATTATTTTATTGTATTTGTACTATTTTATTATTTTCGGAAAATTTTTAGTGCTCAAGGACCCAAAAGCGACATCAAAACATTTCCTAAACCTCTATTGATACCCAACTGCTCGCAAATAACTACATGCCATGTCGATAAATCTGGCCTCTAAAGGTAACTTTGTGTCTCACGAAAGTGGCACAGCAGTAAATTACACCACTTCGGCGAAAACCCAATGCGTTGGATACGAAAGTACGTAAAATATTTAGCCCTATAATGTCACGTTTCGTTCCGGGAATACTGTACATTCGTGCGAATCCGTGGATGCTAAACATTCCAGTGCATTCATACAGTACAGTACGGTAATTAATTTTAGAAATTTTCAGCTTTTTAAGTCGGTCAGCTTTTTACATTTTTTCCCACTATGTGCATTCGTTGTTTTCACTATTACCAATCTCTCAAGCACCCTGCTCGGTTAACGTATTAAGAAGATGACTTTCTGTTCATTTAAGTCATACCACTTAACAGATTTTCATAATCGCAAAGTCCGTATGATGTTGCTGTTTATTTTAGTATTTGGTGGAATCGTGTAAAAAAGCCATGGATTCAGTTTTTCAATACAAGGGCTCATTCCAAATATACATCGCTTGGGATTATCGGTGGTGTTTTTATACACGCAAACAAAATCTTGATTTAGCATTACGTTTCAAAGGAACAGGGGGAGCGCCTAATTATATATTATGCGGTGTACATGTATATATAGGTTTGCAACAAAACAGCTATAGAAGCCGCACACAGGTTCGGAAGAGCAGCGCTAATTGGACGGCTTTTTCTGAAAAGGCATTAAAGGTGCTCTAAAGCAAGGAGACTTCGGTGCATCGCTAATGGACAACTAAGCGAAAAACAGCGCGAAAACACAAGACATGCAGTGGAAGAGACGGATGAAGCGCTTCGCCCGTCCCTTTCACTGTCTTGTGTTTTCGCGCTGTTTTTCGCTTCGTTACCCAAATAAGCACTTTAGTACGCTAATGGACGTCCACTGCACTAACCTGAATCACTATTACTCAGCAATAAGTATCTTTTTCTGTACTCCTCGCCGATTTCGCCACACTTAGAGGCAGAATTCGTCGACATATGATGCTGTTATCGCGAGCAAATCGGGCACACCAAGTTTATAAAAAAATGTTTGGATGCCACTTTTGAATCCGTTAAAGTTTTTCCCTACATCTGTCCATGCTCATTAGCAGAAAGACACATCAAAAGAAACGAGCAAGGCACGTTGGCCAAGCAGGTAGAAAACCCCTTTTAAAACAGTGTGTACACTGAACGCTGTTTTATGGCCACTTAAATATTATAATGCGTGCATACAAGACATAGCTTACTGATTGCTCCAGATTTCTTAATAATCGAAACACTAGATTTCTCGTGAAACTTAAAACGCGGCTCGTTTCTGTTTCCTTCGTTTATAGTTCTATTATAATTGAGTGAACGCGGCATTTTTTTCTTTTCTTCAGACTGAAATAAAGTATTAACAATAGAGATAGCCGAGGGAGGCGGTAGGAGGAAATGCGAGCTAAACGTTCTAAAACTACCGTATGACCACGAAAATGCAAATATAAAAAAATAACGATATTGCATCTGAACTATAGTGAAGAAGCATCACCCCAACCAAACTTGAACAAAAAAAAAAAGTTGGTGACGCGATGTGAAGGGGGTGCTGGCAGCGACTTTGTGCAAACGAAAATAACTAAGCCTCTGGTCACCCTTCTTTCTTTCGGTGAACGGTAAGCTTCGACATGTAAGCAAAAAAAAAAAAGGAGCGTTGTGCGGTTTGAGGCTGCCGAGACAGTATATATTCTTGTTTTTATTTATTGTTCATTTCGTTAACTATTACTGATAAAAAACTTTGGTTCTTGGTTTTTCATACATATTTGATGAAGCACCAAACTTTCATATAAAATTTGGAGCATTTCCATACTATAACCTTCATTATTCGAAATTACTATAGTACTTATTAGGAACACTAAAGTCGTTGCCGATTCTACACAGGGTATACGCGCGCCACAATTATACGTGATAAAGAGCACCTATAATTCACAAACCCAAATTTTTATACCTTTTGTGCTATGGGCATTACAAGATATCTCCAATAGAACATCTTGGAATCCAAAGGCACACCTCAAAATCTAACCCCAACAAGACAACACGGTCTTCCCTAACAGTGAAAACAGGATTAATAGAAACTGCATTTTCCAATCATCAATGACATAGCGGAATGATCTACTGTCGTCTATGGTAAACTGTGAAAAGGTAGAATCTTTTGTTCAAGAAATAAACAATATATTTTTTTGTAGATAGGGCAATTACTCGTGAATAAAATGTCCTGATTGTAAGGCTGAACCATTCAATAAAATCTATTTATTCATAAAATTTCGCATAGAGTTTGTGTGTTCTCGCATGTTATCTAAACGCTGTACTTTTGAAACTGTAGTTAACACTTCCACCAACATTGAACTGCATTCTTCGTTGGATTGTGTTCATCACTCTCACCCCCATTTTAACCGCGTCTTGTTCCCCTCCTGCTTGGACCGAGAAAGTATGCGGTGTATTGAAAAGAATAAAATAAAAAATAAGGCTACATCGTTGTGCTCGCTCACTCGGTTACGGCGAGCGACGACGGCGCACAATCCAGACACGAGCGCCCCCACAAGTGCCGCGCTCTGAGAAGAAAACATCGCCAGCGTAATGTTACGCGACACCTCAAGAGAAACGCTACTGGCGGCTGTCATATTTCAACCGATGAAGGCAACACAATTCTCACAACAGCTGTTGGCGGCATTCTTTCCCTACGAGATCTGCCTTTAGTGTAAACATCACTGAAGAAAGGTCGCTACCAACTGCGCCGGCTCACGGGTGAAACACAATGCATTGACTCAGCCTCGGTTCCATGTTTGCGCCTTGTCCTGTCTTGCTCTTTGCGTTCGGTATGGTAGAATAAGAATGATAAGAAACGCAGCCACAGCTGTTATGCGCGGCATTTCATCTGATATCCTCGTGAGCAAGCATTCGGTGGACATTTAAACAACAAAACACGAATTCAGACAAAAGACGGTAACGCGCGTCGTCAGTCCAACACGATGTTATTTTCTTTTGATGAGTCAGGAATGGTGCCCACTTTACCCCACAGAGTCACTTCCCACAGAATAAATGAGGACGAACGGATGATGATCGGACAATGACGTATTCGTGGTAATTTTGATGTAAAACTCAGGAGAGTAAAGCAGACGAAAAGTAAATTTGCCGCTGCCAGGGACAGAGCCTGGAACCATCGCATAACGCGTCAGCTGCTCTATACTAACTGAGCTACAGCGGCGTTCATCCTCTCGTTCACTTTATACCCCATATATACCCCACCCTGCCTTACGAAAGCATCGAATTCATCTTAAGGCGGTTCCGCACTGCCCGAAGGATCAAATGGACTACAATCTTTCTGCACGTCATCTGGTGTTGCACAGACTTCGGGATCGCAACACCGCGGACCAAGCGACAATTTGATATGATGTCACGCTACGTGACGTCGTAATTATGGTGACATGTCATCACGTGGTGATGAGTTTATGCAGCTCTCGCGTTGCCTCTGACGACGCCGACGGTCAGTTTCTTCCTTCAAATGTGGGACCTAAGGCTTCCGACTTGGAAAATATTGATTAAACCCGTGCTTTTGGCGCGTAAAGATGCCAACACATCCCGCCACGAATTTTGTGGCAAAGATTAAGAGCCGTTACGGTACGGAGAGTCACAGATTTTAAGGTATTATATATATTGGGGAATAAAGTTCTCATTAATAATGAACTGAAATGACAACTTATGCTAAGTAGTTATAAATAATTGATAACTAAGTGTTAATGACAAATGAGTGAGATCAGAACTAAATACATAGCTAAATTAATGAGAACTAAATTCATAATAATGTCATCATTATTGATCCTAAGAAAAGCGACCCCTTAAATTTCAACGTTTCTTAATTACAGATTTTAAAGATTTTTGTGCGCGGGTTGCGTGCACGCACACACACAAAAAAAATACTCTCTGGAGTCCATAGTACAAATGTTTTTTTGTGCAGCCTTGTTAGTAGCAATAAAAGCGGAGTATACGTAAGTCGATTTGGAAACCGCCGGGGTGTTTGTGTTGCTCGCCTATATACTGACCCGCACGTCGTTAGATCGTATCCCGGCGGCCGCGTTTTCGATGCTTGAAGCCTGTGTACTCAGATTTAGGTGCACGTTAAAAAAAAACCCAGGCGGTTGAAATTTCCAGAGCCTTCCACTGCGGCGTCCCTCATAATCATATAGTGGTTTTGGCACGTAAAATTCCGACAATTATTAGACAGTTACAGTTTACCGGGCTTAGCGCGATAGCGGGCTAACCGGGATAGCGGGATCGAAGTGCGCATGCACAGTAACGTACGTGACCCGTACCACTCACCATACGCACGCTATTTTTCAAACTTAACGTTACCGTACTAGCATAATTTACGTATATAGTGTACGTAAAACATGGCGGCGGCTACCGATGCCCACTTCAGAATGATTTTGGCGTAGTTGCTGAAAGATTCACTTCGTTCGCAGTAGACTACTGTTTAATGTGGCTTCACTTGCCTTCGGTCAGCTTCGATGACCGAGTATTACGGATAGGTTAGCATAATTTTTGAGATAGCTCCCCATTTTGAATATCTGTAGGCCTATATGAAAGACTGATATAAACAAACCAGCAAGATCCGAGTTTGGCGCGTGGTTCATATTTATTACTTTTATTGTTACTAAAACAACTTGTAACACGCTTCGCGCAGTGACACAGGTCAACATTGTCTTTTCCTTTTCACTGTTATTTAACTTAGTTACCTTCCAATAGGTGGCGCCACCATCCCAGATGGGGCACGTAAACCACGTAAACGCTATTTCGCCAAACTATACAAGGCGCTGTCCGAAACGAACATTTGCGGTATTCTCTTAACCCCCGATATCGCGCTAACGGTAAACTATAATTGTCAATTATCTCAATTTGGCAACGCAGACGAATAACTATGTAAATACAACACGATGATAACACAAGCGACTGATGTCATGGAAGGAAATGCAATTATGTAAACGGCAAACGGTGAATCACGGTTCCTCTCAGATGTGATTACGGCCCGATTGCCTAACAGGTCATTACGCGGTCGCGTACACTATTGCACTAAGGCGCCGAAATCTGGGATCACGGTTTGTCAAACCTGCTTCTCTTTGAAGCACAAAAAATAGAAAAAAAAGAAGTGAGCCGCTGCCTCGGATGAGTGTTTCATCTAACAATGCTGCGATTTCAAGGGCACGAGCCAAGCGTTGCACGTACACACAGATCGCAACAAGCGACCCACGTGTTATCGTTCCGTACCACTCCGCGTCGCATCACAATTTTCAAAACAACTTGCGAGGACGCTAGAGCTTCGCCTTGAAGAGTAGAACACGATAGCGTTATCAGGCACAATGCGCACCTCCTCCTCAACCGCTAGCCTGCCTTGAGCTCTTAAGGTGGGTGCCTCAACCATTGCATGGAAACGAACGACTTGTGCGAGTGACATCGGCCGTTTAAAGCTCTGCTAGAATGCCTGCTGCAAGGACAGTTATTAAGTTCCCAGTACGCCATAATTGTTGCTTTAGCGAATTAGCGAACGACCCACTACGCGTCTGTAAGGCATAACGCGAACCTAAGCAGTTGCTCCTTGAGTTGATGCTGGTGCAGCTGATGATGATTGAATATATGTCAGCGCTTCAGAAAAGGTGGTGCTTTAGAACGCCCACTCATTGCTCAATTCGCATGTTTGGAACATCGCGCGATTCTGCGCTTATGCCACGTAATATTACATGCCTTAAGGAGCCTCTTTCCGCTAAATGGCACCTATACTGTGTTTTTCACAAAGCCCTTTGAAGCAATAGCGTGCTTTTATAGCTGTGGGTAAAACTACTGCTTTCCACGAACACGGCTTGGGTTCAATCAGCCTTTGAACCAAAGTTTTTGTTGGTTATTCTATTGGCATCGTTCTCGCTATTTGCGGTCAGAGTCAATGTGATAATTCTTCGCTCACACCAACGATGCCGACCGCGACAACGGAATTTCAGTGAAACAAGCTTTCTAACGCTATCGCGGTAAAAAAGAAAGACGTCTGTTGCTTTCGATGAGCGATTCGTCTAACAATGCCGTCGTCATTTCAAGCACACAAGCCAAGCGCGGCGCGAACAGACAGATTGCTACAAGCGACCCACGAGCTATAGTTACGTGCACACCGCGTCTCACAATGGCTTTGAAGATACAATGAACTTGTTCAGCAATAACCGGCTTGGCATGCGGCACGCATAACGTATCCACGCAGCTGTCCAAAGGAAGAGTAGCTTTCGCCTATGCATGGCAAGAAATATGAGATAGCGAGGGCTCGGCACTGTATTTGTCTGCGGCACTTTAGTTAAGTGCGTATCACTTTAAGGGGGCAGGTTGCCCTACGCTGTTGCCTTCGCTTAACGTAATGCACGCAGAACCACATTTAGTAGATCCATTCGTAGCGTGTGTTCACACCAAAGAGAAATCTTCTCCTTGTTTTTCGAGTGCCTCGACGATGATATTGAATGCGGTCATTACTACCATGGCGGGGAAACATAGCAACACAAACCACGTATAAAAATTGGAGGAAGAAGCGCAGAGAAAAAGATACGAAAAGTTGAAAGCCGGGAGCTCAATAGAAGGAGAGCTATTGAAACCATTCTATTCCCCGACGCTGTGCGCTGTAAGAGCACCGCAATTGCGCTTTCTGAAGACAGCTGAGCTCCAGGGGACAGCCCGTAATTTCGCGATGAACGCCGTTCAGTGTGCGCGTGGATCAGCCATTCCTTATTTATTTGCTTTACTTGCTGCTTCGGCCTCCAACCCGTGAAGTGTAGCAAGATAGACGCAACCCACTCAATTCCCTCGCCCCTCTTCTGTTGGTATTTTTTCCACCGCGAAGTAAGGGCGATGCTTTGTGTGTGCCGGCTCTCTCTCCGTGTTCCTTTTTTAACCCGACAAACTGGAAAGCTTCTTATTACTATACTTTGTTCAGGGGCGTAGCCAGAGAAACATTTTCCCTGTACTTTTGTATGTGTGCGGGTATGTGTATATACGCATACACGTGACCGTATTGGCTAAGAATGTCCAATTTTTCGGTACCAGAGAAGATGATTTTTCGCTGACAACCAAAGACGCCCACGCCGACGGCGGGATTCATACGGCACGATCTCTTGAGCGCTATCGAGTTAGCAATAGACAGTTGGCAGGGATGGAATCAGCTCGCACGGGATATATAGGGCAAACCGGAGATCATAGGAAGCCTTCGTCCGGTAGAAGACTGAAACAGGCTGATAATGATGGCCATCAGCCGAAGGCCGGGGAAGAAGTTGCAATGCTACACGCTGCCAACCTTTCCTAAAGAGACACAAAAATGCCACAAAGAATCTGTTCAGAGATATAATTTCATAGAAGGCAAGAGAGCTCGCCCTGAGCTAACGCGCTCTAGCCTGCTCCTCAACGCAGGAGTGGTCCAGAATTCGACGAAAGCTCGTCTGGTCAGGCATTGGATGAGATGAAACTTGCTTTCACGCGTATTTTCCATATACGATTTGCAGATCCCGGATGTCCCGACCAGCAAGCTCCGGGACGGACAAGCTGTCAAGTGAATCTTTCCCAGTTGTTGTGTAAATACCCTGTTCCGACTGCCACGAAGTGTACATTTGAAAAAAAAAAATGGAAGTTCTTTAGACGCCTCAAATTTCAAACCAACGTGATATGACTAATAACAGTCAAAACAAAAAGCGCCCTTGGTGGGCATGCGCATAAACATAACTACATCATTGACTGGGACAATATATACAAAAAAAACGACCTAGGGGTTTCTTTTGCAATATTTTGTCCCCGTGTGCATGCGTAGTGGTTGTTTGTTTTAATGCTATTCCAGCTGCGATTTATTCAGCTTCATTTCGAAGTAAGTTTTAGTAGCGAGTCATTACTGTTGTCTGCGTCGTGCCTCTGCTCGTCCAGGTGTTTTTTCGCGCTGTTCATTCATTCAAGATCCCATAATTTCTCGTCTTCGTATATTCCCTTCAGACGCCAGTAATACACTGACTACGAATGTGTGAAATTCACATAACATAATTAGAAGATGCTGAATGTTACATTCCGAGAAAAGAAATGAGGCATTTTGCTGTGTAGTGCGAGATTCCGTTATAAATTGCAATTAGCATGTAATTGAAATTTTAATTATTTTCATGTCAGTCATGTTTCATATTGATATAAAAATTAAATATGGCCACCGAATGAGTGCGAAATAAATTTGTGGCTGCGTTCATTTCGAGAAAAAAAAAGATACTTCTCACGTTGGTTCTGGAACGCGACACGTTGAGTTCGGGCATCCACAGACTTCACGAAGCAGATCGATTACAGACATACGCAGCACACTGAGGTCAAGCCAAGGCATACTGACTATGCAAAATATTTAATTCATCCGTTGAGCAGTGTATCTTGCTGTCTTTTGCTGTAATAGCTGTCATGCGATCTCACTGTTCAAATAGCCATCCTCTCTTTTTGTACCTCATCTTTTGGCACTCAAATGTTTTCCATGATAAACCAACGCGCCCAAAGCATTCAATATTATAAGATCTCAGCAATGAGTGTTTTTGGCGTCCTAGTTGTTTGCCGTCCTTGGTGTCTATAACCACTATATATATATATATATATATATATATATATATATATATATATATATATATATATATATATATATATATATATATATATATATGAAGGTATGGGATATGGAACAACAACGGGAGCGTTGTCAACAAGGATAAATATATTTATTTCCCAACAGTTTCGGGAGGGGACCTCCCTTCATCAGGGGATGAGTTATACTGACATGAGCTTCCAAACTTCCTTGCTGCCGCGTCCCTCTCGCCTTGAAACACGTTTACGAGAGTGAGAGGGTACTGGAAAAAAAAGGAGAAAAAAGACAAAAAAAGAAAGAAAGTAAAAAAGAGGAAGAACCACTGTCAGCACTGAGAACGAAGCCAACTGTCCGTCTACATCCACCTATGGTTCATATCACGTGCTGTTCAGTTCTTGGCGTGTGACGGGCCACCCAAGATTGTCGCCGCGGTGCCGGGATATATATATATATATATATCCAGGATGGAACGGGGGTCGAACTTGGGCCCTCTCCGTGGCAACACAGTGTTCTACCAAAGAGCCTCGAAGGTGCTCGAAACTCGTTTGCAAAAACACTCTATACAGGCGTTATGTCGCAACGGAATGACGTTAACCACGTGATACAGCGTGGTGCAAGAACAATATAACAAGCAGGCGTCACACAATGCGAATAGCGTAAAGAGTGGTTCGTTGAATTCTCCCAACCCATTACAAAGGGCTCAGCCAGTATTCTTCATCTTCATCGGCCACTGCATCAATAAATTGCGGATAATGCTTTGAAAATCTATAGCGGCTACCTCACTTGCCTGTATAATGAGTGAAACTTTATTACGTCCGCAATGAGGCGCGAGTTAACTCGACGCCATCTATCAAGGCCTACTCCGGGACGGTCAAAGTCCTCGCGCGGGCCCTCTGGACGTGTGGCAGCTTGGGCTAGTATAAATGACGTGACTATAGTTATAGCGCGAGAACATAACGATGACACAGAGACAAGAAGGACACGAAGGACGGCAGTTGGGCTTTAATGAGCTTCTTTCCCTCTTGGTGGAAAGGGGAACTGGCAAAGGCACAGCCCCACAGGCCATGCTCGAGTATTACAAATAATGAATGACATAGTGAACGCATTTGAACTTGACTTGGTTTACGCCGCAGTGGCTAGCTTGCAAGTGTACCTATTAGTAGCATCAAGAAAGTCTCAAACTGGTTCTAGAAAAGACGCACAGGCTTGGCATTTCCGACCGCAAGTTGACACAACAATTAAGAATGATTAAGTTGCGTGTACGCAAACATATAGCTAAACATCGCTGAAGGGGACATCGGTGGTCGCCATTCAACTGTCCGAGCCAAATGCGAGCAGCAGCCGATCGTGTGTATCTATACGCACGGCCACGCGCATTGCGACGAGCGGGTATACCCCACGGCGCCAGCTCTCGAAGTCTTCTCCCGTCGGGGACGACTGACCGGCCAGATATGCGGGGTAGCCCGACACGAGAGTGAGCGAGCTGCCTCGGAGAACAACATTCCACAGCATTGAACGCCATTTCCGCGTGTCTTTTGTCGCTATTAAAGGAAAAAAAAATAGCCTGTAACAAATTGGCACCCGATGAACGCGAAAGGGATGCAGTTTAAAACTGTATCACCGCATCCATCTATGTGATATCACGCATTGTGTGGACAAAGAAAACACTGACAAAATCTTTTGAACTCAAGAATGCATGCAGTACATTAGTAGACGAAAGAGAGAGAGAGAGCGAGACGAAGGAAGTTGCTGCCGAAATATGAAACCTCTTAATGCTTCAATCTAATCAAACAAATATTGAAGCATCTCAGTGATACGTTTTAAAAGCGGGTTTTGCCACGACGATATCCATAGCGTTTAGGGCGTAGGCTGAAATTTTATTTCGGGGAGGCTTAAGGGGTCACCTTTTCGATCTGAAGTGGAGACCGAACAGACAGGGGTGGTTGAGAGCAAGTTTGTGCTCTGCAAGCCATGGCAGAAAAAAAAAAAAGCCGGGGAAGGGTTGGGTGAGGCGCACTTGGTCAATGTCCCCCTCGTGGGAGACATCGCTTATTTCGAAAAGTACTTTGTTACTATCGAAGATGCTTTTTAGGCTACGTTCATTAGGCCGTATATACAACAAATCAGGGTGTTTGAGATGGGCTAATAGGGTTTTGACGAAGGCGAGGTCTTTTGATGAAACAGTACGGCAGGGTAGCGATGTTCTATATTTGTCATTAATGACCATTTCATACCTTTATTATTTTCGTCTGATATTCTGTACCATGAAAAGGGCTGCTGGCATATTACTTTCGTCAACTCGCATTGCTGTGACTTTGTGCGGTACACGTTAAACGCGCTTCTTTGGTAAGCCTAACATAATTTGCTTGGTAAGCATTGCTATTGCGACTAAACATTATGGGGCACTGGCGCAGTGTGGGCGAGGCCGGGGGCGGGGGAAGTTGAAGAGGGTCGAACCCACTCCCTTCAATTTTCCTTGCGCATGTGTATATACACAAAAACAGACGCACGCACGAACATACATAAAGTATGACTGATACCCCCCCTCCCCAATCTCTTACCAGAAAAAAAAATCTCTGGCTAAGCAACTGTTAGAGGGTATAGAGAGAGAGAGAGAGAGAATTTAATGCGGAAAGGCAGGGAGGTTAACCAGAAAACATATCCGGTTTGCTACCCTGCACTGGGGAAGGGGTAAGGGGAGACAGAAAAGTAAGAAAAAGAAATGGGAAAGGGAGGAAGAGAAGCACAAACACACACACACACACGCGCACACAGTAGTGTCACAATCGTTCAACGAGGCGGGTCGCTCGCAGAAACTTCATCAGCGCCTTCGTTGCTTTCTGGCGTGAAGCTCGATCTTTCCGACATTCCAAGATTGACTGCTCAGAAAGTGGCTGGTCGTCGAGGCGAGCAAACACTGCTGAGAGGGACTGTCGCTGAGAGCTGTACTGGGGGCACTGACATAAAATATGTTCAATTGTTTCGTCATTGTCGCAATGGTCGCATGCAGCGCTGTCTCTCATTCCGATGCGGCTGGCAAAGGCGTTCGTGAAAGACACCCCAAGCCACATGCGGCAGAGAAGGGTCGTCTCGGATCGGGGTAGGCCAGATGGAATAGTAAGTCGTAGGCATGGGTCCAGGCGGTGAAGACGGGTGTGGAGAAAACCGGGCGTATTCCGCATAGACCTTGCGACATCCTGCGCAAGCGTATTAATCTTTGCTGCTGCGTCGCTTCTTGATAGTGGAATAGGTTCCATCACTCCATTTTCGTGAGCATTCTTAGCTGCATCGTCGGCATGCTCGTTACCGATGATGCCGCAATGGCCTGGTAACCACTGAAAAGATATGTCATGTCCTTCGTCTATTAGGTGATGGTACAGTTGTCGTATTTCGAGCGCCAATTGGTCTTGAGGCCCACGACGTAGAGCATTGTGTAGACATTGGAGAGCTGGTTTCGAATCAGTAAAAATGCTCCATTTTTGTGGTGTCTCTCGATCAATCCTGCGGAGTGCGCTGCGGAGTGCCGCGAGCTCCACGGCTGTCGATGTCGTCTTGTGTGACGTTCTGAACTGGATGGTTTCGGCTCTTGCTGGGAAGATCACAGCTCCTGCAGATCCTCCAACAGTTGTCGAGCCATCCGTGTAAAGTTTGACATGATCTTTGTATTCTTCGTGTAGCATGAGTAGAATCATCTGCTTTAAAGCTGGCGCCGAGAGCTCCGCCTTCTTGCGAATCCCCGGCACTGTCAAGCGCAGTTTTGGTCGGTCCAAGCACCAAGGAGGTGTTAGTATCCGTTCCGGAGGCGTGTAGACTGTTGGAAGGCACTCACGGAAAGTCAATACTCTCTTACAGAAGGAGGCACTCGGTCGATCTTCTGGAAGCGAAGCTAGGTGGTGGGCAGGGGCGCGAGCAAGGTGTCTAATATGAGCTCTAAGCACCTCCAAAGTAATGTGCACTGTGGCCGGATGATCTTTGGCGATTGCGATGGTTTCCGCTGTTGATGTACAGCGTGGTAATCCAAGACAAACTCTGAGTGCCTGGCCCTGGGCGTTTTCTATTGTGCGTATACTGCTTTTGCAAGCGTTCGTCAGAACCGGCAAGCTATACCGCAGGTACCCCAGAAACAGCGTTTTGTACAAATGCAACATCGCGTGCACTGATGTGCCCCACGTTTTGCCTCCGAGGAACTTGAAAAGTTGTGCGATGGCCGTTAGGCGCTTCTTTAGAGTGGCCACATGGGGACTCCAGCAGAGATTTCGATCGATCGTGACCCCCAAAAATCTGTGGGTCCTGGTGTAGCAGACACTGTGTCCATCGATGGCGATGGGATATGACGTCATTGCCTTCCGCGTGAACGCGACCAGCGCCGATTTCTCAGGAGAAATCTCGAGGCCTTGTTCTCTAAGGTACGCCGATATTGAATTCGCTGCTTTCTGGAGTCTCGCACGTACCTGAGGACGTGTTACACCTGACGTCCAGGCACAAATATCATCTGCATAGAGAGATATCTGCACGGAATCTGGTATGCGTTCCACGAGACCGATCAGAACCAGGCTGAACAGTGTGGGGCTCAATACACCACCTTGAGGAACACCACGGTGTGTATAATGTTCAGAAGTCGGCCCATCATCAGTTTGCATAAACAATGATCTCATATGTAGGTAGCATTGGATCCAGCGGTACACTCGCCCACCCAAACCAACTGACTCGAGGGCGTCAAGTATGGCTTCGTGAGAAACATTGTCATATGCTCCTTTGACATCTAAAAATAGTGCGACAGATAACCGTCTGCTCATTTTCTGGTGTTGTACGTAGGTCACCAGGTCAATGACATTGTCAATGGAGCTCCGAAGACGACGAAAACCGGCCATGGCGTCTGGATATATTCTATGGCGTTCTAGGAACCACTCGAGTCTGGCAAGGATCATTCGCTCCATCAGCTTCCCTACGCAACTAGCCAGCGCTATTGGGCGGTATGATGTCAGCTTTAGAGGCGATTTTCCAGGTTTGAGAAGTGCAACCAACCGGCTTGTTTTCTACTCTCTGGGGACCGTTCCATCTCTCCAAGACTCATTGAATACTTCCAGCAAAGCACTTCGTGCTCGATCACCGAGATTGCATAATAGGCGGTATGATATGCCATCCGGCCCAGGCGATGACGATCGATTGCATGAAGCAAGAGCCACATTCAGTTCTTCCATTGAAAAAGGCAGGTCCAGGTGCGGGTCAAGTGAATGTGGCGTGTAATCAGCAGTAAGGGCTTCTGTGCAATTTGACGGGCCCGCAATCTTCCTACAGAAATCTTCCGCTACCTCGATATCCCTTCTATTTTGGAAAAGGGCCAAGGCTTTAAACGGAAAACGTTGTTGGGGAAATATGCGTAGGCCTCGCACGGTTCGCCATATTTGAGAAAGCGGTTTGCGAGGGTCTAGACTCGCGCAAAACTTCGCCCACCGTTGAAACTCCAGTTTGTCTATACGACGCTGGATCTTCTTTTGCATGCGCCTGGCCATCCGTAGATCTTGAATGGATTTTGTGCGTCGATATCTACGCTCCGCACGCCGACGAGTCGCACGGAGTCGCTCTAACTCCACGTCCGTTTCTGAGGGCCTTGAAGAATATGCCAGCGTGCGCATCGCACTCTGCGCTGCTTGTTTGATCGCTTGCTCAATGCCAGAGGTTAAGCCTTTTTCACAAGCGTGTTCAATGTTGGTTGTGAATGCTGAAAAATCGATCCTCCGTACGGTTTTCGGCGGGTGGTCGCTAGCAAAGCCTTCGATGGTGAGATAACTGGGGATGTGATCGCTACCATGTGTCTCGATGTCTAAAAACCACTTAACGCTTGTGGCGAAGCGACGTGACACAAACGTCAAGTCCAAACAGCTGCTGTACGTTGATCCTCGCAGAAATGTAGGGCTCCCATCATTAAGTAGAGACAGTTCATGAGTCGATACAAATGAAGCCAGCCTCCGGCCCGTGGCATTGACTTTTGAACTTCCCCAGATTGGGTGGTGGGCGTTGAAGTCCCCTATAATTATCCACGGATCCGGGACGCTCGAAAGAATGTCATCCAGTCTTTGGCAATCAAAACGGGCTGAGGGAGATAAGTAGACACCTATTAATGTGAAGGTGAGGGTTTTCTGCTTCACAGTCAGGCAAACATATTGGTTCTCATCATGAGGCGACACAGGTTGAATGATGTAGGTAAGCTCCCGACGAATATACACAATGACCTTGCTGCTTTCGTTTCGGGTTTTGGACGGGATTGATTCGTAGCCGGATAGCCTGATCGGGTTTGATAATTTCGGTTCACATATTACGATGATTGGGAAACGGTTTGAAAACACGTACTGACGAAAATCTTAGATCACGGATTTCCGATTTTCGTTAGAGGGTATAAATTGCGAAAACTACAATATGACTACGATACCTTAAAAATAATTGTTGGGGCTTTGTGTCTCACAACCCACTACTACGACGCGACAATGAGGGACGCCATAGTAGAAGACTCCGGACCATCTGATGGAGTTCTTTAACGTGCACCTATATTTAGGTACACGGGCTTCTAGCCTTTCGCCTTCGCCGAAATGCGGCCGGGATTCAATCCCACGGCCTTCGGTTGAGCACATCAACCACTACACCACCTAGGCTGTTATGACTGTGGGACACACCGTAGTGGAGGATCAAGGAATAATTTTGACGAGCCGCGGCGTCATCGTAACTGATCGGTGCGGTTTACAACACAGTAGCTTTTACACGTGGAAATCTGTGCAGGGGCCGTTACATGTTCGTGACGATATGGAAAAGACAGCGCGGCCACAACGATTTTTGACATAACCGCGTGAACGTGAATCAATCGCCACACGCTACGCGAAGTTTTCCGCAATTACGTATAACGCGCCGACTCGGCTAGAACTGCACCTCGGTCAGCACTGGTGGAAGGGCATTCCGAGCGCTGACCCCGGCCATTCTGTTTGCCAGGCGAACAAAATATTTACTTTGTTGACGACATTACAAATGCGCATATTAGGGTGGCATACAGAGTTCCGGGTACAGATGTGTGCTTTCGAGACGACGAGCTCCAGCCCGCATGATATACACGACTGAGCACGAACTGAATTGCGGAATCGCGGGGCGCAGTGTAGAAACTATTTTTACACATGACGAGCCACAATTTGAACTTTTGAGGCGCTATGCACACACCTGTATTACCGCTTGCTTTTGCTATTTGTATGAACTAGGGGCTAAGAACAGAATATATTAACCTGTGAATGAACTCAACTTCTTGCATATCGTAAACTTGTCTCCATTTGACTTCATTTTGTAGTGCAATGTTGATTATCATCGCTTTGTTGAAGGCACTACCACGTTCGACGAGTCGTTCGACACGCCACTTCGCACGAGCCGCGCAAAAGGTATAGTTTTTCATTTTCGAAGCAGACAAAACCAAGAATATAGTTTCACTATATTTAATGGCCGCTGATTTCATTCTATATCTACTCCAAAACACAGCATAAATGACTTCAAGATAAACTAATATTTAATAACTTGATTAGGATTAGCAGAATGCGAGGACGCCATGAGCAAAGACGAAACTGCAGCGCGATAAGTGAACAATGAGTCTTCTGCGCTGTGACAACGGGTTGAACAGCTATCTCCCATATCTCTAGACGGACATGCACTTCATGCTTATCGTGGCGTCGTAACAGCTCGCTATCTGTCGAAAGAAAGAGGATACGCGCGTAGGTAACGAAGACAAAAGCACGTTGTCTAAACTGATACGTCGCTAGGCAAGTGAGGGCGGCATTGGCAACAGCGCAGAAAAGATACTGGACGCAAAACCAGACGACAAGGACGCTGTTTTTGCCTGCTTCTATTTACATCCTTTGAAGGCGAATGCTTTCTGACCGGCAAAGTAGCTATGGTGCTTCAATGCTGACACGATCGAACGTAGCGAGATAAAATTCCGTCCGTCCGTGTGTGTGCGTGTTTGCCTCTTATGCATCCTAGCAATCGACACCCGTTTTTGATATGACATCAAAGACTTAGTGCTCAGAGATAGACACATTTTGTCTCTGACTATCGATATAAAGCGCACTGTTTTCATATCTTGAACGCTTCAATGCTTTCAATCTACGATAATACGGCTATTTGATTTGTGGGGTTTAACGTCCCAAAACCACGGTATGATTATGAGAGACGCCGTAGTGGAGGGCTCCGGAAATTTGGACCACCTGGGGTTCTTTAACGTGCGCCCAAATCTGAGCACACGGGCCTACAACATTCCCGCCTCCATCGGAAATGCAGCCGCCGGAGCCAAGATCCGATCCCACGACCTGCGGGTCAGCAGCTGAGTACCTTAGCCACTAGACCACCACGGCGGGGCATAAATTCGGCTATTTGAAGCGATGGACGTCCAGACCATAGTGCAGGGCTCCGGAAACAAACCATCTGGTGTTCTTCAGCATCCGCTGACATCGCACAGCACATGGGCCTCTACCGTTTCGCTTTCACGGATATACGACCGCCGCTACCGAGATCGAACCCGTGACCATAGGAACGGTGGCCTCATATGAAAAGATATAAAAACTGAAAGCCGTGAAAGGGTTCCAGTTCTTTTTGTGTCATGCCGTTTCGGACCACTTCTTCGTCTTCAGGTAATAGATAGTAGCCCAATATTTTCAATTCATGTGTATTTTGTTTCAAATATACCGTATCGGAGCGAACGGAGAACATGATACTGTAGTGCCAAACTCGAAGAGAATCACAAAGAGGCAAAAAGAAGTAGCAAAGTCCGCCTTTTATTTTGATAATCAGGTTTTGTCATTCAAAACCATGTGTTCCAGTAAGTGCCACCTCGCCCTACAAAAATATAATCGTGGAACGCAAGCGTGATAACAAAGCAACGATGACACAAATGAAACGTTTTGGGTGAGGCCATGTTGATTGTTTTGGTCATGATTGTGTGCGCAGTGCTGGTTTAACAAAGTGGTTCAAATTGATTGAAACAATTGGAGTATTCGGTTCTATGTTTAGTGGAAGCTGCTTTCTTGAGTTCTTATTACTTATTCATTTATTTTCCCAGTATACTGTCAACCCCAAATAAAGTTTTTACAGGTGTGGATACACTTGGAACAAAAAAAATTAAACAAATGCACAAAAATGCTACAGTGCAAATAAAGGTGAAGACGAGATCACATACGTCAGTAGAATCTATACATACGTTCCACGACATAGATAATCAACTGATAATATACATGCTAAGCAAAGAAATATACATTAAAGAAATTAAGAAAGTCACATTAAGGAAATGTCCCGTTTTGATGAAAACTGTTCCAGAAGCTGAAGATACCTGGGCGTGCTTTACGCTACCGTGAAATTTATCCTAGTTTCAGTTTCTGCATTTAGCTCTTTCTGAAAAAAAAAAAATAAGACGCCTCATATTCAGTGTGCACCGGTGGCAAGTAGTGGGATCAGCCAAATTTTAGTGGCGCATACCCGTTTATGAGGGATCGTGATTACAACATGACCCACCGACAAGCAGACACACTAAGGTATACTTCGCCCCTGAAACGTAGCTTTTCCACGTTTACATGACTAGTGCTACCAAAAATTAACCGCTAAACAGAAATCTCGTGTCGCCACACCCGTCTTCTACCCGAAGTAAAATAGGAAGCCATAAAATTCGTCGAGGCCATATATACAGTTTTTCCTGGAGATTCGGACGTCGACTTGCCCGAAAACATGCTGAGCTGGGGATCGAGAGGCTTGCCTCAATGCCGACGCGTTATTCTTCGGCGCGCCACAGTGTTTCCTAGCTGGTGTCTAAGGGAGCTGCAACGCATGGAACTTCAGCCGCCAGCATGGGGATGATGGGTGGTATTTATATTTGAGTAGATCTCGTTCTCTTAGCTCCGTTTGGCTCCGTTTGGGCTGCATTCGCTTTGTCACATGACGAAGTTCAGCAAACGTTCACATGTTCCACCTAGTCGCCTTAACCAAAATACTTACTAATTCAAATCCAGTCACAAAGTTGACAACGATCTATTCTTTTATTCGAAAAAAAATGCCAGAACACAACAATGAACAAAGCCACAAGAGTGATCGAAGCCACAAACACGAACATTAGGCAAATCCGTGTACTAACCGTTATTCCCACGATGGCTGAACGATCGCAGCGCCAAAGTTTCCTCTAGGTAATATTGGTAAACCTTATAGCGCACGCAGTAGAAAGACAGCGAAATAATCTGAAATAACCACGCGGTGTTATTGAACGGGGCGAACGAGAATTCCAAGCGCGCGAACTTCCACATTATTCCTTTAAAAAAGGAGGAGGGGGGGAGGAAAGTGTTCGTCGCAGCATACATGACATGGGCAAAAAAAAAAAAAAGAATCGCGAAGAGTGGTGCCCGTTGTACAACTAGACGCCAGGAAATGAACAATATCCAGCTGGTTGAAGTGCGTCACTCAACAGCTGCTCGGTCACTAAATACCAGAGCAATGTGTACTTACGTATGACTAAACGCGATCGCGCCCACAGCATGCCGTGGTTTCATGTACGCCGGTCGGTTTCCTCATATCTAGCGTACATAAGACAGTGAGTGCTTCACTGTTTAAGGCGCTATGCATATACAATTGTGTACACCACTTGCTTTTGCTGCTTGTATGAACTATAGGGTTTAAAAAAGAGCGAATTATATCGAGCTTTCGAAGATTTGCTCCGCTAAACAAAAAGCTCTATAAGCAAAAATCTCTACCACGGAGCATCTAAAACTGCACTCGATAAAGTGGAGGCCCATTTCGACTGATAACGCGGCGCAGGAATCGTCGTTATCGTACTCGTAGTTCTAATCACAATCGCAATAAGCCTAAACGTGTAGGAGAGGATTTCCCTATATGAATATGAACTTGGCTCTCTCGAACGGGTCTTCATTATATTAAGTCGAAAATTTCCTAATCAAAGCATTCCATCTCATCTCGGCTCCATCATACAAGGCACTCCTTTCAGTGACGTTGGAGCATTCACAGCATAAATGCCATGCCGTGAGGGCAGGAAGGGGAAGATGGAAGCGTGCGATAAAAAATCTGTAAGACAGGGCTAGTGTACACGACCTGACGTTTCGTCAGGTAGACTAGTCTTCTTCTAGGCTGGAATTGGCTAGTTTGTTGAAGACAAGTTCACTTGTCAAGACGTTGGCTCGGGCACACAATCCATGCTTACGGTTTGTTTTTGTTTTTTCATCGTACAGTATGAGTGGGGCTTATAAGACAAAATGCTAGAAAGTGCTTAGCTATGCGCCCCTCTCCCCCCCCCCCCCAAGCAAGCCACTACTGCGGGCCACAATCCCTAAAGGTAAACTGCTTATTTGCGTTTACACGCAAGCTCGCTGTCACGGCTGATTCGAAAGATATTAAAACACGAAAAAAAAGAAACAAAAGCACCTGAGAATAAGTATTATTAAAAAAAAAGAACGAGAGAAGGAGCGAGAAATCGGCGGATCGCGTCCGACCAGCCACGTTCGCGCACCTGTTTCCCGCAGTGGCAACACATGCCTGCGCTAGATCGACGCACGGCATTCCGACGCGGCCTCCACACAGGGAACCGAACAGCTTCTCTGCACTCAACGTCCGCACACGCGCGTCAGGCCTAAAGCTGTTTTCAAGGCGGATTACCGCGCGTGCTCTGCAAGTAATGCGATGTAGGTGGTAGCCGTCGACACAAAGTGACTGGATATGTAAGTCTCATTGCTGCTGTTCAAGCTCACGCAGAATTGAGAAGGAGCTTTTAAATTAGACTTGGAAGCTGCGTTTCAATTCTGCGAGCGTTTGAACAGCAGCGAAGAAACATACATACCCAATCAGTTTGTGTATATGCATATGAAAAGGGCACGCGCTTCCACACAATTATTGATATGTGAACGTTTCGATCGGCGACTAATCTTAGTGAAGATCGGTCTCCCATCGAAACGACATCCAAACAATTTTTTGAGAAGAGTATACTTTTTTTCTCATTGTTTTGCCGCCGCAGAAGACATGACTCCTCAATACATATATATATATATATATATATATATATATATATATATATATATATATATATATATATATATATATATATATATATATATATATATATATATATATACAGAGCGCAGTCTTAAAGAGCCTCTGTACGCGTATTATGCGCACTCCACGCCAGTACACGCGCGTGAGGGGCCTAAAGTGTGCGGTTTTCTTCAAGGTGGATTACCGGGCGTGCTTTGCAAGTAATGCGGCCGACGTAAACCGATTCGATATATATGTTTCTCTGCTGTTGTTCACGCACACACGAAGCAGTGAGAGGAGGCTTTTAAATCGGACTTGTTTCGCTCTCAGTCTTCTTTATTGTCGCTGTCTTTTTTCCTCTCTCTCTTCGCTGTGCTGAGGGGATATCTTTATTCAAATACCGTTCGCACGGTGTAGTCGACAGACTGGGAGGTAAGGCCATATTGAACGGAGCCTTCATTTAAGGTAGCTGTGCGCGGCAGTGGTGTAGCAGTTACGCTGCTTCGAAACAGCCTTCCTTACATGCCTCGGTTCAGGCTTTCGATCCACCAATAGAGAGTAATCAAAGAAGTCAGAACACTGCACACTTCGTCCCTCCTCATGTTTTACGTTAGTGGAGCTCAAACACCCTTCCCTATACGCTTCGATCCTCGCGAGTTTTTATGTTTATTTGCCCCTGCCTGTCTTGAATGCCGTTAGCATTATTTCCACCCTATTAGGGGGAAATAATGAAGAAATGTATGCATGTATGTCAAACTTACACACTGTTTCGAAATCACGAGTATTGTATCGCAACAAAAATATTGTTGGTGAAGAAACAAATCGTGAGATTGTGTCTGTCTAATGCCCTCAAAAAATCTTATGATCACTGCAAACCTGACAGCTTTCAAGGACAGCTGCAAGATTAATTAAAGCAGGTTATCTCCGCAATGCGCTGATATCAGTCGCTTAAAATATTTTGCAAAAAATTTAGTCCAGCTAGGACACGTTAACAGCGAGGAGCAGAAAGCGTGCATCAAAAGCGCCCACAAAAAGTTACTGCAACACCATATTCAACAATGTGTCACATAATTTGAAGCATATAGGCCAGCGGGCCAATGTAAAAGTCACTTTAACCAAGCTTACTAAGCTCGCCAGGCCCTGTAGTAATTTTAACAACCACACCTATGACGGAATTCACTGTAACAAGATACATAAGACGCTGTTTGTTAAATATGTTACCAATGTTGTGTACACGTGGGAAAGAGTGCATGCGTGGGCAAGACTGGTCATTGTTTGAATGACTGGCCTGCGAACACCAGCATAACGTCAGAACGGCCGTCACTGACCACTTGGTATTCACAGCAAAGGCTGCACTCCGGAATTTAGTAAATGTCACGTGTTAGCCGCTAACCCGAATCTAATAACGCACGAAATGAGCGAGGCCCACAAGAATTTTTTCGTTAAAAGATGGATGTGCAAGCACTCCTGTTTTATTATCCAACAAGAAAATTGCGAACCTATTTGCTGGTGAATCATGTTAGCCATTGTCGTCGCATTCCCATATTTTCTTGCATCATTGTCTCATTTATGTTTTCTTTTTTTCATGTTATTGATTATATTGACAAGAGCTGATACGTGTACATGCATTTATTTACTTTTTCGCCGCAATAAACTGTCGCCGTAGCACTTCATGTGGTTGGTGCGTGCGCCTTCATTGCCGTGGTATTGCGTGCTGCTTCCATAAAGTATGTTAAACCAACTAGCCAACAAGCTGACCTTTCAATTCAGTTCAATATACGTACAACACCACCCCTGCTCTTATGCCTTATGGAGATGCACGTAATTATTTATTCAATTAATTTTATACATGTACGTGACGTTAAATGATTACACGTTTATTACGCAAGATGTTCAAAATTGTTCAACCCTCACACGTGTCTTGCCCTTTCTGTTGCCACTACGAGAGAAGACTAGCGATAACGAGTTGTGCGCACAAATGCGTACAAAGCGCCTCGAAGACTTCATCGCTGCGCTGGGTACGTATAATAGCATAACAACATGTTTGAGAGCGATGACGTCATCATTAAGAGGAAATCGTCCGCATTTTATCCGGCCGTACAAAGGGCAAACAGCGTGTTGATTGATTGATTTGTGGGGTTTAACGTCCCAAAACCACCATATGATTATGAGAGACGCCGTAGTGGAGGGCTCCGGAAATTTTGACCACCTGGGGTTCTTTAACGTGCACCCAAATCTGAGTACACGGGCCTACAACATTTCCGCCTCCATCGGAAATGCAGCCGCCGTAGCCGGGATTCGAACCCGCGACCTGCGGGTCAGCAGCCGAGTACCTTAGCCACTAGACCACCGCGGCGGGGCAAACAGCGTGTTGCCGTTTCCCGACATATATTTGAATTTAAAAAGATGGCAAGCCAGTGCTTTAAACTGGATCCACCATTCAATGAAGAATAATTTCGAATTCTCATAAAACTCCGAAAAATAAAACTCATAACTGATAAAACTGATAAACTCATAAAGCTCAGATGCTTATCAGATAAGAGAAATTATCGAGGCACAAGAAATTGAGAAGGTGGACAAAATGTGCTTAAGCATACCTTCAACTACTCTGACAAAAAAAAAAAAGATTTTGCAAGTGTGACAACGCCATAAAGTGTCATCTGTTAGAAGCTTCGAACTGCCTGACCTCCTGAGCACTCCCTCGTCCGAGGCATGGGAAAGAGTACTACGATATACGAGCCTAGAAGTACAGCTCCGGGCTATACAGCGAGCTGAGGAGGTGGCGGCCAGGCACGCCCTGATCGTCATTCGTCTGCGAATTTTTTTCACTTAAATAAAGTTGTTTCTCTCTCTCTCTCCTGCGCATTGATAGGGGCTGACTAGGTGGCGCTGTAAGTAGCAGCGGTACGGCAAAAATAAATTTGTTGGAAGTAGCACCTGCGTATCAGTGTACATGTGTCGTTTTTTTTTTTGTCCCTGTGTTCACATGAATTAGCAGCATGCTCAAGCTGCTGCATTGGTGAAACTCGAAAAACACGGCGTACGGAGCGCTAGTAATCACAATGGGAAATGACGAAAACCATTCGGGAAGACTGATCTTAACGAGACGGAGCAAAGTACTAGGTTAGTGAACTGTGCAGCTGGAGCTTGATCTTCATTTCCTTTGTTATCCGATGATTGAGAGGCATACGGATCGAAGGAATGGAAATGACTTTTTGTTTCGTTCAGCCGGCAGAACGATGAAGCACTCACGTAGAGACAAGTCAATCACAAAGAAATCGCGCCCGCTTCGCGGTTTTTTCCACTGCCACAGAGAAACGGCACAGGCTGGCTTAAAAAAAAAAAAAGTTTTTTTTCCTTGCTTTTGAGCGATTGGATCTGAGCAGTGAATAAAAAAAAGAAAAAGAAGGGGGAGAAAAAAATGATGAAGTAAAACACTCCACATAGCACACTACGTAACGAATACGCGGTGCGCATCCCTCCAGCGTCAATGGGAAATCCGCCTCAGAAATGCTGTCGAGCGGCCGACGACAGCTCGGAGCGGACGCGCAGCACGCATTCCGATGTGACGTTAGTCCTAGGAACGCCCTTGAACCCTCGGTTTGTTTTTGCTTGTTTTCACCTTGTGCAAAGGACCCACGCTAAGTGATAGCGTAGTCGGGTCTTTAACTGACAAAACGCTTTTGTAAATCGAATTCAGAGCTTTTAAATGCTCAGTAATGTGACGAAAGGGGCTAGTTGGTTCATGTCAGCTTGGCAATGCGCTGAGACGCTACGAAGGAACGACTACAAAGAAACACAGGACGCGGTTTAACCAAACGATCCCAAAAGAACAAGTGCATTGCAAAAAAATTACTAAGCTTATAAATGACGACCCGGAGAGAGTATTTTACGAAACTGCTGACACGGCATCTCTGGGCAGCGAGGCATACGTTCGCGAGTCGTCGATAAAACTATCTCCTTCTGATATCGATTTCGTGATGGGCGTCACATGGGCGGACTTAAGTGCACTGTCACTTTTTGATGATGATTAGTGGAGTTTCTCGGCTCAAGGGCCAGATATGGTCAAAAAGCGCCAGAGCGATGATAATGAACTGTGATATGTGCAGTGTAGATAAAACAGATGTGACGTGGCTGTAAATGGGCCTAAAAAACAGTCGCTGTAGGTGCGTAAAAATATACATATAGTAATAATACGGCAATGACAATGGATGTGTGCTATGGAGACATAAAATGGTTTAAAAGTGATACGTATGTGAAATAAAAACTTGGCATAGAGCACCAGTGCCTCGACACAGCCCTTAAAACAAGAGCATGGAGGCCTGGGCTCATTGAAAGCTGTTGAACTTGTTGGGCTAAAAACATTCAATGTCGGGTTAAAAACATTCGATACCACATCCTTTAAAAAGCTTAAAACTGATTTTGCATCAAAAAGCGGCTCTTCGCCGAGGAACATAATCGGATGTAAAGGAACATGATAGCGGTATGCTAAAGGAAAATATTTCTTTCTTTCTCTTTCAGCTTCCGGACACTCCAGGAGGACGTGGAGGACGGTTAGCCTCTCGCCACATCTACCACAAGTAGGACTTTTTACGTGCTTATTTGAACTTCTATTTATATCGGCCAGGCATGAATAATAAAGCCAGTTGAAGTATTGCGCGAATTCGGTTAAACTGGGTCTTGTGTTCTTTGTAGTCTGTCCTTCGTTTTCTTTTCCTTCTCTTCCCTCTTTCTCGTCTTTCTTGTCCCCTTCCCTAATCCCCCTGTGTAGGGTAGCCAACCGGATGTCTTTCTGGTTAACCTCCCTGCCTTCTCCCTTTTGTTGCTTCCTCATCATCCGTCCTTCGTATCGTCCCTCTATCATAAGCGCATCGCCAAGCTTACATGCTAATGAAGCGATAAAACTCACCGGGTCCCTCGTGAATTCACCTTTGACAACACGGACAACATGAAGGCGAAAGCCACGCGCTTCTTCTAAGACTAAGCATTTCCTTGCGTACTTACTTTTCCATCTAGCCCCTCCGCGGTGGTCTAGTGGCTAAGGTACTCGGCTGCTGACCCGCAGGTCGCGGGTTCGCATCCCGGCCGCGGCGGCTGCATTTCCGATGGAGGCGGAAATGTTGTAGGCCCGTGTGCTCAGATTTGGGTGCACGTTAAAGAACCCCAGGTGGTCGAAATTTCCGGAGCCCTCCACTACGGCGTCTCTCATAATCATATAGTGGTTTTGGGACGTTAAACCCCACATATCAATCAATCATTACTTTTCCATCTATCTTTTATTTTTTCTATCTATCTATCTTTTATTTTTCTATCTATCTATCTATCTATCTATCTATCTATCTATCTATCTATCTATCTATCTATCTATCTATCTATCTATCTATCTATCTATCTATCTATCTATCTATCTATCTATCTATCTATCTATCTATCTATCTATCTATCTATCTATCTATCTATCTATCTACGTTTAGGTGCTCTGTCATCTTAACTAGGCGTAAAACAAAATTACTATGGCAGGGTAATAGGGTTTGAAGATTATATCTGTCTGGTCCTGAGATGAATAATGCCAAAATCCCGTAGCGTACGACGCCAAACCCTTTCCTCCAGACACGCGTGGCCCACACCCGTATGCCACGTGCCATGGTATGCGGGGTCTGCGCCACAGCTGTTCGACAGTTTATATCTACCTGGGGACGATGAAAACAGACTGGCAGCGTTAACCCGATGAATACAAAAGCATAAATGTTACGCTCCCAGCAGGAAGCGAACCCGGGCATTTCGTGTGGTAATCAAGTATTCTGCCACAGAGCTACGCATGGTCTCGAAGCTGCTTTGGAAAAAGACCCTATATGCAGTATATAAAAAGACCCTATATGCCCTATATGCAAGTACAAGCTTTACATTTCAGCTTACCGTTTCTTGTATTGGTAATAACGTTGCTCTTGGCACTGTCACGCAACTGTAAAATAGTTATATAAAACACATGCGATGGTTATACGTACATGTCTGTGCGTATAACATATGCGCATATGTTTAACCTCATTTCGTAGAGTTTCGTGCGAAAACAAAATTGCACCACGGTCACCTTCCGTCCGCGTGCTTTGCATGACATCGATTCCCATATTACGTAGGATCTCGCAAGTTTTTTTTTTTTTACTTCTCAGTCGATGCACTGATCTCCCCCGACCTCCTCCGAGGTAATTCTGCATCAAACACCATCATTCACAGCCTCCGAAATCGCAGGCTCTCTGCACCTCACTTGCCTTTACACTGCCTCCGTGATCGGCCTATCATTCACCAAGCGACGATGGCGTGAGATGACGTCATCATGAGACGTCACGTTCTGTAGAGTCGTAGTACATTCATGAGGCGTCACAAAAAGTAAATGGACACGGCTAAGAAACGATTAGTGCCAATGCGGCTCCGGCTGCTGCTCTGGCCTAATATTGGCCTTAAAGTATTGAACAAACACATACTGACTTTGTTGGTCTTAATATTGATAAGTACTAGCAACGTACAGGGGATGTTATTAGTAGGAACTGTAGTGTAAATGAGAAGAAAGGAAAGTAGACGAAAAGATTCTGCTGGCAGGGACCGAACCTGCGATCTTCGGAAAGTGCACCCGATGCTCTACCAACTGAGTTACAGCATTTGTCATCTCCCCATACGTACAACGGGGTACATAACTGTCAAACCCCATCCTGATGTAAAAGACGAAAACCATGGGTATGAGAGAAACAACGTGCCCACTTTGAAATAGGCGCATAGATACTAAATGCATACTCGGTAACCTCCTCATAAAAGACACCTCATGCATGAAAGCTTCGAATAACGGGTTCGACAATTAGATACGTTATTCGAAGATCTCAGGTTCAGTCCCTGCCAGCAGCAAATTGTTTTCGTGCAATCGTTTTTCTTTTTCACATTAACGTTGCAGTTACTACTAATAAGATCACCTATACTTTTCTTGGCATCATTGTCTGTTAGTTCTGAGTAAAGTTGTGTCTGACAAAGAAAAATGAACCCTTAAATTTTTCACTTGCCTTTAATTGGTTCCTGTACAGTTCCATACAAACAAGCGCCCACTCAACAGAAACGTTCACAAAACAAATGTACATACGAACTAATAATCTGCGCGTAACCCAAAGTTCGACAACTTGTTGCTCTTTCACTATAGTGTTACAATCACTATAATCACTTGAAAATGGTCTTTTACGCATCGTATTCCAACTGAAACAGTTACGCTTGCACGGAATGTCCCTGCAGCCAAAGTTTTGACGAGGGCAGTTGTCTTCGTCTGAGCGTCCTGACGAAGCCGACTTCGTAAGTGAAAATGCTTATTCCAGGGCCTTTCCTTGCTTCATAATTTTTCATAACCCAAAGTCTGCGTCTTTCCCTTATTCTCAGTTTTGTGGGGATAAAAGGATTACTTGAAACTTTGTCATGCTTATACACCACGTACTTTGTCTATCACTTCCACTAGCTTGTTGGGCAGTTCTGGGAGCTAATCAGTGTTCCACAGGACAATAGGACACATGGCACAGAATATCAAAACATCACCTTCGAAAGCTTGTCGGACAGTTAAGGCCGCTGTACAATGTGTCACAGTACAATTCGACACAGAACACAGGATGTCTGACGAACGGTAACGTACAAAAAGGGCTTCTGCATTGGAGTAAGCGCTAAATAAAGAGTAAACCTAAAGATCTATTCGGTCATTTACTAGCAATGAATATCCTAATAGGTAAAACGGTTCGTTAGAACACAAACGTTGTCGATGGGTAGACCATTCACGATTAACAGAAGCGTTATTTACTTCAATCAAGAACCACCGAAGCTTTGTAATAATCATACAGCTTTACAGTCAATCAAATTATAGCATTGAGTATCGCTTTGTCTCTGCATTTTGATTCCTCGACGTTGCGATTGCTTCATTATCGTAGCCCTACAGCAAGTAAACCACAGCCAAACGTGTCAGGATTATAGAACCATGAAAGGTTGATACATTTCTGTTTCAGATGCACATTACACGAACTGAACGAAGTAGTTTTCGGTGCAATATAGCGAAGCGAGCGTGAAATCGCTGATAAATAAACAGCCTTATCACTAATTTGGGCCAACAAACGGTTGAATAATAACAGGCACTGTACCTGAAGTCACTATTTCCTTTAATCTCCTGGTAATGAACGACACGTATACTGCACAAACTATCCCATAGTGGGGCAACTAGATTGTTTTAACTTAATCTACCCACTAATTAATACCCTGAGCGCACATGATTTACGCACACAAGCATGCCGCGAACTCGCGCTTTGAAGCGTGTGGGTATTAATATACGAGACGCCAGGATTGCACAAGTAAATCTTATTCACACACCTTAAGCAAGGCTACTCGTGTACTTTCCTTCAACACGTAAAGATAAGCTATAGCATATCAAAATGAACGTGTTTTTTAATACTTCATGAGGAAGTTCTTCACGGAAGGGATAAGGAACACAGACGCGAGTTCGCCGTAGCCCACAAGCAGACTCACCAGACGCTGCTGGGATCAACAAGTAAATAATCGGCACGAAATAAGCTCCTCAAAAAGCGACGATACATTCGCGAAGCCTAAAATGAGCAGAGACTTAATGAATTCTAGAAATATATGTATCCTTAAACTTTAATAATGAAATGCCACTAGAACAGAAAGGGAAGTGAAAAAAAAATCAATTTAAATAGTTTGCACCACTAAACTATACGCAACTATAAACAAAGACGCACATTTACTTTTTAACACAGTCGTCAGAGGAGTCTCCATTCGCTTTAATGCACGTTTGCAAGCGCGTGATTAAGTTTACTTGATTCCCCGCACCCCAACGTACGCTTCTATTCGATTGATTTGTAGGGTCTAACGTCCCAAAACCACCATATGATTATGAGAGACGCCGTAGTACGCTTCTATTTGACACTTGGCCACTCAAAGCCATAGACAAACATGTCGTTAGTGAACGTGACGACCACTAAAATCACTATATTTGCCTGGAAAATGCAAGAAAAGCCCCCCCCCCCCAAAAAAAAAAAACGCGACAAGCAAGTGGAAAACTGCACGAGCAACTCAGCGAACAAAAGAAGGCGAAATCCGCTTATTATATGCGGAACTGGCCACTCTGCCCACAAGTCGACGGCGCGTACATTTGCAAAAGAGCATGTTCACATTTACTAACATTTCGATGTTGCGCGTAACTTGTAGTGGCCGTTCGTCTGGCGCCGTCATCGCAAGAGACATTGCATCAGACGAAAGCAGAGAAAAACCATGCAGCACGCTTTCCAGAAAAGGTCAACGAAGAAACGGTAGAGCCAGAATAGATGCGCATCGAAGCCCAAAAGACAAGGCAGTCTCTTTAAAATGCCCCTAAACCACACGAAGTTCAAAGGTGATACAGTAGTTCTTTTCTCGCGTGCACCACCTTTCCCACAAACGCTGTCTGCTTCTCTTCACTTATTTCTTCGTGAAACACGTGGAATGTTACCTTTAAACGCTGAACCAAACAGGACTTAGCGCTTTTTGACTACGCGCGGCTTTCTCCATTTGCACAGTCGCAAAGGTAAAAAAAACAAAAAGAAATTATTTTATCACGCCTGATAGTCATGCGAGAAGAGGCGGAACCTGAATGCGGCTGCATGGCAGAACAGGGCAGGCGACAATGCACAACTGATATATCTTGTACCGACCAGTGGAGAGGTTATTTGTTCGTGGCGTCGCGATTTGTGCCGCAAAGACTGGAAACAGCAGGAGACAATAACGCACTCGTTGTTCGTATTCTCGGAGGGTGATTAGGAGCCCCTTATCAAAAGAAGGCGAGCACAAATACAACCTGAAACGAAGTACTGCATGCTTTCATTTGGCAGGGCACTGCATAAGTTGACAGGGCAGCGCATACAATCCCCTGTTCGACCATGCCATTGTTATGCACAAACACAGCGATACGCGACCCAGAGATATAATGAAAGCTTTATACATAAAAAAAGTAATGTCATACATGACATGCATGTCATGATTTGCACGTGAAGACCTGTCAGTTATGTTCGCCATATACTCTTATCACGCGAAGAAAGTTTTGGTGTATATTTAAAGGAACGGGTCACAAGAGCACCAAGACCCTGGCATGTCAATCATGTCGTTCATGACACGCATGTCACGATATTCATGTGATGACCATACGATTAATGCTAAAGTTAAGCCATGTCGTGCCCCTTTTGTCATGGATCCAATGAATGAAGCGGCGCCGAGAACACTAGATAGGCAGGTGGAAACGCCCTAAGTCACAGAAGATCGCTAAGAAATGCTGGACGCTTAAAAGCACGTTGACAAGTGCATCAGCCGGCTCTCTATCACTCTCCATGACAGCGAAATGGCACAGCTTGACTTCAAATGATAAGTAAAAAAAAAAGACTGACACGTGGGAGCCATTCCTAAACGTTTAAGTTTGTATTTTTTTAAAGCATACATGTCACAGTTAACTGTCGGCCGGAGCAAAATTTTAGCCCTTCCTATACAAACTTGTTTTTCGAAGGAAAAAAACATCACTGAACTATTACATTACTGCACAATGCAAATTCTGAGCGCAGCTTCGGATTAGAGCAATTCCACCCACGTTTAAAGTTTTGACTGCTTGCAAAGTATCGACCATTTCTTAAGTGATTTTTTTTTTGAAGTATAGGACAGCACCCACTACACCATTATTCGTCTTTCTGTGGATAACAGAGGTACCCGCTACACAACTGTAAGGTATCATGCGCGCTTCATTCATGTTGCATGATGACGATGAATTATGGCTGAGCACATCCCAAGGGTGGGAAGCATTTATTAAATCACACACTCGCTGCACAATTATCACTGTGTCATGAAGTTGTATTACTCTTCTGTTACGCCATATTACGTAGGCTAACGAGATTCCTTGTACGACATGACGCCTGTGGGGCTTTTTCGCGTAGTAGTACCGAACATCGACATGGCTCAGAGGTGGAACACGGATTGACACGCAGAAAGAGCGGGTTGAAATCTCATTCATTCCTGGAATTTTTATTTCACGCTTTACTGTTTCACGGCTATCGGTTACGCCAACGGCGATGCCGCTCAACGTATCACGTCGCCGTATCACGTCGTACGCGTTCCTCCGCTTTTCTTTTACTCTTCGTTCTTGTCCCGTAGTAACATAACCAATCGACAGAATCGAGAAAGAACACTTACGCAAGCTGCGAGATGGGTCGGTGCCTCCGGTAGTCAATCCTGTGCCCGCTGCTCGTGTAATTCAAAAGGCTGATCGACCTTGTAACTGCCACACGGTTACGGTAAGCCTTGGCTGGTGCCGCGTGGGGACGATCGGACGTGCTTTGGTGTTGGTGGTTGGTTGTCGCCTGCTGTTGCGAGCTGGTCTGCTGTTGCTGCTCAGACATTGTTGCTTGACGCTGCTGGTTTGTAATTTGGTTCGGCGTTTGCGGAGGCACGGTAGCCGACTCGGAAGACGTCATGGTTGCCCCTCACAGTCGTTCACGCACTCGAAACCTCTTAAACTAAACAAAACACACTCGACGTTTCACACACAATCTTCACGCTGAAGACGAGGTCTCATCACGCACACACGACGGCGTGGCGATCTGATGAGCGGGTCAAACAGGCTTATATCCTCTAGCCCACGCGGCTCACAATCGCATTCACACAATCCACGGACGGAAGGCGTCGACGAAATCTCATGATAGCAGATGACGCCGCCGAACGTGGAGGGAGCGTTTTCACTCGTTGCTATTCCGATCCACGGAAGAGACTTCGCGGTATCAGTGGTGTTCCAATTATTGAAGCGGGCCACGCAGGAAAGAAGAAAAGATAGCTCGAAGCACACGCAAACGTGGCGGCAGAAACAATCGGCGATTTTTGAAGGCCGGAGGTCAGCGAAGAGCCATCTTAGCGAGGTCGAGAGGACAGCAAAGCGAGGATAACGAGCACACAACGAGGAGCTGCACTCGTAGCAGCGACGATCGCACGCCGGCACTTCTGCGAGACAAGTCCGCGCGCTGCTCCCGTATCCTCGCAATCTGGGGCCGCCACCGCTGGTTTCGCTCTTCTCGTCTCCTCACTTTCTCTCCCCCTTCCTGCTCACCTCTCAACCGTTCGTTTGTCCTCCTCCCTCAGCAACCTGCGCGCGCGTTTTCTACGCTCTCCTTCTTCCTTCATCTCTTTCCCGTCTCATATCTATACCGTATTAAACAGGCTCTTATCTCATCTTCCGCTTTCTCGGCTCATTGGCAAACTCTCGTCCAAAACGCGTGCCTCCCCGTTCGTGAAAGCGTCCCGCTCAGTCGTTCGTTGGTTGAGCCTTTCTTCTTTCGAAACTCTCTTCTTGCTCCTGCGTCTGCGAAACTGCCAGCGGCAGCCCCAAGAGCAGCGCCTGCCGTAAACAGATCCGCGATATTTATATATACATCCGCACGTGGCACTTCGATTTCGCGCGCACGGTGGGACGATTCTCGGGAGATATCGACACTTCCCGAGTCGACCGCTTGCAGGGGCACGCTCTCCTGAACGACAGGCTCCAGGGAGTGCGCACTCAGCGGCGCGAAAATGGAGAGAAGACACGCGGACAGCTTCTGGCGAACTAAATTTGGCCCGCTCCCGGTGGGGCCAGACAAAACCTCCGAAGACGAAGAAGAATAGTACGGCGCAACTTTGCTCCTGGAAGCCTGCACCTTCTTCGTATACTCATGCGCCGCAATTGTTTTGCACATACACTGTGCCAAGCTGCATCCTCCCAGACCAGCAGCTGAGCGTCAAAGGCTAGAGAGTAGTCGGAAGGCCCGGAGAGTTAAAGTGTTCACCGACAAGGCTATATTGGAGCAGTTTTTTTTTTCACTAAATCTTCAGTTAGAAGACAGCGCTTGTGTTTGTTCCCTTTCTTGCCCCTCGTACATTGTGCGCCGATTGTTGAAGATCAAGGCAGAGCTGTGCCCGAACTGATGCGATAGATCAATTTGCCCGGTACTTCAGCCACTCGAGATGGCAACGCATCAGGGTTGGAAACCATGCGGCGTTCGAAGTACGCATGGTTCCGCGAAAAAATGGTTCTGGCTATAAAAACAGAAGACTCACCGTGGTGCAGGGAGATGGGTCGCCGAAGAGCTAAAGTGCTCACTGGCAAAGCAGTGCCCGTTCTGATGCTACGTATTTGTTTTTCCGGTATTTTAAGCCGCTCAAGATTGTGACAGAAACGTACGTCATGCGGAAAACAGACGGCTCCGTGTTGAGTGTTTCTTGGGATGAAAAAAAGTTTCTTCGTGGTTCCGGCAGATGGCTCGTTTTCATCGCATGCTGTAGTATTTTTTTCATAAATTGCTTCACAATAAAACCTTCGTTGGTAGTGAGCGCTCCTCTTCGTTGGTCTTCCTTTGAGTTGTAACCACTTTTGAAGTCCGCACACCGGCAGGAGCTGGCACCTGGTCGTATCTCAACGAATCACTGTATCACCACGGCGCAAGCTATGTCATACACTAAACGTAAACGGTCGCATAAACGGAACCGCAAAACGATTTAGGCGTTTGACTATGTCACAACCGCGTGACACTATATTGCTCTCTGGCGTCGGTTGGCGACTGATGAAACGACGACGCACTACGCACGGGCACAGTATTCAACGCCGACGGAACTTATCTCTCCGACTGTGTCCGTAAAGGAGAGTTGTTGGTTCCACTCTTAACGTCACGTTGAAATTAACAGAATTGGAAGAAGCAAGGCAAGCCTACTTTATCATTCTATGCACGTGCTTTCGACCGAATAATCATTCGTCCTACGCCCGCGTCTCCAAAGCGTGGTTTTCGACGAACAGTAAGGAGGAAAGTCTTGAGTTTCACCTAATGTCAAGTTGAAAGTGACAACACTGGTTGTGGCGAGGCCGGCATACTGAATCGTTCCCGTCTTCACTCGAGCATCGCTTCGTCATATAGGCGCATTAACAAAAATTTTCACATCTTGTTTTTCTTCCTAGCACCGCTCCGTGCACAGCACTGCAGCGTAGTCGAAAGCGACGCCGTCAGCGTAGTGACGTCGGGAGTTTCTTGGCGCTGAGAAGACAGCTGGCGGCGGTTTGGGCGCCGTTCGCGACTAGCAGGCGTTCCGTCGTGTCGTATGCGATTGTACGATCGCTCACAGGCTTGGCACTGTTCCCGCGGGGCCGCGGGCGCGCGCCGCGTGTTCCCTCCTCCGCGGCCTTTGTCTCTTCCCCTCAACTTGCTCTCGCCCGCGCTCTCCTTTCCTAACCTCCTCTCGCCTATTGCTCGGAGAATAGTTGTCGCTGCTCTTGCGCAGAGCGGTTTTCTCCCGTGGTTAGTTCGTGGTGGAAAAATTGCTAGGAAACTCAGGCGCGAGCTCCTTGTTACGCGACATCAATATTCGTAAGCCTTGAATAGGAGAGAGCTGAGCTAGTTGATTAGAGTTCGTTCTAAGAAACAGGGTGGACTAACACGGACACAAGAAAGAAGTCGCGACACCACAAACGCCGACTAACAATTAACAACAACCTAGTGCAGACAGGCCGCTGCATTAATTAGAGATTATTAAAACATAAGAGACCGCTTATCGCAGTTCACCTTGTAATCCATCTTTGTGCACGCGCAGTTTGTTGCCGGCATAGGAATGAAGGAACGCGTCTGGTGATTGAGGTACGGCATATCAATAATAGTGACAGCGCATGCGTGAGCCAACCATCGATTAACCTGCCAAAAGATGAAGTCAAATGCCCAAACAGTCATCTTTCATGTGGGCCCTCACGCCTGTCTGACTGATAGGTTCGCACGGCCATGCGCAGATAAATTTTCCTGCCTAATTTCGTTTCCGCCCTTGTGCACATCTGCAGCAGTTAGTCGGCGTTTCTGGTGTCTTTGTTTATTTCTTGTGTTCGTGTTTGCACACACTGGCTTTGAGAATGAATTTCTTTTCCGATGCCCATGGCCTATATGAAGTTATATAATATACCAACACGAATGTTTAACGCGAGTAACACTTCTAAAGTCTTGGTGTTGCCATAGTAACCACGATAAGTTGAAGTTCAGAAGAAGACGGAATCTTGAAGAGGTCGTAAGCTTTTAAGAGACGGTGTGTCGCTAGAGCCATCGTGGCCAAGCGTTGCTTCCGTTCCAAAAATTTACGATCTTCTGGTGACGCTGTTTGATGTGTTATGACTCATGACTGACATATCACGCGTTGAATGGTCATGCAGGAGCCGACACCATAAATGTACGCCAACACCAAATATAAGTGACGAGAAAGTACGTGGTTCAGCTAGCACGGCACTAATAGATAGCTGCACGAACTGGCCTGCACTATATTATTGTGGTTTTACACAGCTTCGCGTACCTTTTTCGAATCGGTCACAATGAATCCAACGATATGTCGCAAATGCAAAAACTCTAGGTACAAATCCAAGGCGCGGTAATTTACTTTTCACGTGAATGGAGAAATGGAGAATTTTTTTAAAAATTTAGTAAGTAGGCCACAAGAAAATAGCAATAAATTGAGAATAAATGTATAAAAATAGGACTGAGATGAATCCGTGTATTACACATTGTTTCCGAGGTAGCCTGCGGCGGATTCAGAGGGAAGCGGTAGTGGGCGATCGCACCCCCTCCCCTTAAACCTCTCTCGGAATACCACCCC
Source organism: Rhipicephalus annulatus (assembly GCA_013436015.1). Classification (NCBI taxonomy): domain Eukaryota; kingdom Metazoa; phylum Arthropoda; class Arachnida; order Ixodida; family Ixodidae; genus Rhipicephalus; species Rhipicephalus annulatus. Next base: position 265,654 of record WOVY01000872.1, on the reverse strand, counting down.
CTCTTTTCAGTGCCTGTCACCCACCGCTTATCACCAGTTGGGACCAAAGAGTTGGGCCCGTCTGGGCACAAATTAACAGTGCCTATGATTTGATGGTGTCCCGGTGATGATAGTAACTTCTAAATACAAGACTCAGGACCCTGTTTCTCTCTCTCTCTTTGGTTCTATTGAAGGTTTTTATATGTACTGTCCAGCGCACCAATACAGACGAAATGCTTAGCGCTTACCGAAATACCTGGTGGGAACTACGCACAAACGCACCTGGAAAACATGGTCGCGCTGCCCAAAGCCGTTAACCTCGAACCTACCAACAGGCGATCACGCGCACTGGAGCATGCTAGATCAAAATAATGCCTTTATTCGCTTTAGATTCATGTCCTGAAGCTTCGACAACAAAGCACTTGTGTCCTTTCTGCATGCATTTTGAGCGAAATACTCAACTAATCGATGCCGTAGACCGATTCGCGCTTTTGGAATCTCGAAAGATATAGATTACTTGTTTATTAGTTGTTCTTATCCTCCATAGATGGCCCCCCATGACTTGTAGGCAGCTACGGCACCAACTGTTCGTTATAACGCTACGCCTTTGCATTGCCGGATTACCGGACCGACTAAACAAACTACTTAAAGCGACCTTTCCCCCCATAATATGAGTGGCAGGATCCGACCCTGGTGGTAGCTGAATGATCCTGATATTGGTGTTACCCTCGTATCTACTGTAAGAAATTTTACATTTCCCTTTCTTTCATACGCTCCGGTACAGATTCAAGTTAATAATTCACAGAACATCAATGTCACACCAACGTAGGACATGTCTCGTTTCCAGACTTCCTTACTTGCTTTTAGTACTTCACCGGCCGCTGCTGCTTGCTGCATGCCGGAAAAAAATTGTCTAATCAAGAGAGACGCTGGGAATCGAAATAGGGACTACTTCTATTAACGACTAATCTCCTTACTCTTATCCCTTAACCTTGTTCATTCATAACGATATTGAAACAGGGACCCACAGTATCCTCTCGTATTTGAAAAGAAGAATACGAAAACATTCCACTATTACAGATGCCGTTTCCACAGCACTTCCCAGGGCCTATGCAGAAAGCAAAGGAGTTATATATATATATATATATATATATATATATATATATATATATATATATATATATATATATATATATATATATATATATATATATATATATATATATATATATATATATAAATTAAGATAGCTTCACACTATAAAAGAAGTGCGGAGCTGGGTACAATGCTTTGTTTCTATTCGATTTTATTTTACTGAGATAGCAATTATACGGACACTCTCGGCCGGATTTTACCGCCGGCGTTGATGTGGACCAGAAAAAAGAAAAAAAGACTCCGGCGCGCGGAATTGAACGTGGGATCTCCGCGTCGTGAATGCGAGGCATTAACCACTGAGCACCGAGAGGTACCCCCTTCAGCAATTCAAACGGCAAGCTATTAATATCTACCACTTACCGCTGTTGGCGGGCATCTCGAGGGGGGGGGGGGGCTATCGTGTTTTTAGATTATCAGCAAGATGGCGCAGTGAGCGCCCGGCGGCAGCGGCTCTCATCTCTCATGCATACTTTGGCCCGCGTAAAGAATACGGGGGTGTACGCTCGATCACGCGCCCTTATGCAGTGGGGAGAATCGTACGCCTTGGCTAGCCTTTGAGTTTTGTCGGAACGATTCTGTTGCAGTTACGGGGCGCACAAAGGTCACAGCAATCGTTGCACATCATACGTTTGCGGAAAGGGCACGCTTTACAGACACAGCAAGGTAACAACTGAGATGCTTATTCGCGTTAATCTGTACCTGTTATTACGTTTCGTGCGTTCTTCCTGCGTGAGAAACGCGGGGCACGTTTCGATCTGCTTGCCATTCTGCGCGTGACCTTCGAATTTGTTGCTACCACGTTCATTGCTTCGCCTTTGCGGCAAAGCTGTGACTTTTTTCTTCCCTCCTCTATAAATGCGAAGCGTTTCTTAGCGAACTACGGCGACTTTGAGCGTATCTATCTATCTATCTATCTATCTATCTATCTATCTATCTATCTATCTATCTATCTATCTATCTATCTATCTATCTATCTATCTGTCTGTCTGTCTGTCTGTCTGTCTGTCTGTCTGTCTGTCTGTCTGTCTGTCTGTCTGTCTGTCTGTCTGTCTGTCTGTCTGTCTGTCTGTCTGTCTGTCTGTCTGTCTGTCTGTCCTGTCTGTCTGTCTGTCTGTCTGTCTGTCTGTCTGTCTGTCTGTCTGTCTGTCTGTCTGTCTGTCTATCTATCTATCTATCTATCTATCTATCTATCTATCTATCTATCTATCTATCTATCTATCTATCTATCTATCTATCTATCTATCTATCTATCTATCTATCTATCTATCTATCTATCTATCTATCTATCTATCTATCTATCTATCTATCTATCTACCTACCTATCTATCTATCTATCTATCTATCTATCTATCTATCTATCTATCTATCTATCTATCTATCTATCTATCTATCTATCTATCTATCTATCTATCCGCTTACGTTTGGGTGCTCTCGTGGTCACCCCCTTAACTTGGCGTGAACCAAAATTAGCATGGGAGGGTAAGACGGTTTGACGAATATGACGCGCTGGTCAAGACATGAATATTGTCACAACCCTGTCACGTACGTCATCAAACACTTCCCGCCAGATAGTGGTACATACCCACGGGTGGGTATGTGCCGCTAGTATGCGGGCATACGCCACAGGTGATTGACACTTAGTACCTACCCAGGAACGACGAGAACACACATGGGCAACTTTAACGCACAAGCGTTAAAAATACCCGACATCGGTAGCGCTGACCCAACGAATGCAAATAATAAATGCCAGGGTCCCAGCAAGAATTGAACCCAAGTATTCTGCGTGGCAATGCAGCATTGTACCACAGAGCTACGCCAGGTCTCGGGAACTACTTTTCAAATAGACGTTAATCTTCGTGAAGCGTCAATAGTAGTTGCAGTGCTGCCTACCCAATTTTATAAACATTACATATGTTACAGCCATCACGTCAGGTTAACGTCAATTGTGGTTAGATGCCATGTGCTAAGTTGATTTATGTAGCAGTGTCCAGGGCCAGAATCCTCGCGAGCATCAGCGCTTCATATCAGCTTCTGGTATTGCTAATACGCATGTTCCATGTCACATCGTTGCGCAAGTGCAAACAATTGGTCATATAAACAGCTGCAACTCTTGAACATATGTCTGTACGTGCAACACTTTTACATACATTTAGCGTCATTTCAGGACGTGTCGCTCAATAACAAAACTGCAACACGGTCACATTCCCTCCACATGTTTCGCATAACGTCGATTCCCAGGTACGTGGGGTATGCCGAATTTTTTTCTTGCTCCTTTTACTGTTTGTGCCCTCTATTATTTTATTAATTTTTCTTCATTTCTTTTGTCTGCTAATTCTATTTTTTTATACTTTTCGCTTGCTTCCTTTTTTTTAACGGGGTTTCGCCTGCGTTACACCAAGCGAGGCCAGCATACAACAGACCTCACCCGTAGAGTTCTCCGCATTTAATATCATCATCATGACGCCCGAAGCGCAAGAAGAAGAAGACTTCTCATTGGCGAGAGCACGCACTCAACATGTTCCAGCTGGGCTATGCTGTATGTGGTTTTGCCTGCGTCACGCCACAAAGCGACGACGACAGTCTGGCCCACTAAAGTGCTCCGCATTTGAAAATAACCTGCCCACAAATGTTCGCATCAAGACTTTTGGTGCCTCGCAAATCGTGCATGCCACACTAGAACCAAATCACCGAAATCGTATGCTCTGTATCAGCCTTGAAATGAGATCTATATATTGTTGCGGGTCGGAAGGAAGGAGGATGTTGATTATGGCATCCCACCGCTTCCACCAGTTGTTACGAATGGGGGACTACCCGGTCTCCTGTGGTAGCGTGGTGTAACCAGGTGGAGGAACTGAACGCTGACATGAAGAGGATACGAAAAACAAACATGCTTCTAAGAAAATTTCCTTTGTCCGAATCTCCAGCTTATAGTTGTCGTTCTCTCTTCAGTCGTACACACGGCGGTCGCGGTCTTGGCGGAATTTCAGAACGCCCGGCACCATAACGTGCACGTCCTACAAGCCGAACAGCGCCGTCACGCATGATTCGCGATTTCAGCCTGCCTCTGTCAGGCTCGCGGAGGGGACACAAGCAACGCGTGGGAAAGAGTGACGGTGTCCTCTTTGGTCTAGCTCCCGTGTGGTGCTTAGTTAAACCACCACGCTCTGAACCATGTAACGGTTCAACCATTACGCTCGTGGTTTGTGAAACCCTGACCTTTCTTTGCTGTAATTATGTGTAAATAGTGCCATAAACCCGTTTGTTTTCGCGTCCTCCTGCGATCCTCCTTCGACCTTAACAATATGCCACCCATGTCAGATCATATGTTACCATATACACGTCTCTCATAAAGCAAGGAAAGCCATCCTGACATGTCTTATTCATTTGTTCAATGAATTGGGACTAATATGTCTGTAAATATATTAAAATACGGCATGTCTCAACGAAGCGCTCAAGAAACAATGGCGTTCGATTTCATGCCACTGGACAACGTCCTTGGCTGCCTTGGAAGGGTGGTGGTTTTTCAAATTCCAATTCAAGTTTGAAAAATTATTTTACTGTTTTCTTGTACAAGAGAGAGAAGAATGTTGGGGCTAAAGGCATTTCACCTAAAAGAGGACCCAATGCCCTTGTACACACTTCATGCATCAATATTGCTTGCACAGTAATGAAAAAAAAAAACGATGTTTAGCGGCATCCAGACCTTCATGAACAAAAGAAGTCATAGAAAAAATAACTCACATTCGGATTTCATATTACATTGAATCTGGCATTGACTATGCAAAAACATCTTTTCAGCTAGCATACGTAAATAAAAATAACCAAGGGAAAATCTAGACTGGAACAATGAAAACATGATACGTAGTAATATTTTGACGGTTAACACAACACATACCATACAATTTTAGAACACCCGACTATTAAAACTTTTACAGCAGTATTTTTATGATTATTCAAGCCTTCTGTTTTCCTGCATTAGCATTTCATTTATTTGCACCCCGAAAAAATTTCTGTACAATCAAATTAAGATTATGTTTTGGATGACATGATTGCCATGATATGTAAGTTGTTCGGTAGGGCAAAATTAGTTTACCATAGCTAGTCCACATTAAAAAAAAACTGATTTGAGCGCAACACACGGCACATTTAGAGCGTTGTCTGTATTTGTTTTGTTAGGCGTAAATAGGGCAGAAAAGCATCGGTACTCCCACCAACTGATTCTTTTCTTTGTTTCTTCCTTTTTTATTTCTTTATTGGCATAATTTCTTAGAATAACACAAATTTCAGCCAGTTAGTAGGTATTCATTAAAAAACAATAGGGCGTGAAAACACGGACAATAGATGGCAGTCAGCACAAAACAAACGCTCAAGAATCGAAGAAAGGAAGGAAGAAGGCACGAAAACACCTGCGCATGCACGCCTAGCGATCGAGATCTGCTTCAGCCGCATTCGTCGGCACCGGACGCGCGAATTTACCAGCAGGTAGAATATGCGATGTGCGAGGGTGTGTTATCAATTTGGACTTCATACACAGAACGTGACGGCGACGGTAAATCCACACCGAGAGTGCACATATGATCGCTATTACAATAAAATGATTCAATCACCTGCAACGTAACTGTCAAGCGTATAACGTGACACAGGCGCAGCCTTGACTCACGTAATCTTGACTTCGAAGAAGGGTAAAGCCAGGGATAAACTTACCTGAAAAGAGATAACAATGCACAATTAGTGACTGCACATCTTCATTCTCAATACATATATCAATACATATACCACACATATAAAGAATACCATTGATATGTATAATACATAATAATACATGCATCAATACATATGAACAAAAAAACATCTTAATTTTTCGTACAGACATATATGCTAGCATCGGCAACTCGCTCTCCAGCAAGGCAGATCGTTTTTTTTTTTTGAAGATGGACAGCGGCTACATGACACACCGTGACGACAGGAGACACCCGACAAGCCCCCAGGGTGCTTCGCACCTATAAAGACAACGGCGCTGCGTACAAGACAGCTCTGAAACATTAGTCACATCACTCGGGAGGTCAACATGATGTTCGAAACGGGATGCGCTCGTCACACCACGCAGCTGGATGTCCCAGTACTGGCAGCTCATAATGAACGATCGTGCGGCTTTAAACAAACACCTAGCGATCACACTCTTCTAAACCACAACTGTACCGTACCACTGTTGTTTGTAAAGCATGGAATGGCATCCGTCTCAGCCGCAGACGACGCCATGTTATTTCAACTATTGATTTATATGTGGGTCTTAACGTCCCTAAACCACCACATGATTATGAGAGACGCCGTAGTGGAGGGCTCCGGAAATTTCGACCGCCTGGGGTTCTCTATCTGAGCACACGGGCCTACAACGATTTCAACTATTCAGTAGAATATTTTTTGGCTGGCGCTCGAAAGAACCTTATATATAACACGAGGACTTGCTTCAACTGGTATAACCTTAAGACAAAGAATATTTTAAACGAAATACATTTTAAATGCGAAAAGTAAGACGCAGTACATACGGATTAGTAATGAGAACGACGACACAGGAGCAAACTTACAACTCGAAGTTTACTGAAGAGGCAACCCATACGTAGCTTATACACTATCAGCACAAGTATGGTACAGTTTCTCTAGCCTAAAAAAAGAAACAAGGACTCGTAGTTGGACGAAAAAAATCAAAAACTGACTACTAAAATACCTTTATTGCTGGAAAAACGAAGTGAAGCCCAAGAAACAGGACAAGCGACTTGAAAATTCTACCACTGACTCGGCGCAAAACGAAGCCCAAGTCCACTTAGTATAAGCAGGACTGCCAACTCTGTTGGGATGCTACTCTGTACCTCTTACGTTGAATGTTTGATTGATATGTGGGGTTTAATGTCCCAAAATGAATATGAGAGACGCTGTAGTGGAGGGCTCCGGAAATTTCGACCACCTGGTGTTCCTTAACGTGCACCCAAATATGAGCCCACGGGCCGACAGCATTTCCGCCTCCATCGCAAATGCGGCCACCGCAGCCGGGATTCAATCCCGCAACCTGCGGGTCAGCAGCCGAGTACCATGTCCACTAGACCACCGCGGCGGGGCTTACTTTGAATGTTCCATAAGCATTAATTTACATATATGGTTAGGCGTCTTTTGAATGCAAGGAAGATAAGTTTATAAAGTCTATTGAATGTTTTTCGGCCTTGTAGAATGTCACAAAGGTAGTGCAGGCTTTTTTTCAAGGCGGCCTAAATGTGGAGCTTCAGGGCACTCAGAATATCTCGGCACGAAACGAGATTCACACACGCGACGTCGTTCAATAAAATACACGGTGCTGATTTGTTTTTTCGCTCCCAATTGTTTTGAACAGACCACCGTATATACTCGTGTATAAGCCAGCCCCGTGTATTGCCTGAACTACTCCCCCCCCCCCTTTCCATTCTCGTATGCAAAATTCTGAAGAAAAAAAAACATGACAATGTATCAATATAATGGCCTCCAAAATCGCGCACAGCGGCAGACATGTCACTGCGCCTAAACCACGAAGGCCGTATGGAACATTGTGGGGGAGAGGGGGGTTAGGGGGAGGGACTGCTTGCAGAGTCTGTTGTATTGCGTCCGGAGCGTCACTCTAACGTCTTCTGGCAGAGGAGGATCAGATAAGTGAGCTCGCCGATGACGTGCGCTCGTCCGACAGTGAGGATTAGACATTGAATAGTCAAATTAAAGCTGAGATTTGTCACCAATTTTTTATTGTTAAGACAGACTGGTGGGCAGAAATAAAGACAGGACACAGAAAAACCGAACTGGGAAAGACGCATGTCCCTGTTCGTTCTTTCTAAGTCCCTGCCTCGACTTGCGCAAACCAGTTTACCTTGAAATATGGACACTCTCAGAAATTTTCGCTATTTAATCTTTCTCTTCTACAATACACATTTATCTCGCTCTTGAGTACACCAAAGATTGTTTCAGATGTTAAAGTATGCTTTGAAATATGTGATGACGCAGAACTACCGTATACGCAGCTAATTATTCATACGATAATATATATTTATGTATGTATGTATGTATGTATGTATGTATGTATGTATGTATGTGTATCGACTGGTACAGGAGGCCAAACATGCTGCGCTGGGCACTGGTGGAAAACAACCGAGCTTTATTGCACACGTGTACATATATAGGATTTAGAAGGGGCGTGTCTTCAAGCCGCAAACAGATAAGCGCTTCGAGTAAAGCTTAAACAGATACGATGAGCTTTCGTGGCACACGTGGAGCGCTCGGCTCCCAAGATACGATACATCTTCCTCTGTTTGGAAGCAAAACAAGGACAAGGAAAAGAACACAAATGAAAGTTGCCAGGCACACTAGTTCACGGCACTTGCACGAAGTTCTGGTTGTAGGCCAGACGTTGAGGTGCTCGACGTTGTCTGAGCGACCTTCTTGGGGCTGGTGTGGACGAGACACTTGTTGGGGCAATGGGCTGTGCGGGCGTAGACGGAGGTGTGCATTCTGCACGTCGATGTGCTATCGCATTGCTTTGACTAGACTGTACCTCAATGTCGTCGTCGTCGTATTCCTGGTAGTTGCGTTGAAAGGGCTCCCGCGTGAGTAGCAGGTGCTGCCGGTTGCGTCTGAGCACAGTGCCGTTTTCTGTTACGACTGTGTACGACCTGGGGTGGCCAGCAGACTTGAGTACTTTAGCTTTCGTCACCCATGTGCCTTTCTTGATCCGGACCGTATCTCCCGGGCTCAGGTGCGCCAATGGTCTCTTAGAGTGGTCTGTCTGAGGGCGCCGGAGCACCTCGAGCCTGGTGTTGCCTTGAACGTCAGGAATAGTTGTGCGGAGCCGTCGTCCCATCAGCAGCTCAGCGGGTGATGCGCCGCACTCGAGTGGGGTGGTCCTGAAAGCAAGCAATCCCAACCAGATATCTTGTTTTGCTTCACTTGTTTTTTGAGGATGCGCTTAGTTATTTGCACGCCTTTTTCCGCCAACCCATTAGAGCGGGGGTATCCTGGACTAGACGTTACATGCTTGAAATCATACAGTTGTGAGAACAATGCAAATTCACGACATGAAAATTGAGGGCCATTGTCAGAGCAGACTTCCAACGGAATGCCATGCCTAGCAAAAATCGCGCTTGTTACGTCAATGATTGTTTTGGCCGTGGTATCTTTGAGGAGTTCAACTTCGGGGAAGTTTGTCAGGGCGTCGTAAACACACAGGTACGATCTCCCGCCGAATTCAAAAATGTCAATGCCGACGCGGTACCACGGTTGGTCTGGCACGGGGCGCATCAGTAAAGGCTCTCGAGGCTGGCTATATGCGTATTTTTTGCAGATAGAACAGGCCTGCACGAATGATTCTATGTCAGAGTTTATTCCCGGCCAAAAAACTAGTTGTCTTGCCCTGGCCTTGCTCTTGTTGATTCCCAAGTGTCCTTGGTGAATTCTTTCCAGTGTTTCGCCTTTCATGCTGGCCGGAATAACCACTTTGCAGTCTTTGAGCAGGACTCCTCTTACGTTTGATAACTCTCCTTCGAATCGTTTCCACGGCCCCTCCAAGCACTTTCCAGCCTCTAGATCCCTCAGCACGTTACTTAGCTGTTCGTCTCGCGCCGTTTCAGTGGCTAGCCGCCTCCATGTGCCCTCACTAACGAGTGAAGAGACTGTACTCACGGCATGTACTTCTACATCGTTGCTGTCGAGGGTCGCAGGCCGTTGTCTTAGTTGTGGCACGTGACAACATGTCAGCCAGGAGGAGCTGCTTCCCTGGAACAAATTTCAATTGAACGTCATAACGCAGCAATCTCAGAAAGAATCTTTGCAACCTAGGAGGCATGTCACCAATCGCCTTCTGGGAGATTGCGATCAAAGGGCGGTGGTCAGTTTCAGCAATAAACTGGCGACCATAGACGAAGTGATTAAACCTTTCACAACCGAACACCACTGCCATAGCCTCTTTTTCAATTTGAGAATAACGTTGTTGTGTTTCAGTAAGCGCTCGCGACGCGTACGCCACGGGCTTCCATGTGTCGTTGTGACACTGCAACAAAGCGGCACCTATTCCGTCTCGGGATGCATCACATGACACTTTTGTGGGTTTAGCCTGATCGAATACCGACAACACGGGCTGTGTGCTGAGGTAGTCACAAAGTGCCGTCCACTCTTTCACGTGGTTATCGGTCCATTCAAAGACTGTATCTTGTCTGATCAAGCTTCTCAAAAGAGTAGTTCTTTGAGATAGTGAAGGAAGAAACTTGCTGAAATAATTGACGACACCCAACATCCTTTGCACCGCGAGCTTGTCTTCTGGGGTCGGCATGTGCAGCATGCAATTAATCAGCGTCGGGCTTGGCCTGATGCCTGCTTTATCGATTACGTCCCCAAGAAACTCGATTTCCTGGACGCCGATACTGCACTTCTCAGGATTGAAAGTCAATCCGGCACGTTCTGCAGCAAGCAACACAGATTTGAGACGTTCATTGTGCTCTTCTACTGACGAACCCCATACCAGAATATCGTCCACGTATATTTTTACGCCGGGAAGGCCTTCGAAAATTTCATTCAGCGTCTTTTGGAACACTTCTGAGGCGGATGATATGCCGAAGGGTAATCGTAAAAAGCGGTAACGACCAAATGGGGTAGAGAACGTGCAAATCCGTGATGTAGAGTCATCTAAGGGGATTTGGTGAAATCCAGAGTTAGTGTCCAAGCGGGAGAACACAGTTGCACCAGCTAGCTCGGCTTCTAAATCCTCTCGTCGCGGCATCATGTAGTGCTCCCTTTTTATGCACTCATTGATTTTCCTAGGGTCTATACAGAGGCGAATTTTCCCGTTCTTTTTCCGAACGATCACAAGGGGACTCACCCAGTCAGTAGGTTCGGTGACTCTCGTGATGATTCCGGCGTGCTCCATCCTGTCGAGCTCGTCCCGTAGTGGTTCATTCAGGGCCAACGGTACACGTCGCACTGGTTGAATGACTGGCACAGTGTTGTCTTGAAGCACCATGTGATACACTTTCTTCACGCAGCCAGTTCCCGTGAAAAGATGACGAAAATCTTTCACAAGTTCTTCGCGGCCGTCCTTTGATACGCTGTGAACGCGTGAGAGCAATCCGAGGCGTTCGCTTGCTTGTAGGCCCAGTATAGCTTGGCGACCTTTGCGTACGACAAAAAAATCTAGAGGAATAGCTTGGTCACCGAGCGTCGCTTCCGTACGGATGACTCCAAGATGCTTGATTGTGTCTCCACCGTATGAATGTAGCACCACGCTACTCTGCTTCATTTCAGGGCTTGGGTGCATCCTATTGTATATTCTAACGGGCAGCAAGTTGGCCTGAGACCCGGTATCTACTTTAAGTTCAACCGAAACGTTGTTTACGGTCATTCGAACCGTCCAATCACGTTGGCTTGTTACTCCTCTTGTCGATACCTCTAAAATGCTGAAGTCATCTTCGTGATCTTGAATTTCGCCAACCAGCGCCGAGGACCTGCAGCAAATTGCAAAATGGTTCCTCTTTTGGCATTTTCTGCAAGTTCTTCCGAACGCGGGACAGTTTCCAGGCTGATGTGTGCGACCGCACTTGGAGCACGTGTACATGCTCACTTGCGCATTTTTGGTGTTCGGGCCTGCTTTGCGAACGGCGTCTACTTGCTTTTGACCTCGTTCCCAGGTTTCTTGGCGAAGCGCTGATGTTTCGGCTGCCTTGCAGACGTGCTCAGCCTTCTGCAGTGTTAGTTCGCAATCCCTGAGCAGCTTTTCTCTGACTCTGTCGTCGTTGGTTCCGTACACAATCTGGTCTCGGACCATGGAATCCAGAAGCGTGCCGAAATTGCATGCTCGGGCCTGTTTCTTCAAGTCCCGCAAAAAGTGCTCGAATGGCTCACCTTGGCTTTGAACTCTTTTCCGAAATACGTAGCGTTCGTGTACTTCGTTAGTCTGCAACGTGAAATATTCGTCGAATTTCTTGATGACTGTCGCGTAGTCAGCCTTGTCTTCTCCTTCCGTGAAGCTTAGCGTATTAAATATCTCGATGGCGTCTTCACCTGCTACGCTGAGAAGGAGTGCTGTCTTTGAGGACACTGATCGCTGCTTGTCACTGGGTTCCGATGCCGCAAGGAAAAGCTCGAATCTCTGCTTAAATGTCTGCCAATTCTTGCTTGCTTCTCCCGTCGTGTTTAGCGGACCAGGCAGCCTCAACGAATCCATTGCGTATTCCTCGCAGCGCTGGCCGTCGAAGATCAAGGCCCTGCTTTGATACAGATCCCACTTCTGACACCATGTATCGACTGGTACAGGAGGCCAAACATGCTGCGCTGGGCACTGGTGGAAAACAACCGAGCTTTATTGCACACGTGTACATATATAGGATTTAGAAGGGGCGTGTCTTCAAGCCGCAAACAGATAAGCGCTTCGAGTAAAGCTTAAACAGATACGATGAGCTTTCGTGGCACACGTGGAGCGCTCGGCTCCCAAGATACGATACAGTATGTATGTATGTATGTATGTATGTATGTATGTATGTATGTATGTATGTATGTATGTATGTATGTATGTATGTATGTATGTATGTATGTATGTATGTATGTATGTATGTATGTATGTATGTATGTATGTATGTATGTATGTATGTATGTATGTATGTATGTACGTACGTATGTACGTACGTATGTATGTATGTACGTATGTATGTATGTATGTATGTATGTATGTATGTATGTATGTATGTATGTATGTATGTATGTATGTATGTATGTATGTATGTATGTATGTATGTATGTATGTATGTATGTATGTAAAAAGGTGCGAAAGAAATCACACAAGAAAAATCTCTAAAGTACCAGACCAGGGAATCGGCCCAGTGACCTCTTGCGCTGACGCGTGCTGCATTGGACACCTCAACCACTCGTCACGTATGTTCTGGCGAAATAACGGCGAGCTATTTATACACCATTCACCGCTGGCGCTACGGAACAGATATCTCGGAGGAGCTTGAGTATGTTTCCATCAGCCAACACTCCTACACACTTTCTTTCAACTTGAAAACTGCCCTTGAGACACGCACGAAAAAGTAGTCTCTTTCCGTGACGTGTAAAAAGAACCCGGGGACCACTAAGCGTGGCAGTAGACGCAGAGGGGACATTCCACGCATCGCGGTTTATAAGAAAAAGAAATATCTAGGAGCGTCTGGTTTTGAATTGTTTGAACTTGCAGCGCCTTGCTCAAACACAAAGACGTAACAACTGCGATATTTGTTAGTTCACGCTTGTCCTGCGAATACCTCTGCATTGCTTTCAAGCGTGCTTCTTTGCACTTCAGCTACGCGCCGCAGGTATCGAGCAGCTTGTCGTTCTTCGTGTGACATTCCAACGTCTTGCTATCACATTCATTGCTTCGCACTTGCGGCGAAACTGTGACTTTTAATTTATCCACCATAACAGTATAGTAGTCATTCAGGGTGTTGCATAACCCGCCGCCGCAATAAATATTTGATGAAAAGGATGCGGATTATAGACGCGTATGTACGATACACTGCCTTCATGGAAGCGCTGATTGGAAACTACGCGGGAAGGAGAGAAACAAATAATATTCCGACATGAATACCGATGCAATTTCGCGAGGCGTATGCAAGGAAGTGCAAGAGAACCACGTTGAAGAGCAACATGGCAAAAAAAATGAAGGAGACGGAAAGAAAGAGAAACGAGAAGAAAGGAAGGCTGACCTCAGGTCTCAGCCACTCTACGATCCAGAAACGTAGATGGGAAACTTATTATGCCAGAGCCGGAATTTTATGCAAGTAAAACCCGGATTGAGAGCAACTGAACGCGGAATAAGAAAAAGGGACGTGCGGTCCCTAGATCCTAACAATAGGATCCTAACGATGAAAAGTAAACAGACACGAAGAAATCTTCCAGTATTTCAGACCTGAGAAAGAAAAAAAAAACTATGCGATGAAAACGGTTCTTATATTTTTAAAACGCATTGTATAAACTATTATTGCGAATGCTAAACTTCCTCTTGTGTTTTTGAAAGTGTATGTTTCTTGCTGATTTTTATCAGTTTGCTCTCTGTATCGCTGTTTTAATATTGCAACGAGTGTACTTATTGGCATATCCTCTCAAGTTGCTGCCGTTGTTGTACGGGGAGGTAGGGCCTGTCAAGATGCCTACGCGCAGCTTTGATCGCACCAAGCTTGTTGTTTGCGCACGATGTGTACTTACGTGGCAATAAACGTCAAACTTAAGAACTTCAAACTCCAGACAATCGCATGACGCGGTGTTAGCGAAAAGCTGCGCTGCCTTGTCCTACAAAAAGGGCGACAGTGGTCAAATTATTACATGCTTACATGCCCTCTCTACAATTTGCGAACGTATAGAGTTTGGTGAGGGCGTTCGTATGTACTCCAGTTTGTTTACAAAAGAGTTTAAAGAATTCTGAGTTTCTTACAAAATGTTTAGAGGATTTTGAATGATTCCATTAAGTCGTGAAAGGAACAACAGGGCAAGAGGTATTTGTTCTGGTCAGTATTTCTCAAATATCTTATTTTGATTTCCCAAAAACCAAGCAAACTGCGATTTCTGCTCTAGCTGCCTTCTTCAAATATTCTATGCCAGCAGGAAACCTCAGCTGGCAACACAGATGAAGCAACGAGATTAAGAACAAAGTTCTGTTTTCTTTACATACAAATATGCGGGTATCGTGGAAAACGGTTAAGGCAGAATGTTTACGCAACAAATGAGATAAAGGGGTAGAACAAACTGACTAGCTAACCTGCTTAATTAACTACTTAACTTATTCGCCCACCAACCAACCGAGACTCACTCACTCACTCACTCACTCACGAAAGCAAAATAAAAACAAAATATGTAAGCTTGATGGTACATTATATTGAAAAATAACGTTTATTTAAAGAAAACTACAATTTCGCAAAGAACATCTACGAAGTTTGAACGAAGTTTCAAAAATGTGATACACAGACGCGCGTTTAAAAAAAAAAATTCGTCACACGACTCACGAAATTACGTTGGTATTTTTTAAAGAAAGATTAAGGGAACACTTGTCTTGTTCAACCATTAAAGGCACCTCACGTCTATTTAAGTCCACATTTTAGATGAGATACACTTTAACAACTACGCACAGAAAGCCATTGCAAAGCCAACGTATTGGCATAAAAACTTGACTTCGCTAGGTCCAGTGCTGCCACGGCAGACAAGATTTCTTTGGAACATGGGCTACAGAAAAATTGCTCATTCGACTGGTATTGATGCCCCAAACATTGATTTTCCTCGTCATCTCTCTTGCTTTGAGTCCTCTTACTGTGTTTTAAACTAATAAATAAAGCGTACCAATAAGCAGTAACTCGGATATAATAACATTATTATTTTCGCTTTAATTTTGCAGCAAGATCACCAAATGGGAAGGGAAGACAGCCATAGTTTATTGTTAGAAAAAAAAAAACCTTACATTTACAGGAGTGATCTACGGGAACGAAGTTGCTCAAACGAAGTAACTGTCGCATACCGTAGTGCACCTCAGCAGCTAACAATAACCCATATCCCAATATAATGTTGTCAGGGGCCATGATAAGTACTAACAATAACTGTGATTGGCCATTTGCTAATGCACGGTTATATTCTACCATATGCAAGCGCCCCTACAGCTATTTCGCTGGTGCAGCACCATACACGTGAGCACAGGATGGGGGGGAGGGGGGGGCAAGGGCCGTTACATTACAGTTGCGTAAGAAGGGGAGGTGCGCAAAGTCTGCCCCATACATTAACTTAATAGGGAGGGGGGGTGCTGCGACAAACCTTCGTCCCCCCTCACCCTCCCTCTCCTCTGTACGAGAACCCTGCGCACGTTTATGAGCAGCACAAAATTTCTAATGAACTACTTCTTCGCTCGGCGTTGGCATCGGTAATGTTTGTAACTACGGCATCGATAGCGTCCTGGAACATCGTGCCATCAAGAGTTCACCTGTTGCTTCACCGCACGATTAGTGCGTTTTCTTTAACAGTAGTAAAACCTAAGTTCTGTCCGTTTTACAAGAGAGCCGAGGTACAAATATGTCGCAGCAGCTGGCACATTCCTCGCCACATGGTACAAACATTCGCTTGTCGGAAACGTGCATGCTCACATCACAGGCACACGAAAATATGCCAGCCGAACAACTGAATAGACGAACGGCAAACACCAAAGCACAAACAGTCATAGCATATAGCGAAAGCTGCCATTGTCTCAAAGAGCAATTTCCATTGTTTCACGTCCTACGGGCTTTCGTTCTTTTTTTTTTTCAGGCAGCCTCGCATACCAGGTCCATTCAACAGCTCGTCACATCGAACGGAGTAAAACACAAGAGAATGCCACACGTTCCGAACGCGCATACAGTTCGCGAAAACATGCGGAACACGCCAGAGGAATGCCGCGCGAGCTACGGGGCGACGGGGAGGACTCGTCGGCACGTGCTCTTATTCTCATCGTCATAACTGTACTACATCTCAGAAGTTCCTTTCAGCACTGCGAAGGCTATACGGCCCCCTTAGGCAATAGCAAGGGCGACTAGCCCCTCCACATGTAATCATCCACATCGCGTCGTCTGGTCCCCGTCTCCCTGGTCTCTCCTCCCACGTGTATAGGGCGAGTAAAACGAACTGACGGCGTCACCGAAAAACAAAGATGGCTGCGCCCCCCCGTTTCGAATTTTAAAGAGATCATCGTGTGACACATAGGTAATAAACGGACGCCTGTATTTGCTTTAGAGTAACGTGCTTCTGCTTCGACACGAATGCATTCGTGACTATGTTGCGCTAATTACAAGAACCATTATCTAATTCTCGGCGCGTTAGGCTTAGCAGGAGCGGCTAAACAAACAGCTTATCTCGCAAATATAATCCAAATGTACCCGATGCCTTGTCCACAGCACGAGATGGCACAAAGCGATGACTCATTTCACCATTTATTTGAGGATGCCAGAGCAGTGGGTGAACACCAAACGCTAATTTGAGTCGAAGGGGGCGGTCGCATCTGTATAGGTACTGCTATGTTTATTTGTAACCACAGCTACCGGTGGTTACTCGCATAGCAATTAAAAGCATGCGACGTAAATACGGATAAGGATAAGCCTATCACGCATCGAGGTGACGTAAAACGTGTCAAACAAGAGTAAATGTCCCAACCCTGCCCATATCTAAATAACTATTTCTCGCTGCGCAAGCGTGTGGGGTGCTTACACCCAATAGCCTTGGCAGTGCTGAACGGTAGTGGTGAAAATAAGTATAAGATCGCCGACGTAAGCCACTGAGATCTCTGTGACGATGATGTAATGCACGCGGGAGTTCCGAAGGCATTGATCGTGTGGTTTGATCTGTCGCCATTGTCAAGAGCGATCGGGACACGCACTCTTCTCATAACTCTACAAAGTGTAGCCCGAGTAACAACACTAATGTTGACCGACCACAAAATCAGTAGAACCCCTATTCAGCGACACATTCTGCAGCGTATACGCTTGTGCTAATACCACCTATTATTTGAGGATCGGGGAGCAGGCGACGCTCGAAAGCATGACCCAGGAAAGCTGAAGTCAGCGCTCTAATCGAACAATTATCCTCGCATGGAAAAAGATAATCTGTACCCACACTCTAGCAGTAGTAGTATACCATATCAGAAGCAAATATGTTCAGCAGGTAGGTAATTCTTCCTAGCTCGGCTGCTCGAAATGAGAAGCTGAAAGCTATAGAACCTCTGTCAGAATTTTAAGTGCGAAGCACTTTAGGGCGCTCAGGCTGTCGCATGCTGTCGTATACCGTCGTCATCGCTTGGCGTAACGCCGCGAAACAACATATATCATAGCGAGCTGCAGCATATGGAGCACGCGCTCGTGCCTGAGAATATTCTTCTTCCTCTTCCTCATCGATAGCCTTAATGATGGCATTAAGAGCGGAGCACTTAATGATCCCACGTGAGCACGCAATCAAGAAATAGAAAGCAATAGAGTAGAAATAAATGAAGCAAGAAAGAGAAAAATAAAGAAAAAAGCGAAATAAAAATAAAAATAATAAGTAGAGAGGAAAATGCAGAAATAAAACTTTAAAAAAGAAATAACAATATAAGGAATGAAACCCATATCCATACGCCGGCAAAAAATTTGAGCTAATTCCGACTCACTGAAGAAGTATACTTGGCTTTGAGAATTTACTCGATTCAGACACACCAAAAGTTTCCTAAACCAGTCTCACTCGCACTCGGATTCACTTTTACTCGACCAGGCTCACTCGGACTCAAACTATCACAGATATTAGTCTGTCGCACTCATTCAGCTATAGGCTCACAGCTTCAGCCGATTCTGCGGTAGTATGAGTGAATCGACTACTAAATTTGTTGGGACAAAGTTTGCGCTTTGTCAGTCTTGGTGCCCTGCTCTTTAAGGCCAACACCTCACGTAATCGGTGCTACATGATACGACTTTATATCTTGTACCTTCAAGTACGAGTTATAGGTGGTTTCAATCCACTAGGGACCATTTTACGAAATGTCTAAAGATGGATTATTTATCAGGTAATTCCCTTGAATGAGCTTGTGGGAGAAGGTAATGGCC
This sequence comes from Rhipicephalus annulatus, assembly GCA_013436015.1. Lineage (NCBI taxonomy): Eukaryota > Metazoa > Arthropoda > Arachnida > Ixodida > Ixodidae > Rhipicephalus > Rhipicephalus annulatus. The sequence continues at coordinate 246,911 of WOVY01000872.1, read as the reverse complement.
TCCCACCCCTTAACTCACTCCTCAGATTAACAAATATGCGGTACAGGAAAGCTCAAATATATTTGAAAAGACTCGAGTACAAACTAAAGCCAACATCGCTCTAGAATGAATGCAACTGCGCACGACGCGCAGAAAGAACAAGTTATCAAGGCCGCTAGAACAGCTCTAATGTCTCTGTGCACTGTGCGGCTGTCAGTGGTAACATTTGCACGATATTATCAATAACCAACACCGGGCAGGAACAACGTAAGAAAGCCCAAGAGCGGCGAGCTATATTTGACTCTTGCGGGAACCTCTTAAACGAGCTAATGACGTAGACGCCATCGCTAAACGATGCGGCAAGTATGGATGATCAAGTAATGAGGAGCGCGCGTTCGAAAGCGTGCGACGGTTAACGCTGTAACCAAATACAGGGATGCATCCGAGGCGTGCACCTATCCCTGGGCTGAAGGTATTTAAGAATGTCACTTAAACTCAAGTGGTCCGTAAAAAAAAAGAAAGGAAGGATGAAAGGAAGAAAGAAAGAAAGAAAGAAAGAAAGAAAGAAAGAAAGAAAGAAAGAAAGAAAGAACGAACAAACGAATTTAAGAAAGAACGAACGAACCAACAAAAGGAAGAACGAACGAACGAAAGAAAGAACGAACGAACCAACGAACGAAAGAAAGAAAGAAAGAGAGAAAGAAAGAAAAAAAAAGAAAGAAAGAAATTAACTGCACATCCACGGAGTGAACGATGATGAGGGGGAAGCTGCGGAGGGTTTTAACGGTAAACCGTGAATCATCCGTCCATCCACCTGCCTGCCTGTGTTCGTCCATTGAAGCCTTCTAACTCGTTACAAAAGGTTCCGCCATAATTACTCATCGCCATCAGCCACATGCTGCTTGCGTACGGGGCTTATGCGCGAAACGACGAATAATGACTTAGTGCGTGCTTTCCTACCTATAAATAATTATGATCATTCATGGCATGTGGATGCAATGCAGGCGTATTTGTAGTAGTTGCCTCAAAAGAGTTTAAACACGCTTTAGAAAGGCCGCTCTTCCGGCGTTCCCTGCGACTGTGCTGCGCGTACCGCACACGTAAGCACCTGGTAATTTCGCTTACGTCGCGCCGTATATGTATATAGTTGCTGCAATATTGATGACAACTAACAGACAATAATGCCAAGGAAAGCATACAGGATGTTGTTAATAGTAACTCCAATGTAAGTGTGAAGAAAGAAATGTTTTGTTGCTGGTTATGTAACTGCACGTTGTACGTATAATTACTTGCTGTGGGGGTTTCATGTTATGTGTATCCTTGAGGCCATCATCTCTAGATTTCCAGACGGCACTTCTTTTCGCAAATCTCCTTTTTATCCAAGTAAACAAGTGAAAAGGGGTGGCCGTCACCAAGTAAACGCACCGGCGAGTTCGGCGTTCATTTGTATTTAAAAAAAAGGTGTGTCAACACTACAGAGTGTAACAACATATTGGTCGCACGTATGAATATCGTTAATCATCATGAGACGGCACACCGCTCACTTGAATTATTACACAGCGCACAATGACTATAATTTGTCCATATACCTATCAGTCAATCATACCCATCGGTCGTATTGACGAATTCGATGCTTTCAATCATGAACTGAGCAGCGCAATTGCACTCACTTGCTCGGCTGTGTTCTGCTGAGTTGTACTGTAACGTGTGTTGATTGTTAGAGTTTTCTTTGCATCTATTTTTACTTTGCTTCTTTGCTTCAATTCCTGACATTTTCATCCTTCTGTATTCATGCTTGAAAACCGTGAACTTGTGCCCTTTTGAGCGACTTTTGTTGTGGAATGCTTACATTCTAAACAAATAAATAAATGAATAAATAAATAAATAAATAAATAAATAAATAAATAAATAAATAAATAAATAAATAAATAAAGTCTGTTGCTCTTACTTTTCACGTGTGCCGTATACGGCCCGGCGTAGTAGTAGGCACAGGGAGAAAAATGCTCTGAGCGCCAGGAAGTATTTAGCATGCAACTCGATGCGAGAACGCTTTTCGCCCTTCATGTGTACACTCCGGTTATTATGAGCCTTTTCTTTCCAATATCCGTATAGTTACTGGTACGTCTGTGAACATAATGCGATTTGATATTATGTGCAGATCACTTCAGGGGGCCCGGCTGTCATGTGTTATGATCGTGTACTGTCGTCAGCACTTAGCTTAACGCAGGCAAAACCACATGTATAGCGTATATCAAGCCGAAGATAAGTACTCTGCCTTTCGTTGTTCTTAGAGCGCCTAGATGACGATATTAGAGAACTTTCGGATAGGCCCTTCGCGTATGCACGCTTTCAGTCAAGTAGGAGTAAAGACCTTTCGAATAAGGTCTGCGGCACTTTGGGCACTCGCCCTATTTTCGGTCCTTTCATACGGGCCGAGAGCCATCACGTTTGTCCGACGCAAAAGCTTTTGGGGCAGTCTTGGGGCTCCCGACAAACTCGAAAAGTAGCGTCCCCAACGCTATTTGAGTTGGACACCTCAAATGAATAATGTACACGCCAATATGTCTCGATCGATTTCGGTTTTAAATAAACTTAGATCCCTAGTTCCAAACTGGTTAAAGCTCCAGCTATATTATTCTTTGGTTCATTCCCATCTACATTACTGTCTTTTAATTTGGGGCACAACTTCAAAAACCAATCTTGACAGGCTGTTAGTTTTACAAAAATGTCTGTACGCTACATAGAAAATCTGCAACCCAGAGAACATACTCCTCCATTTTTTTGGCAAGCTTCAGATACTTATTGTCTACCAATTACACAATCTTAAACTCAGCTTATATGTCAATAATGAAATAGGAAACACCGTTGGCACTTATATGGAGCATTGCTACCCAAGCGATACTCCCTATGAACTACGCGTCGATCGTTTTCGATTGCCTTTTTTCAGAACCGAACATATGGTAAGCAAACTTTATCGTATCAAATACCTTATCTACTCCACGAAAACAGCTATCTCCGTGAACTTTTGAAAGAACATAACACTAAAAACAGTGTGAAAAAAAAGTTAAGATGTATATCCTTCGTTGTAAGGAGCCTTAATTGTATTATTTATTATAAATACTTCTTTTGTGTCGTTCATGCTTTTGCATATTAGATGAAACTTGCTCAATTTCTTTCTTTTCAAATGTATTTCTCTATGGTACTTAGTAATTATGTCAGAAATTTCTTCTTGTTGCATTTATATATATATATATATATATATATATAGTATATATATATATATATATATATATATATATATATATATATATATATATATATATATATATATATATATATAATATTATATTTATATTGGAAATGCAAATTGGTGATGACTAATGTGTTATTTTAAAACGTATGTGTCGACATCTGTTATACTTGTCGAATTTGAATTTTGTGTCACCTCACTCAAAAGCAGAATGAAATTTGTATCCTTTGTTCCACTTCACCTGAGCAAATGTATGGGTGGAGGGACCTTAGTCAGGCCGAGGTAATCTGCCTTTAGTTCCTTCAACCTAGGCAATCATTGTTTTTGTCTGAATAAACAGTGAATTAATGAATGAATGAATAAATGAATGAATTTCTTTAGGGTTCCGAAATTATGGGGCCCCTATTCAAAAAATACCTATTAAGTGGGTAGCATTTCAGGAGCCTGGGTTAACGAAGGCAGAATCAAGTAGAAATGTTGAAAAGAAAAAGGAACACCAGGCGAGAAATATAACGAGAAAGAGAAAAAAAGGTAGGAAGAAAAATCTAAATAAATAGAAAGAAAAACTAAAAAAACTGCAAAATAAAACTAAAACTAAAAGGAAACTAAAGAAATCTACCCAGATTTGCACTTGATTCAGGCTTAGCACCCGTACTGCGAGGCTGCCGTAATTTTTTTTTTGGCTACCAGTGTATCGAGGAAACGTTATTATTAAAAGTGACGTAGGGGGTACATGAAGGCAGCGCAGCGTTCAAAGCTAGACCTTCGCTGTTCAGAGAGCCTTGAAACATTCCACAGTATACAGCGCATTCACACTCAATAACAAGCTTCTAAATATGACATGGTGAAAACCTTTCATTTATTACGGACGCGCCGACGCTGTAGAGGTGGTCTACAGTGGGGATGGCGATCGACTGGTGACCCGCAGGTGCGAATCGAATCCTCGACATTAAGGTCTGCAACCGATCGCCGTATACCCACTGCTACACCACGGCCGTCCATTCACGCACAATAACAAACTTATGCGACACCATGACAACCACTGATTTATTAAGCACACGCCGACGCTGTATCGAAAACCCAGCTTGCCATGCGGCGTCGTGAGCAACGTAGCTCACAACGAATGAAACGTATACAGACAAAGCTTCGTGGGCCGCTTACTCTAGATGGCCCGTTTAGAGCAGCTGCATATACGATGCGAAACGAGAGAAAGAATCGTATGGAGGTTGCAGGCAATCGCAACGTCAGACAGGAAGACTAAGTATTCCTTAGATAGAACTGGTTCTGAGAAGATTTGCCAAAGGACTGGTTCTGAGAGGCTTTGCCAAAGGGCCGAACGAGATAAACTTCGCGATAAGGTGTACATAGAGAGGCGGCAGCACTGCCATCTACATGCACAAAAAGCACCGTTCTCGTAAATTACGTACAAATACGAAAGCTGCAGCGAGAGACGCGCGTGCGGAACCAAGCCCGAAACACAAATGACATAGACGGAGCATAAATTACGACAGAAACACGTTCACGGCGATATGTTTTGGGTTTCTCGGAGGATTACTCGGCGTCGCGACGCCTCAGTGACGGTTCAACAGGCTAGCAGTCCCGCAAACGTCTATAGCAGTCGTAAGCGAATTCATAGCACACGAATTCATGCTGCATTCATTTTTTCGTCTCACCTTGAAGCGGCAAACTTGCAATATCAATAACATTCGTGCTGATGAAAGTTTACTGTAGGAATAGTTTCGTTAGTATTCTAAACATTAATCAAGACGCGTGAACTTTCCGCCACGGAGAACCAGCGTTTTACTGTGCTAGGTCGCACTTCGGTGGACGCGAAATGGCCCCTGTGCGGTGCGAGGCTGCAGTGCACGCTCTTATAGTCGAAATTTGCGGAGTCCTCCGGTACGCGTCCGATTCACGGTAGAGCATTGAACGCTTATTCGAAGGTTCGGTCCCTGTCAGCGGCACCTTTATTTTGTCCACTTTTCTTTTGTCACATTTAGATTTCAGTTAATACTGCCCCGCCCCGGTGGTCTAGTGGCTAAGGTACTCGGCTGCTGACCCGCAGGTCGCCGGATCAAATCCCGGCTGTGGCGGCTGCATTTCCGATGGAGGCGGAAATGTTGTAAGCCCGTGTACTCAGATTCGGGTGCACGTTAAAGAACCCCAGGTGGTCAAAATTTCCGGAGCCCTCCACAACGGCGTCTCTCATAATCAAGTAGTGGTTTTGGGACGTTAAACCCCACAAATCAATCAGATTTCAGTTAATACTAATAGCATCCCCTATTCGTTCCTTGGCGTCAGTGTCCCTTAGTTCTCGCTAATGTTACGCGCAGCAGAAAAAAAAAACGAGGCCTTAAATTACTACTTTTTTTCATGCATGCATAACTGTGGTTTGTGTGTATCTATTTCAGTTGCAAGCTCGATTGCAGGGTAAAAGAAGCTATCGTACGAATTACCGAAAAAAGGCCACGTGATTTGCAACAGGTCTTTTTTTTTTTCTCCCGGAAAGTGTAGCACGGAAGCAGGTATAAAGAGAGAACACAATAAAAAGTGAGTAAGAGAGAGAAAAAGAGAGCTCCAACTGGCCGTTGTTCTCGAAGAGAGGCACTCGTAAGCGTTTTAAATGAGCAACAGCGATTACAGCAGTAACTACGCGAATTACAAATTTATTCATTTCCTTAAAGGGCCTCTCACCAGCCTCTGAAATTACAAAAAAAAAAACGAGCGCGTTATTCTCTGCTGGCGTTCCTCGTCTTTCTCGCACACTTTGTTACGCGACAACAGGTATTATCACGAAGTCGTTACGGTAGATGTCTCTCAATTGATCCGCATAGGCGGAACATCACATCTGAATTGTCTCCAACACCGCTTTGCCATGTTCATCCGTTTTTCTTTGTCTAGCATGACTATCGTGCGCGATCAACCAATATCACATCATTTAAAGCACGCGCGCACGTCTGTGTGTGTGCGCGCGTCTGTCTGTCTGTCTGTGCGTGTGCGCGTGCGCAAGCGGAGATAATAACGTGTAAGCGACAAGCACAGAATTCTGATAAGCGATACGCTTAGTGCTGGCATTGTATACGTTGTCTAAAGAAATAAGGGGCGAGGAGGAGGTATGGCCTGTAAAAAGAGTAGTCATATCGAAGAGGAAACCACTCCCTCATCTTTGAACGGGGGAGGGGGGGGGGGGGCGCTGAGGCCGCTAAACCATACCCACCTAAAAGGCGAGCTGCTAGTTTCCTTCTTCTATTTTCTAGCTTTAATAGAAGATCTATCTCCTCTTCGCCACTTATTTCTTCATAAAACACGTGGAATGTCAGCACTGTAAGCGTTGAGCCAGTCAGAATTTCGTGCTTTTCGACTACACGCTGCAAGATCCGCGTGCGCAATCGTCAACGCAGGAAAAAAAAAGTGATATCAGTTTACCGCACGCGATAGTGGGGCTAGACAAGGCAGACCGGGCCTGCGACTGCGTGGCAAAGCAGTGTAGGCGACCAATCACAGTAGAGACCTCTCGTATATCGACCAATCGAGAAATTACTTCACCCCGACATGATAGCTGATTGATTGATTGATTGATTGATTGATATCTGGGGTTCAACGTCCCAAAACCACCGCATGATTATGAGAGACGCCGTAGTAGAGGGCTCCGGAAATTTTGACCACCTGGGGTTCTTTAACGTGCACCCAAATGTGAGCACACGGGCCTACAACATTTCCGCCTCCATCGGAAATGCAGCCGTTGTAGCTGATGTCACGAACTGTGCCGCATAAACGGGACACATCAGGAGAGAATAATGCGCTTTTTTGGTATTTAGCAGAGGATCGTGAGGGGCCGTATAATGTATTTATTTAAGCTAACAGTGGCTTGGCGGTGCCTAAGTGGGACTAGCCGGGTGGCGCGGGGTCTACCGTGCATCTTCTCTGGATGCCAATAAAGTTTTCATCATCAAATAAAGAAATCCCTTTGTGAAACTGAGTGAAACACCTGAACACAGACTCGTTGCTTCCGCAACTTCCTTTTTTTTTTCTTGATCATACGAACGCGCTAACTCTCACCTATAGCAGTCATAAAAAACAAGAGCACTGGCACAGAGATAAGCGGTCGCGAAATGCGAAACGAGGGAAAGGGCAGCTTCCGGTTTTATGATAGACAACTGCTGACGGAGCGAGAAAAACTATCGACCGACCAGCCCCTCCGCGGTGACGCAAATAAGTGACGTCAATAGCGGACATATAACTCGATAGTCGGGGTCACAGTAGACAAACTAAAGGTAGTACAAGCACAGGTGTTGACCCCCCGGTGTAATAGCGTCAGACCTGCATTTGCCATGTGTCGCAAAAGACGCGCAGGTGGGCGTTTTGTCACCGCAACTCATAAAGAACAGTTCGCGAACTCGTTAGCTCATCCGCGGTTAACGTAGTGCACGCTAGGCGCGTGCTAGGCAGACAGCTTCCTGCATACCGCAGTGCGGAGGAGGAGGATTGAAGTGAGCCTTCCAGCTACGCCACGGACGCGCTGGAGCGTGGATATAGACCTTCTGAAAATGGTGGCACCAGAAAGGTTCGCGTAAATCGCACACATACTACAACATATACCTATGTTGCCACACAATGCCGGAACGCAGAAGACAACAAAAGCCGAAGAAGCACCCGAGCACATAGTGTCTGCCACAAAAGAAAAGAAAAACATTCACGGACCATTACGATGCTAGCCTAATGCAATTCTAGGCGCAGCTTCGTGTTGCGGCAAGACCAACTGTGTTTGAAATTTCGGCTTTCCGCTCCGCTACGCCAGGGGTCGGCAGTGTGGTCAGTTTCAAGCCGCCGCCGGTACAACAGTGTTCACCTCAAATGGGCTTTTTGCTTGCAACCTATACCCCGCCGCGGTGGTCTAGTGGCTAAGGTACTCGGCAGCTGACCCGCAGGGCGCGGGTTCGAATCCCGGCTGCGGCGGCTGCATTTCCGATGGAGGCGGAAATGTTGTAGGCCCGTGTGCTCAGATTTGGGTGCACGTTAAAGAACCCCAGGTGGTCTAAATTTCCGGAGCCCTCCACTACGGCGTCTCTCATAATCATATAGTGGTTTTGGGACGTTAAACCCCACATATCATGCTTGCAACCTATGTTTGTAACATGGAACCTTGTGGCATGCCTGCAAAAATTGAACGTCATTTTATTCCAATTTCGAACATGACTGCCAACTCACGAATTTTTTTTTCTTGCCTGCATGAATTCGCCGCACCACAAGCGTGCACAGGATGGAATACTTGAATGAGGTTTGTCGGAAGGCAAGCTAATGTCGCCTAATAGCTGCCTTGACAACAGAGGTGTTGCCTAAGTAGCTATTAGTGTTGACAGCTATAAGTCAAGAGAAACAACAGAACAGAAATAATTGTTTCAGTAACACTGCTACTTACATTACGTATTTTCGATAGCTGCTCCTCGCCGTTCAGGAGAATTTTGGAGGAGAGACCAGGCGCCCTTTGTATGAATCACTGCACGTTAAAGAAATTTCCGATGGTCTGCCTATTGCGTCCCTCAATCATGTTATGGTTTGAGGGCACTAAACCCCACAAATCAGGATTACTTTTTTTCTGCGTTACCCTCTGCCATCTGGGTAACGCTTCGGTAGGGGCATGGAGAGCTTGTATCGGCTGAACGAAAGCCTCCGAGATCAAGGCCGTGATCAAGGCGGGCACCGACACGGAGTTCCACGTGCATCTTCTGGCTACGCCTGTGCCGCTGACGTAGCGGAAGTGTGGCGGAAACGTGGTCCATAAACTTTGTACGAGCGTACAGCTTTCAGCAGAATGATGCTTTACGTATTCATATGAACGGGCATAGTTTTTCAGCAGTCATCTACATTTAGCCAGCAGGGTTTATGCGCGTGTGCATATATGCAGATGTATTACTTAGACGGAAGTGCAGACGTAAGAGCCTTTTCTTGATCGTAGTGGATTAAACAGCAACAATAAAAAAAACATAACTGCGCAAGATGAGGGAAAAAGGGCAGCATTAAAGAAGTCTCTGACGTGAAAACTGAAATTCCTTCGATTCGTGTAATGAATCCGGATGGGAAAGGGCGCGAAGCTTTTAGGAGTTGAAAGTGTGGCGTAACAGCGTACGTGAAGGCATCCAACCAGCTCGACTGGGAGGCGCCGCCAAATGCGGACGGGTGACAAGCAGGAACTGCGAAAGACGGAGCATGCGTTGATACACCTCCTCGCCATTCGTGACGTATGAACTACGCAGCCGTCACCGAAGGAGCTACCTGTCTGAGCGGAGGGGCTCTACCACGTGTTTCACTAATAGACGATGATGTCAAGCAAAGTATAGGGGATTCTATCAATTGTAAGTGTAACGTAAATGCGAAGAAAGCAACAAACCGTCGCAAAGATAACTTGCCGTTGGCTGAGAGTGAACTTGTGACCTTCGAATGACGCGTTCGATGCTCTGGCAACTGAGCTACAGCGACGGTCTTCCCCCCGTCAATTTAGTAGAGCATGGGACGCCTTATTCGAAGCTCATAGGTTCGGTCTATGGCCACGGCAAGTTATATTTTCGTCCACTTTTTGTCTTCACATTTACATTACAATTACTTCTAGTAACATCTTCAATATTTGTCTTGGCATCATTGCTTGTTAGTTCTCATTAATAACATGTCTAACAAAGAAAAGGAGCTCTTAAACTTCCACTTCTTTCCTACCTACAACGTCTACTTTTCGTCGGCGCTTTGACTTGAGCGATACATCGCGTACGGTTGGCAAATGTACGCACTAATAATTGATGGTGTTCAACGTTCAAAAATGTACAACATGATAATGAGAGGCGCCGTAGCGGAGGGCTTTAAAGTTTAGACCATCTGGGGTACTTTACGTGCTCATAAATCTAAGTACATATGCCTCAGTCATTTCCGCCTCCATAGAAAATGAAGCCGCCGCGGCCAGGATTTTATCTCACGACCGGTGGGTTACCACTCGAGCACAACACAACGATAATGGGTGTGAATGAAAAAAAAAAAAAACCTTATAACGGTCTAGTGCAATGTCCGTTCTAGTAAGAGGCCGAATATTTCGGAATCGGCATAATTTTATTCGTACTTGTAACAGCTGTCAGGGTGCGTGCATCAGCAGACAGGTTAAGAATATATTTGACATCAGCGTTAAAGGACATTGGAAGAATGACAACACGACGACAGCAATGAATGCAGTTGTCAATCGTCCGGGCATGCAAAATGTGTAAACGTTTTGTGAAAATGCGTGTGTTCCAGGCTGAAACAAGACCATGGCGCTCGTGTAAGTTTTGAAATGCACGCTGCGGTTCGCATCATACAGCCTAACTGGAATAACGATGACATTACATAATGTTAGAATATATGAACGCACAATTTATGGCGAGCGATAACACGTGTAGCACTTATAGGCGGCGAACTGCGGAAACACCGAAAAACAGGTGAGCATGCGTGCCGATATATATACACATTTAGGTTACCTTTTTATCGTATGCAGCAGTCGAAGACACAGAAACGCTTGAATCTTATCGCGAACATGCTAAAATAGTCCTCATGAGGAAGGAAAAAGGAAGGAAATGCAGGAAGGTTAACCAGACGCGCGTCGGGTTTGCTATCCTATACACTGGGGGTAAGGGGGAATGGGGAATGAAAAGATAGGGAGTAGAAAGAAAGGAGCATACAAAAAACACTGCTGTGTTTTATGGTATAGTGAACACAGCATGTCGGCCACATCATGCGCGGCAGAGTAATAGTGCCTACTGAAGATCTGCAAGTATACTGGACACGGGCTATCGAACACTTACTGCACGGGCTGAGCTGATGGTGCGTTGCCGACGAACATGAGAAGTGCGTCTATAGGAGTGACTGAGGAACTAAGAACAATGTTTTGTCTTCTGACAAATGGACAGTCGCTGATTCAGTTTTCGCTGTTACCGATGTGCCCTGTCCAAGTAAGTCGCTGCGACTTTGGCAACGAAGGCCAAGCTGCGTCAGACATGTCCGTGTCTTCCTTTGGTGTTGTCGTTAACGCCGGCTATCGCCCACTCACACCACCGTTCCCTACTAGAGTTCATACATGAAGAAAACTTGTATGTGTATTTCTGGAAAAAAATTATCATGCCTAGGGGCAGACTTTCGAAAAAAAAAAGAACTTTGGCTTCGGCAATCTAGGTCGATTGGAGACGATTGGAGATGTTTGTAAAACGACCGATGAGGAGAGTACTCACCAGCTATAAACACTGGTCTCGCACGGAACCGAACGGTGTATACGCATGGCCTTCGAGATTGAATGCCGGAATAGCTCTCTGCTCCCTTCAGTGCGCAATCTCGGAGGTTATGCCATACGCGTCATGCTTTCTTGACGGTAGATGGTCACACCTCTCCATGTTAGAGAAATTGTGTATCTGCTTTTATTTTATCGCCGTTTTTCATTGTATTGTGATGCAGTGAAGCCACTTTCAGGTTGTTTTTTTCCACGCGATTAGCGAGATATATAACCCCATTCAATCCCATTCAATCAGAACTGGCTAGCCTCCCTGTCCTTCCTCATTTATTCCTCCTCCTCCTCCTCCTCCCATTCAATCGAAACACGGGTACCATTTTTTTTTAGAAAAAGGAAGGATTTCTACAAACTGAGCGAAAAATCCTTTTTGATTGTGACATGTTTTTTCTTTTTTTATTTCAGGCGCGAAATGACTAAAGCGTTTGGGCATTCTGCATACGAGCAAACACCACGCTGGTGTTAGACGTCAAGTTTGTTAGACCTTGTCTGAAGACAGGTGAACGACAATGATTCTAGGACACCGACGGCATGATTCATATACTCCACCGTTTGACGCAAGATTACAACGAGTCGATTGTTCGTTTCTACATAGATAACGACGGACGCGCTTGAGCGAGATAAGCCAAATGTGGCGAAACAGCACAGATGATAGGAAGAGGAGCATACAGGACACAGCACTGACTATCAAATGATTTGTTTATCGGAAAGGCAGGGAATATACAGGCCGGGAAATAGGTGTAGAAAGAATGGCCCGAACACGAGATTGTTACGTTGTCTGCACCTAAGTGGTATCCAGATCATACGCCTCTGTCCGTGTTGTGTGTCAATCCAAAGAAGACCGACGTTCATGGAGCGATAGAGGCTACAGAAATCACGGAAAATTGCGGAACAGGGAATGCCACTGGATCAAACGAAGGAACGTATCTTAGCTCAAGGTTACCTTCCTCTTTCTTCTATGAAACATATGATCGGCCTCTGAAATCGCTGAGTGATAGGCGGGGTTTAGCATCCCAAAACCACCCCATGATCGTGAGACCTGCCGTATATAGCCGAGGGCTCCGGAAATTTCGACCACCTCGGGTTTGTTAACGTGCACCCAAATCTGAGCACACGGGCCTACAGCCTTTCGCCTCCATTTGCATATGCCACTGAAATCGGCTGAATATAAGTAAACTACTACTACTGCTCATTCTGATGCTTCTACTACTACTACTACTACTACTACTACTACTACTACTACTACTACTACTGCTACTACTACTACCCCACCACCACCACCACCACCACCACTACCACCACAACTAGAAAGGGCAGAATTAATTAAAGTTCTGCTTCGGGCAGGATGGGACATCGCCGAAATATCGGGACCCGGTTTATTAACACTACACACTTCCTCGATGATGTGAAAAAGTGATCACTACTACTACTACTACTACTACTACTACTACTACTACTACTACTACTACTAGCAGTAGTAGCCGCACTACTACTTCCGATATTAGTAGTTATAATAGCAGCAGCAGCAGTAGTAGTCGCCACTCTGTGCCTGACATCATTCAGAAAGTGCGTAGGCGTCCTGCCATAAACGAATGAACCAATGGCGAAAAAAAGAAAGTCTATATGACGAAAAAAAAAGCAGTTATAAAAACCGGCTCCCGGTTATATAAAGCAGAGACCCAATGGAACATTGTTATAGAAAAGCCGCATCGCGCCACAATGTATGTGACTTCCCAGGCCACTTGAACACCACCTATTTGAATCATATGCGACCACATTGTAAAAATATTGTACACTCTGGAAAACCCCGCAGCTTGTGGTGCGATACTATTCTTTCAGAAGAATGTTCTAGTTACGTCGTTCTACATATAACGCAGAATCGTTTTTTGTAACTAAGTTTCTTCGAGAATTCCGATTTTTTTTCTTTCCCATTCAGTTATGACAGGCCGCTGCTGTCTCTAAAACTGCTGCTTGGGCGAGTTGGTTCATGATTAAGATAGATTTACCAGCGCAAAGAAAGACAGAAAATTCAGGAAGGACAAAAGCTAAGAATCAGCCCGAGTTCGAGTAAGCCCACGCATTATGCACTGACTACGAAAGCGTCCACTACGAACCCTAGATGTCGACATAAAAATTATCCAGAACAGACATTATAATAACATTATTTGCGAGAACTGTTGACCAATCTTGAAAAATGTAAGCAATGTTTCAAAGCAATAAGAAACAAAATATAAAAAGAAGCCCTACAGTGATGTCCTTTAAAACAACACAAAGTATTTAGTAAATACAAGAAAAAAAACAAATACAAAGCAGCTTCGAAGTAGAGGTGCCACGCCTAAAGGAAGTGCGGAGCTGGGCAGCCTTCTTTGCCTTAATTAGGATTTTTCTTCGTTTTCGTTCCCGATTTCCATTTTTTCTTCATTTTCTAAGTTATACCCTGTTTAGGAGAAAGAAAACTTCTGTGTGCTGCGAGCTCGAGCTCGATATGCTGCAGTTGGCTATGCTATATGTGGTTTTGCGAGCGTTACGCCTGGCGAAGACAACATGTTAGCACATAAACCAATTGGCGGGCGCAGAATTCCCCTTCAATGAGGGGCTCTGTGGCGCACGCCCCTCCCTAATACGTCAACTTATGGGACACGCTTTGGACACTCCCCTAACCCTATTATGTGAATGTATGGGGCAGATTTTGCACCTTCCTTCTGAGTGAATAAGGGGGAGGGGGGTTGACCCCCCTCATGCGCACGCCTATGCGTATACCGTCAAGCAGCCGCTCCGTTCTGCTCGGCGCCCAACAGGAACTCGTGCGAGAGTAGGGGCAACGTCACGGCTTACGGCACCACTGCCTTCGCACGGCAGCATGCCGACGCGGCTCGGATACCAAGTCGCACGTCGCAAGGACGTAGCAGGCGCTGGCTGCCACAGTCGGCGGTTGGCAAGCAAGTACTGCAGCGGCATGAAGCGGACAATGGTGAAAACCGCGGCGCGCTCGCTGCGGGCGAGAACCACGTAGTTTTCCTGTAGATGCAGAAGAGGGTACTTCGGCACTGATGCCCAAGGAAGCTGCGGTGCATGGCACTTCAGCCAACATGGGAATGATGGGTAGTACACGAATATATCTGATCGTTCTTTCGGTTCTGTTTGGCTCAGTATGGCCTGCATCAGCTTTGTCACAAAACAAAGTTAAGCAAATGTTCAGCAGTACCACTTCATGACCTAAACCTTTTTAGGCTCACTAATTCTTTTATCCAAAACAAACACCAAAACACAACAATAGATAGTTTAGTATGACCTATACGCTAAGTTTGCGTTCATTGAGATTACCGATTATTTCCGTCACTTAACAGGAGTCGGGGGGCCGCAAGAGTTGAGCGCACGACCCATGCGCAGTAGCATCAAACGCTAAAGCGAAGCTTTTCATACGCTCTTCTAAGCAGCCTGACGAACAAAGCCACAAGTGCGTTTGACGCCGCAAGCACGAATATTTTGGCTTATCCGTGTATAGTACCATCATTCCTATGGTGCCAGAGTTATCTCTAGTAAATATTGAGGAATTATGTGGCGAGAACTGTGACGGACCACGTGCAATAGCGAATTTCATATTTATTTATAGAGCTTTCGCGAGGCTCTACTAATAAGCACCATTGTGGGTAACTACTGACAACTGCATTCCTGGTCGAATATGCAGCGATATTTCTCCTGAGAGAGAGGTAGACCCTTAGGCATGGATCACGTTCGGTTCGCTATCCTGCACTGGATAAAAAGAGTCAAAGCATACTTATTGCGTACTGACTTGGAGGTGCCCGACAAGCGCCTAGGAAGTTGCAGAGACCACTAAACTTTACGTTTAGGTTCACCAGCGACGCTTTGACGTATTAACAAGATGATGTTCACCGGCAGCCTTTGTAGCCCTCTCTCGGTTGGTAGGTCAAATTTTATTAATGTCCTGAGAAGGTGCCGAAACGGCAGGATTTCAGCTACAACCAGCGAATGTCGTACTAAACTTTATCTTCGCTTGAAAACGCCAAAGCAGCGTTGAAAAAGTAACATTACTGCGAGTGTTGCTCATGCAAAGATGCCGAATGTAGGGCTGGGCTAAACGCTTGTGAAACCATCCATTGTGTGAACCGCACATTTATAACAAACGTAAGAAGATACATCCGTAAATATATCAGTTAGTAATCAAATTCAAGTGCAGCGAAGCAGAGCGTAGTCAATATTCCGTATCTATGTCGGTATTTAGAGGTTACGACCCTTATTGGCGACTGTTCCACGTTGAGCATACGGATGAGTTTCCGTGAGGAATGGGCGATCGTTTATCGAACGGCATAAAGTCGCCTAATGGCGTCAGCTTGGCGGCCGAGAGGCGGAAAAGGCAGCGGGGCTTGCGCAATGCACATGCGCGTGCAGTAGCGTATACTGCGTGACCGCGGGTCTAAAGTGTCATCACCTGCGACGCGAGCGACCGGTTTCTGGAGTAGCAGCTGCAAGAGTGGGAACGGGGGAGGTGTTCGTCATTACTTTACGGATACGACTTCATCGGCATTTGTTAGCAGCAGGTGGCTGCGAAATGCCGTAAGTATTTCTGGTGCAAATCTGGTGCAAATGGCTCAATATTTCGTGCAGTTGCAATGTGATGTATTGTTATAATTACATGCTGTGAGGCATATGTCGTTCACATCGAAGCTAAAGGCGACCAACGAACTACTGAGGTTTCTCATAAAAACGAACTTGGACAAGCGACTGCATGTGACATCGATGGCACGTAACACGCCAGCGTGATGGACTGAGTGATTGTGCTATGTTATGTGCTATCATTCTGTATCTCCTTTAATTCTTTCCGCTCCCTCTTTCAACCTCCTCGTTCCGTTCCCGAGTGTAGGGTAGCAAACTGGTTATCCTTAACTGCTTAAGCCTCCCTGTTTTTTTTCTTTTATAACATTTCTTATCTCCCCTCTCATTATGTAGCACAGCGAAGTAACTTGCAAGAAATAATGATGAAAGCTGATTAAATAAATGGGTGTGTTTGAACAACGTTAATTGTGGAAGAACACATTTAATTGCGCACAGTCTTTAAGGTGGAGTGAAACATTGAAAATGGCTTTCGAAATCAGGTTGTACAGCAGTGTCAATAAAAGCTACGGCTATGCAATTAGCAATTGATTGAGATGTGGGGTTTAACGTCCCAAAACCACCATATGATTATGAGAGACGTTATAGTGGAGGGCTCCGGAAATTTCGACCACCTGGGGTTCTTTAACGTCCACGCAAATCTGAGCACACGGGCCTACAACATTTCCGCCTCCATCGTAAATGCAGCCGCCGCAGCCAGAATTCGATCCCGCGACCTGCGGGTCAGCAGTAGAGCAGCTTAGCTACTATATATAGACCACCGCGGCGGGGCCGCAATGAGCAAGTAATATTAAATATAGACGCAGGTTGCATAGAACAAAATAAGTTTTCGTTTTTATTAGCGTGTTTTTTAGAAGTTTTTGTGCATGTGCACTTTTTTGTTAAAGTTGCCCTGGACACCTTTTCGGCATGGTCAGAAAACGCCACCGATCGGTAGTCGAAGCACCTGAGAACACCCGAATAAAAAAAAAGGGCCATGGCACCTAATATTCGACAATATTATGTGTTGTGTGGGTTAATTTTAGGGTGTTCCCAAACAAACTGGCGAAGTTTCAGCGCATTCGGTCAAGGATTCAGTTCATTATGAATGTTTTCACAAACACACGCGCAACCCGACAGCCTGACAACACTGGAGCACTCGCGAGCCATGACGTAAGAAGCCGCGTGCTATGCGACCGTCTGTATTCCGGCCAATGATTTCGTTACTTGGTCAGCTGGACGTGCAATGAAGCTATTATACTCCGTTTCACAAGCTGTTGGCACTTCAGCCAAAGGTAAAGCTCTCTCCTCTAATCAGGGCTGTATGAGCACGGCAAATAGTCCCCTGAAATAATTTCGCAATCCAGTTCTAATTTGCAAAGTAAATGGGCACCCACAGAAGTTGAACACGTTGTTAGGATTGATTTGTTCAAAGCGTGTAGAGTATTGTAATCATTAGTGAAATTAAAAGAGAAAGTCTGCATGGACGCACCTATGCGGAGGCTTGTCGTGAGGTAGTGATGGCTCAATAAAACCTGTTGTTGGGCTAGTTGGTTATTCGTCAAAGTGTAAGAATTTAGCGCTACCTTGACTCTCGCAAAAACTCACACATCCACCCTAGTAACACACACAACACTCAGTGTCGTGCGTGTTACTAGAGTGGATGTGTGTTTGTGTGAGTGTCGTGTGTGCTGCGCTATGAGGTAGTGATGGGACCAAGTTGGTTTTGTCTGCTCAAGATTCGCCCCCAGCTGTGCGGCCAGTGAGCCATCCTTCCAATGAGCGTGGTTTTCCCAAGCTGGCGAAGCAGAGAGCTTAAAACATTCTTAAAGGGCTTCGCGTCGAGTGCAGCGACAGTGAAATTGTGCATGCACTTATCAAGAAGACCACAAATCTGACCCAAGTGAGCAGGCGAACGCTGTATCGGTAGAAAACACAGACGGAGGAGCCGGCAAAGTCCTACCACCGAAGAAGCATTCTTGCGGGAAAGGCCATGATCGGACGAAAAAGCTTTCACCCCAGCGTCCTGAGAAGAGTGGCGCAAGGCTTTCTTGGGAAAAGTGAAATTTCAACTATCGCCAAAGTGGTGCCGCGTTTCAAAGAAGACTATAGACGCTACCGACCATGTTCACGACGACGATGCAGAGTATGCTGAAAAACCCTGGCTCGGGAACAAAAAAAACGCTTTGGGAACGCCTTTCTCATAAAAGGGACGAACACTGTCCCGAATCGCCACCGGCAACGCCAAATAGTAGCGCTACGACGCCAGTCTTGGGCCATTTTTTTTTTCACTAACAAAGCGTGGGTCACTACCGGTTGCCACCTGCTATGAAAATAAAAAAAAATAATTAGTATAGCACGCCTACTTCCACGCAGACGGGACCACCTGACGAATTAACAGCGCGACATGCGCGGAAGAACGCACTTGTGAAGTGCACTTTGCCATGATTGGCTGGGAGCGCCCGTACCTTCCACAACTTGAGAAACGAAGTATAGAAATTCCTTCAATTAGGCGTTTAAAATTGAATGACTTGCAGCGGCTAAAATTTAGGTAGTAGGCGACGGCTCCGCTCTATAAAGCACATGACGTCACGCACGCTTGGAAAACTGGCGGTACGGGCGGGATTTATGGCCAGCGACTTCTAGGGCTCATTTTGCCATCAAATATTTTACAGCACATTTTTCATGTATGTACAGGCCCAACTTTGCATATCTCTTTCGTTGAAAACCTCGATTTGGTGGGTGACCTTATCATGGCCCCTCTAAAGCGCAGTACTAAGCCCGAAACCATTAGTTTTGAAACAGTTCTCTCTTGTTTCTACAAATGATGCCATATGCTCAAACGACCGCGCCATATACCCCCTTTCAGGGCCATCGGCTGACTCAGGCTTCATGTATTCATAGTTACCGAGGCCTCTGCGAGAGGCCGCCACGTGCCCGCGCTGGCGATCACACTGAAAGCAAACCACACAATCGAAGGAAAAAAAAAAAACACTCGTGACGTAACACTTTTCCTCCGTGTCATCCCTCCCTGCTTAGCTTCCAGCGGCTCGTCGGGACGAGAGAAGAGAGAAAGTAGGCGTGTGTGATTATTTCTAAAATCTCGAATAACGAATCGGAAAAGCATTCTATACAATTCGGTACTCGACTTCCATAGCGTATATTCGAAATACCGAATATCTTTCGAATAGCTATCGAATAATCAGCAACGACAAAGAAAGCTCGAAAGAATAAGACGCGGAAATAGCTAGACGTAACTTTTTAAGCTTACTAAACTTTCCTTTTTGACGGAATCATTTCACATGATTGAATCAAACCATGTGCTGTCCACGTGTACAAGCAAGCGCCCGAGTGTGCGTACGTGCGCGCGCGTGCTGGCACTCGTGCGCAGAACAACGTGATCTCGGGCTCCTAAATACAGAACAATTATTAATGAGCAAATAAATTAAATGCCTGTATATATAACGACCAGACGAACGTCACGTAATACTTGGAAGCACGATGTGCCTGTGTAAATAGAGACGTTTTAGAGGTACTTCAACTGCTGAAAATTGTCGCGCGGATCACAAAAGCGCTTTAGTTTGCCCCGCTGAGCTCAGTGGAAAAATCTGAGTGACGCGCGTGGGTCGGCGCTGGTGGCGCAATGTGCTTCACTACGTGCCTCGCCACTTGGCACGGAGAGAGGGATTTCTTCACTGCGGGTACACGACACGTTTTATGGCTCGCTAATAGCCAGAACACACCACTGGAATGCGCAAACTCGAAGAGGAAATGAGAAAGTATGGCAGTGATTCACCTGCCTCTGCTTTTATTACCTGTACCTCTTCTCAAGTCAAAGTGCTCGCTTACTGACAGCGTAGAAAGTTGCCGGAAATGAACAGCTGTATACTTATGCCTTCGTCACTTTGCAAGTTTCCGCATGACACAGCTACATTCAGGAAGACTCACCAAGAAAAGTCAGTCAAGAACTTTATTAAGAGATCCTGAGGAGTTTAAGTCGCCAGTGGGTCCACGAAACACATGCTAGCACCCAGTACTGCAACAGGCAACGCAAGAGTCGGGGCCGGAACGTAATGGCGTTCCGCCAGTTCTTGGGTCCTACGGTCAGGGGTGGGGCGAAACATGCAGAGAAGGGTGTTTCAGCTCCACCTACTTGAATCTGGGAGGGGCAAACCATCGGGTGTTTTGGGAGAAATTTTTCATATGAGGCACCAGTAATACCAAGCCTGAAACACGGAATGTGGGGAAGGGTGTTTCCCCTCCATTGATGTCGTCGGCAAACCCTAAGGTGGTGCTTCTTCTTCCCCAATTGCCCAGTTTCAGTTTTCTGTGGCATGTAGCGAAGGGAGTTCCTGATCCACGGTGCGCTAACATCGTGGGCCATTTATTGGGTTAACTGCTGCCTTCTTCATAATTAGGGGGCCGGTGGCGAGTAGATCCATTTACCCATTGTGGCACGTACCCGTCACGCCAGATACGCAATAAAGTTTTTTTTTTTTTCATTCATCCATCCACAATATGAGCCAGCCTATAAGACTTGTTTTGAGTTCAAATGTAGCTTTTCTTGCCAAATTATATTTCATACTATGCAAGTTTAGCGAGTTTTTTTTTTGTTTTGTGTATCCCTTTATTTCCTTCAGTGATCCGTGATTTGAGATAGCACCTCCGTGCTATGAACTGCATCGTACTTGTTGTTTCTACGCCCCGATGAAGTAATTTGTTAACCGGTGCAATTGCACTCACCTGAAATGCTGTTACTAGTATGGAATAAACTTCCTTGTGTTTCCTTCGCTCAACGCCAACAGTTTATCGTGGCCCTACTAAGACGGCGGCTGTTGCCACCATCTTTCGTGTGGGCACGGCTTCACTCCTGGGCAATGATCCCCCCCCCCCCCCCCCCCGCAACTTTTTTAAGTTCAGCGGTTAGGCATGGTCTGCGAGTCCCGACGTGAGAGCTGCCCGCCGGAGCTCTTTCCCCGTAAAGGGGCTTCCCGAGTTTCCCCTCAGGACAATGATAAAGTTCATAATTGCGTAATAGAGTTAACTGCGTATTACAATTGTCTGTCCATCTGTCTGTGTCCATCCGCCTGTCTATCCATCCGCCTGTCCGTGTCCATCCGCCTGCACGTCTGTCCGTCCATCCGTCCGTCTGCCCGTTCGTCCGTCCGTCCGTCCGTCCGTCTGTCTGTCTGTCTGTCTGTCTGTCTGTCTGTCTGTCTGTCTGTCTGTCTGTCCGTCCGTCCGTCCGTCCTAGGTACACCCACATCTCCTTTTCCAAATGAAACTCTGAAGTCGCTAAAGACGCCGACGAAGGTATAGTCGTTCAAAAAAGAATACCTCGCCTTCGCTGATATGCGACAGTTAAAATAAAAACACCCAGAGAAGCTAGAAATTTTCCGCGTTCTAACACATCCATGTCTCGGCCGTTAAGAAAGAACCAAACTAGGCACTCTACTCCATCTGTTTCGAGCGCAAAAATATGTTTTCTGTCTTCGGAGGAATTCCGTGCGCTCGGTGTACCAGGGCACGATGTCCATGCGTACAGTTTTTACCGGCAGAACACGAAAACAACCCTATCCCTCAGAACAGTAGCTTCAAAACATTGCGCGTTCGACAACAACTGCAATAGAAAACCTCGTCTAGGTCACAGCACGACACAGGTAGAGAACAGAGACAAACAGAAAGAAAATGAATCCAGGCAACTTCGCGCTAGGTGTGCCAATCCTGTATGAAGCACGGAGCTAGCCAGCCTTCTTTGTTTCTCTTTCTTTCCCCCTCTCTCTTGTTCTTTTCAAGTTTTTTTCGGCGTTTTTCTCTTTGTTCTTATTCCTTTTGCCCTGCATGTTTATTTCTTTGTTTCTTTTTATTGCTCCTGTCAATCTATCTTCTTATTTACCCCCTTTCTCTCTTCTGTTTCGCGCTTGCTTCCTCTTATTTCTATATTTATACGTATATTTTGTCTGCGTTACGCCGAGTGCACTAGTTTTTAATTTTTTTTTCTGGTGATGACAAGCGATAATCTGTGTGGCGCGAGCGTGCGCTCAATATTCGACACATAGAGCGTTACGCCAAGCAACGACACCAGCATACTACAGCATATAAATAGGAGATAGTCCTGGAAAGTCATGCTGTGGAGCGAGGAGTCTGCTTTACAGCAACAAGCCATCCATCTGCCGGAAGAAGCCGCAAAGAGCCAATAACTATTTGCCTGCTTTTAATCGTGGAGGTGCCGCCTTTACAAAAACGAATCTAAACGGTATAGGTTGTCTAAAGATATAGACAGTCTATCGACTATCCAAATATATTGTTAAAAGGGCGGCCCCCCTTCCCCAGGACTGTGTGCCGGGGACGGGGAGTCCTTATCCGACGGAGAATAAAGCTGTTATCATCCTCATCGTATGAAAGTCTACGACTGCCCGGCAACCTAAAGTGCGCCACACTTAAAAAATAAAAAAAGAAGAATGGGTATAGCAACAGGTTACGATTGTCACTATTGCCTTCGGAGTGCGTTGATGTCAAAACTTCGGCTGGAATCTTCCATCGGCATCGCTTACAATTGCACGCGGCAAGATGGCTTCAGATGCAGGGCTTGCACTTCGAGAGACTTATCCTGCAGTAACATTGCCTCCTAGGATCAAGCAATACAAGAAGTGCTCGAAAACATACGAATTGGCGGATTAAGCGGAAAACGGCGATAAACGTATTTACTCTTTGATCAAACGCGCTCTGTGAGCTGTCTCCTTCCTTCTTTGCAAAGATCCGGAAAGGTAATACGATACTTTCCAGTCACTTGGGGATTAGCTCCTTTATCGAGTCGTCCCTGAGTCCGTTTCACGAGCCAAATAACTGATATAAAAATGCCACTACCACAGAATTTTAAGCTCAACACGGTGAGCCTGTCGCCCGCCGCACGCATTTGCAACGCGTGCAGCTGTACTACATACTCAAACCTTCTAAGAGAGGCGCTACCGAGGTCGCCAGTAACGGCCCACCCACCGCAAGTGAAATGCGCTCGGTTGTTTTAACACCACGCACTGTAGATGCAGCATAAAAAAATTAAGGCAGCTTTGCACTTGCGCTGCCGAGTCTGAAGGAAGTGCGGAGCTGGGCAGCTTTCCCTTCAGTTTTGCTATCCTCCTCTCTTTGTTTTTGTCGTTTACCGTTTTCTTTTATTTTTCTTTGTTGATATGCATGCTTTTCTTTATGTTTATCTTTTAATAGGTGGTTTGTGTTGTCCTTTTTCTCTAACCGTAGTTGTAACGTGCGCACTTGATATCATCACCAAAGCGCCCGAAGAACGAGAGGAAGAGGTCTTCTCTTTAGTGCGAGCGCAAGCAAGAGATGCTACAGCTGGCTATGCTATATATACGCGTATGTGGTTTTTCTGGTGTCACGTCAAGCAAAGACGACGGCATACAACCGCCAGGGCCCCTAAAATGCTCCTCGCTTAAAAGGATGCGTACTTTTTCCGCCAGCAGTCTGAATAGCGCTCGATTTCTCCCATCTCTTACAGTCCAATAAGGTCAACTCGGAAGATTCAGTCGAGATAAAGAAAAAAAAAAGAATGAGAATGAAAAGTACCCCTACCGGTTCTCGCCTTGACTTTTTTATTTTCGCGTATTGTTTCCTTCGCTAGGAAAGCCATAAAACGAGGCATTTTCCCCCTAATCTGTGCCTCGAGAATGTACAAGTGCGTAGAAACTGTACAACTTTTCCTCGTACACTGGCCGACGAAGCGAATTCATCTGCAGCTATTATCTCACCTCGCTCGCAAGTTTCGTATTCAGCGCGTGGTGGTGCCGATAATAGTGAGATGGAATTTGAATAAAACATGCCCATACCAATACCCGACCTCTGAACTGTATGCCATACATGCATAGACGCGCTGAGCAACGAACCACTGCCCTTCGATGTATAACGTCGTTCAGGTAAGATGCTACCGTCTGACGAAAAAAAAAAGAAAAAAAGACACGTAATTAAAAATGAACTTGAGACAAAATGCCTTGTTATAAGTTTTTCTTGTATTTCAGTTGCGTTAGCCGCTAGCATGTTATCAGTTAGCTTGTTAGCAGCAGCATTTAAGCAGTTAGCATGTAAGCAGATAGCTTGTTATCAGATAGCCTGTTAGCAGGTGGCTTGTTAGCAGTTAGGATGGCTGGAGCGCATTTGGCAGACACTCTCAAATCATGTCAGGGAATCAGCCAGTATTGTTAAGCGAACAGTATACAGTCACTGCATAACGCCAGTTCTGAAATGTGGGGCTGAAACATGAAAAATAACAGAAACATCTGGAGTAAAAGCCGAGAACACCAGCGGCGACGGAATGTAAAATGATAGGAATGACGTTAGGACACCGGAAGACGAGAGAATAAGCAAGAGAACATACTGCAGATAACCTATAGCTGACATCAAGCGAAAGAAACGAACTTGCACTGTTCATACAATGCGTAGAACAGAAAATTGGTGGACAGTAACAGAGTGCATGATTACCAATGAATGGAGAACGCAGTCGGCGAAGACAGAGCGCGAGACGGAGCAACAAAACTAGGAAGTTCGCAGGAAGGAAATGACAGGAGGTCACCGCAAGAGGCCTTCGTTCTGTAGTGGACTAACACAGGCTAGAAATGATGATGATGACGATGATAATCTAGCGACTAGCTGAACAACAAGTTAAACTGTGCTCTCACCTTCACCGTCGAAGAAACTGCGATCACTGGAGGCGTTCAGTTTGCCTATAGATCCTGCAATAGGCGCCGAACAGCGACAACATTAGGTGACGGCGATTAATTGGGATTGTTGTCCACCGCCGTGGTGCGGCAGTTATGTTGCTCGGCTGCTGACACGAAGGTCACAGGTTAGATCTCGGGAGTAGTGGTCGCTTTTCGATGGAGACGACATCGTACATGCCCGTGTACTGTGCGGTGTCAGGGCACCTTAACGAGGACCGCATGGTCAAAATTCCCGGAGCCCTCCACTACGACGTCCCTCTATAATATCGTGGTTTTTTACTGTTAAAGCCCCAGGAACTACTACTAACAACTAGGCATGGTTATCAGTGGTTGTTCATCGTTGCTTCTTTCGTTGTGTAGTCAATAAAAAAAAACTGTCACAGAGAATCGACGGCAACGTATGGCGCGACGACCCCGACTGGATGTTCAGCGCAAGGACAGACCACAAAGAATTGACGAGACAATAGGACCTTGCTGTGGGGCAAGTTGACGACTACGTAACATCTTCATTTATGCGCTAAAAACACGATCATACGAGAGAATACAGGAGAAGCACTACCAACCACTAGTTTATTACAAAGGTTTGCCATGAAATATATAGCGCAGTGATGCGCACACCGAAAATACCGAGCACATATCAAACCAGCACCCCTAATCAGGCTAAGGACATGAGGCGTCAAAAAAAACTTGATCTCACTTTTGTACAGGCAGATGAATGTGCCACTAACACAGTAAGTTCCATTATTTTTCCCCATAGCACGCCTCCCAGAGTTCGCGGGCTGAATTGTTCCGGTTTTATAATCTTGGCCTGACGAAATATTGGTTCACACATGCATTTTCGGCAGCGTGTCGAAAGGTGGGCACCATTTGTTTTCTTTACATTTAATGTATACTCCCTTTAAATGGGCAGTTTCCCCAATTTTCGCTGGTAATCGGTGTTATGCTGGTTAATTAATCCTCGGACATTCACTAATAAGCTGGCGAAATTTCAGCGTATTTGGTCGAGAACTTAAAAGACACCTTGAAAAGGTCGCCCATAAAACGACAACCTAGAACCGCCGGCAGCCACAAGCATTAACTAGATTAATGTTTAGGTGACGTCAGCGTAACAGTAAACCTGCATGGACGCTTGATCATTGAGATAAAGGGTTCGTTTTAACTCTGCTTCATCCACGTTGGCCACACCCCTCCCTCTCGCGCGCTCACCCGTGGGTAGAACATACAATGCGCGGGGTATGTGATCAATTTGGACTTTATACGAAACATGACGGCGACATCGACGCAAAGGTATTGTCAAGAATGTCCACATTATTGCTACCCCAATAAAATAATGTAACCGCTTGCAACGTGACTCTCGAACATGTCACGCAGATGCGAGACAGGCGCAGCCTTGACTCACGTAACCTTGACTTCAAGGAAGAGTACAGCCAGGGATGAACTTACCTGGAAAAGAGATAAGAATGTACAATTAGTGAGTGCAAATCTTAATTCTTCATAAATATATCCTACATACGCCACATACACTATTGATATATACAATCCATAATAACGCGATAGCGTTAAAGAGCTCGTTTCACAGAAATTCCGGCGTCGGAATCGGTGTCGTTGGTTGTGAGCGAAAAATCATCATCTTATGCGTGACCGAAAAATCGAAAACGATGCAAATAAAATATTAAAATGGAACAGATTTTAGACCGAACCAGGGTCGTTTGCGTGGCAAGTGGACGTTCTGCCACACGGCCATGCCACTGCTTGTGAAAACAGTGAAAAGAACTTCCTCTGCTTGGAAATGCAGTGAAAGCAGCTTTCTTGCTTCACAAAAACACGCATCCTGTGTACATGCTTCACAATTTAACATGGAATATTGCAGTTATAATGCGTGGTACAAGCGTCCTTTGCCAACAGGCGTCAGAATATCTGATTAATATAATGCCTCCACTGCTGAAAGCCGGTACCCCACTAGAAAAGGCGCACACACTGCACATTCCCTTAAGGCAGCGTAATGAGTGCATAGCAAATTCGAAAAGGTTGCATGCACTAAGTGTCTGAAGTGCGGACTAAAAACAGGATGTCGCTATCACATCCAACTCCTAAAGGCGAAGCTTTAAAGTCCCCTAATTTTTAATACATGCATCAATACATATGAATAATACCATATCTGCCCACCTCTCCACCTCACTTGTAACGCAGTGTGCACGTAATTCAGACCGACAGACTAACAAGAAATAATACATGATTAGTTTACCAACAGCTGCCGTAAAGTTTAACGATATGAAATTACATAGGGAGCAATGTGACGATGTTAGTGCGTTGAGAAGTAGCGACCTTAACACAATATAATTGCAAAGAAGGATATCCCCTTCAGGCACAAATTATGATCCACTGCCTGCAATTGCGTCAAATTTGCGCGGCACGATTGGAATGCAGTGAGTAATGCATTCCAAGAAAAGTTAGTGCGCGTTTCAGTAAACAGAAATTGAAACTGCACGAATGAAAAAGTAAATGTAGGTCTACACTTACATGAGCATAGTATTTGCGTGTCCATTGCATCACTGCACCATAATATACGTAACTATTCGCTAAAGAAGGGGCACGACCCGTGGAAGAATCGGATTTAGTATTTTTAGTGTTGGGAAATGGGGGCATGAGTTCTGTAAGCGTCAGTCCAGCTAGGTTTACTGACAATTTCATAGCGTGTTGATTCAAAAGCGCTTGAGATCCGGGAGACCCGCGCAAATCATAGCTGGCAGTGAACTTCTCTTCAATCATCGTAAAATCTTGCATTAGAATATGCAATTGACATACAAGACTTCCATAATCCCCATTCCGTTCTTTCATGGGTGACACCCATGCATCACCGCATTTATCTACGAAAAATCGTCTCAGGCCCTTGTTCGTTAACACAGTCATTGACACTTTTTGCGAGTTAACGGTAAGGTATACGATTTGTTAGAGGCGCATTCTGTGCTATGTGAGTGCGCGTTAAAAGAACAACAGATGGTCAATGCTAACTCCACTGCAACGTTTCCCATAATCACATCGTGGTTTTAGCTCCCAGATGTTACTAAGACATTCTAAGAAGTTGTCGTGCGGTATAGAGTAATAAAGGTGTACAGTATTTATGCTAAAAGCTTTAGAGCCACCGGGATTCTATTCTGAGAGTAAGTGAACTAGAACCTAAGAATGGATGACTGCATAAACGAACAAGGGCACGAGACGGTTTTCACGGACAAATGTGGCGTTTCTACGGGAGCCCCATTACAAAAATTATTTCCACGTGCGCTAAAGAAGCCGTACGCACCTGTAGCCGCCAACCGACGTCGCGCCGAAGCGGACGACGCCGACTTTCCGGCGACGGATCTGGATTCGCCTCATGGAAGCCTGCACCGTCATGGTGCCACCGGCCTTGCGCTCAACACTCCAGTTGATATGGCGCTGCTCCGCCATGGCCGACTAGCCCCTGGGGCGCACGAAATGACACGAGCGGACGTTCCGACAACCCTGACGGCGCTATCCAGAACTAGCGATCACGACAAAATGGAGCCTAAGAAAGAACTGAACTTCACTCCACGTCTTGATGTGGGCAGGGTTGCGTCAGGCGTCGTGCCCTCGTGGTCAGCGTACGAAGGAGTCAACAACAAGTTCAATCCTCGTCTCCGGCAATCGCTACACAACAAATCATCCACGAGAACTCTTGTACTTGTCTCGAAGTCAGCGTTGAGTCAGGGGCCATTGCTTCCTGATCGCCGTATGGAAGAGTCAAGGCAGGTCGCAGATGTTGTGATAGTGGCTGTAGCCAAAGAAAGATGCGCTGCGTTGGGGCTTCCTCATCTCTGTTGACGGGTGTAAAAGAAAAAAAAACTACAGCCGAGAACAACGTCTCGCGGCACCCGTTACACTAGCTTTACGACACCAGGCAGAGGCGTGTCTTGAAGGCTGACCGCATCAATCAACACAAAAGCATGCCGCACTTTAATGTCCGCTTCTCTTTCTTCGTTTTGATGTTCCCGGAGCAGGCTTCAAATAAGCGGTGGCACTCGCTATGATTAAAGCGAACAGCGACGGAAGCGTCGATGTAATTACGGAACCTCGCCGGAGATGCTCGCTGGTTGAACGCGAAACACCGTCATTAATCTGTGACGCCGCGAAGATGCGGGCTCGGTCGTAGAGACGGCGGAATTCGAGCGCACAACACGAAGGAGGCGGTGATGTAGTACACGGTCCAATTAGCGAGCTTCTGGATGAACCAGAAAAATTAAAAGATGTCACACACAGCTTGTACAGCCCTATTTCGTGGCCAAGACGTACGCACTCCACTTGTGTATACACACACACACCAAACAGGCAGCACAAGCAACGGTGTCGTAGTCCACTGCACGTAGGTGAGCAAACTGAATACTGTATATGAGCCCGCACTCTCAGTGTGTATGAGCACTCAATAAGCAGCAGAGACGACAGTGTCTTAGTTCGACGAGAGGGCACGGAGAACAGCAAAGTGAATAACGCTTCGCGAAAAGAGAGGAGGCAGAAGGCGCGAACTTCACAGCCGGCGCGGCGACTTCCCAGCCAGTGTCGGTATCGCGGTGCGAACACGGTCGAGTGTTGACACGATACTCCGGTCAGCAGCGGCGTGGCTGTGTCGGTGTCGTACAAATGGCGCAGCAATGAAGCCTCAGCAGAGGCGCCCCACTCGCACGCTACTTCAGCGCCGCGAACTACAAGCAAGATTCGGAGCGACAAATTCAACAGAAGTTGCGGCACTGTCACGCACACGTTCCAGATCGAGCCTTATCTGCCGCAAGTGCGGCTGCCGTAATATCGCGGTGGGTGTAACAGATCCGAGCGATAGAGCGAACGGCGTGTATTACTGTCGTCGTCGGTACCGAGAAATTCCAACAGTGCGTGTTGTTTCTTAACGATGCGGAGGTGGTGCTGCGCTAAGCCACTTCTTTTTTGTTCTCTCCTCCTCCTTTGTCTCTCTTTGGAGACAACGTTAGCAACAAAAGGAGCGGGGAGACAAAACGCCTAAACGCAGAAGAAAAAAAAAAGGCAAGTCAAGAACAGTTCGTTTCTTCCTCCTCCTTAAACCCTCGCACTTCGCAGCGCTGCACGCACCGCGGGAGAGCCGCTGACGACGACACTCTCCCTTCACAATGTGAACAGCGCGCACATGTAACACAGCTAGACGCTTTCCACTAGGCTGGCGCAGTGTTTCGTCGTCGACAACGGCCAGAAAACTTCCCAACTGCCGAAGGTCATACAGGAGGTTGATCTGTCCTGGGTCTCTCACACGAGCAGTAGCAGATTTGTTAGAGGTCACGAAGACTCCTGGAAGACGATGTTAGAAATCGGCTCGCAGCGATGGTCCGACTGTACGAGCGGAGTTGTCGTCGGTGTCGACAGCAGCGGAGTACGAGGAAGGCCGAGCGACATTTTCGCCTGGAAGGACGAAAAACACACTGACGCGAAGCGCGCACCATGCATAGTAATGACTCGACGAAGCCGCGCCCGCTCGCAAAAAAGAAAAAAAAATCGAGCGCTACAAGCGTCTGTATCTTGAGGGGTGGGCAGGCTGCTGGAACGACGTCGACGCTTGTGAGGCAAGCGCTAGAAGAGCGAAAACGCTTTGCCCCTCTAGCGTAACGTCTGCGAGGCGGTAGAGGAGGAGAGAGCCGTCTGCGGAAGGGGACAGGAGGTGGAATGGAGCCAATATTAGAAGGTAGGACACCGCGACAAGACGAAGTGCGGGGGAAGGTTCAAACCCGGGCCCCGGCGCACATTAGTGTGCAGCCCGTGAAGAGGAGAGATAGAGCCGCCTCCTCTTGAGGCCAGAGCACGTGATCCGAGTCCCTGGCTCTCGCTGCGCTGCATGGGCTCAAGACGGCAGAGATCTCGAGACTCGTCTGGAACGCGACGCCTCCGCCGCGGTTGGTCTTCATGACGCACGGACGGGAACCGACCAGCCATCGGCTTGTTCTAACACCCATCGCAGCTCATACACGATCGTGGAGGCAGCTTTTTTGCAGCAGGCAATGACATAATAATAATAATAATAATATCTGGGCATTGTGGCGAAAAAGCGTAGATGACGGAACGAAGAACATACACGACACAGCGCTAATTATGAAGTCATTTCTTTATTCGAAAGACAGAGAATATATAGACAGCCCAAGAAATATAGAAAAATAGCACAAGCGATAGTGACTGCGGTTTTACATCCCATAACCCCGATATGATCAAGAGGGACACCTTAGTTGATGGCTTAAAAAATTTTGACCATCCAGTATTCTTTAGCGTGCACTGACATTGCACACTACACGGGCCTATTCATTTCGTCTCCACCGAAGTGGGACCGGCACGCCGTGGATCGAACCCGCAACCTCAGGTTTTAAGCAGGCAAGACGGCGTTTTCCACTAGAGTGAGCGGTCGCCAAACGGAGGAAAACTTGGCCCACATCGGTCGATGCGAGACTACGATGTCGTCGTGCCAGAAGACTGCGCTCCCACGGGCGCAGTACTGTGCCTAGCGCGAAGCACGCGACGCCAAGCTCGTAGCCAACGCACATGTAAAACGATATTGCACCTGCGACGCCACCGGCGAGGTTGCCATGACCTACACACCCAAAGTTTGCATGTGCAGAGAACAACCCCACCGATTGTTGCGCTTGCGTGACTACTATAGCGGCGCTGCTAAGTCGATGGTGTCGCAAGAAGGTAGGCCTTTTGTCTCTGGCGAGGCTGCCCGTATACGCTCTAAGGCGCAGCGGTGGCACTTCGTACGTGCGATGGCGTGTCCCCTTCGCAACCTAGTCGGTAACATGTCCGACCTTCTGCACCACTCTGAAGCCTGCCGTTCTGCCGAGTCGCTTCGCTCAAGTACAGTGATTCTCAATAGTGGCCGAAAACAGTACAGAGACGAAAACACGCGGTCACACAAATACCGTTATCCAGGGGAGCTGTTATCACTGCATCAACCTAGTGGACGTATCCACTTCGGCGCAGTGCATTCGGTTACTCTAAAAAATCGTGGCGCTCTTGACTGTGCACGTCGAAGCACCGCATCCACCAGCACGTGGCGTGTAAGGGAAAGAAAGTGGACAAAATGTACAGCACCAGGACACTTAAACCAACTTTACAAGTCTGAACTAGCGTAAGGGCGTGTGCAGACGTTTGAAAACGGTGCTGCAGGGAGTGCGCACCGACTTTCAAGATGCGTCAGGCGGGAGGCCACGTTAAACCCAATTCAAGGGACAATGTGATTGCAACTCATGCACGGCCTCCTAGATATGCGTCAAAAACAAGATCTTTGGGGGCAGCATTCGTTGCGGTGAAACATATTCCGTCCCTCTCATTTGTGTCGAGGGTAGTGAAAGCTTCGTGGCGTCAAAATGATGTTGCAGAACAAGGGCCAGTGGCGGACACAGAGGGAAAGTGGTATAGGCGATCGCTCCCCCCTCCTAAGTTTCTGTCAGCACGGCCTCCCTCTCTTAAGCGCTCGTAGTTCTCTTCTATCAGCAATTAGGACAAACGAGTGAAACAACTGTGAGCACCAATTAACAGTATTTATGTTATACCGGTGTCACACGGGCACTTTTAATCGCGATCAGGGTGATACGGATTTATTTATTTATTTATATTGTTTATTTACAGCATACTGCGGCAGAAAGACCAACCAGGGGGGCATAATAAAAAAGTATTTCACAGTTTAACTCTAATACAAGAAAATTTGAAGCAATAAAAACATGGTAAAACAGTTGAAAATAGAACGAAAAATAAATGAATTAGGATGACAAGGATTGATTTTCTTGATCGTGATCAACTTTATGACCGTTGCTACACAGCCCAAGCTAGTCCTGTCCGAGCTTGAGTTAGATGAAACGCACCAGGTGCCACTTGCGTGCCGTAAAACATGTCGCTGACAATACTCGGCGTACGATATTTCTATGGAGCCCTTTATCAGCAATATTACTCGCGCAATGACTGTTTAAACGTCATAAACTTTGCGCGCCACTAAAGGGTAATTTCATAAATACATCATTCATCAGAGTTTTCTTTGTACTCACCTGTATTACGGTGCAAGATTATTAACCTTCGATCTAATTTCTGGTCGCGCCCGCTCATAGCCGTCCAGTCGCAGCGAAGCGTTAATCTCGTTGTATATACGCCAGAGTTTCACTTCTGCCATCTGAAGTCTTGCAGTCGCACCTGCCAGCTGTCAATTACTGTAAAGCTCTCTTCATTCGACCACGAAGTGCGCGTACATTGCGACGTAGTCGAAAGGCTTGCGAAACTCATAATCGGTTTGCTTCAAGCTGCTCCAACAGCTTCGACTGTGCGAGAGTTGAACTAAGCGTGGAAGGCTACGATCGACTGCTTGCCGTCTTCTTCTCCCATAACTACATGAGGTCAATACGAATCTTGAAATATGCGATATTTCAAATTTTGATCTAATTGAAACAGTTTAGAATATGCTTTTTATAAACATCTAGATGTTTTAAAGTGTCTTTTATCGAACTTTGCTCGATTTTCTTGTTTATTGTGCTTTCAATAACCTCCGCCAGGGAGTGCAGACAACAGCGAAATCGCAATCTTTCAGGCAGACCGCGATGCGCGGATCACAATAGTTTTGATCACAGTCACGCCTGATCGTGATTAAAAGTGACCATGTAACAGCACCTAATACGGATCGACACTGTTCGCAATTAGAAGGGCCCGTGAGACAGCGGTATTATAAAAAGGGTTTTTCTTTGAGTAAGAACGCAAAAGTCATGCCTACAACCCCCTCTCCGGTATTAATTTAGGTGCCCCCCCCCCCCCCCCCCAAATGAGCGGCTGTAACCGCTCCTGTGCGAAACAAGGGGCGCGACGACCACTGTGCTCCAGCCAAACAGTGGATAGAAAATTGGATAAGTCCACAAGGTGCACACATCGAGACATCTAAAGTATGTGCCTCAATTCCAACTAAACTAAGAAGAATTCGTTCAGTTACATAGCGGCATATAAACAATATATTTTCCACCGAAGCTGCGGTACTTCAACAGCAAATTTTTGTGTTTCCCGTGCGAGTTCTAAACATGGAAGAGGTTGCTGACGCTAAATATTCTTCGTAGCACGAGATCACCAGCTCGTCTGGGAAGTTCGTGCCCTTGCCACAGGACAGCCATGCTTATTAACAGGAAAGAACTGCTGCAATAAAATGTCCAGCAAATATAGGTGAGAATCGACCTTCTTTTCACAGTCATGTGAAAAATAATTCGAGCTTGTTTCCCACTGGTGCATTGCAAAACATGCATATCTACGAAAACGCACATTTTTTTTCTGTTAAAAGACGCAATCAGTGGACTATTTATTGGCAATGAAGGCTTAATTTGTTGGAGTAAAATATCTCAAATAAAACCAGTGCCACGCCGCGCGGTGGTACCGCGGCTACTTAAACACGAAAAAAGCCGTTAACACGTCGAAAAAGGAAGAAGCGGAGACAGAGAACACAGAGGTCCCTGCTTCTGCCTCTCACTTTTATTCCTTTTTCGACGTGTTAATGGCCTTTTTTTCCGCATTAATATGTACAAATGACCCAGCAAGCAACTCTTGAACCATGGCTACAGTTCTCAACCGCTTACCCGAAATACGTCGGTTATCCTGGCGAGGGCGGACGCATTTTGATGGAGGCGACGTGCTCTTGCACGGTGCAGTATTGGTGCATAATATCGCACGCGCGCTTTTAAACTTAATTTTGAGGTATTCAGATTTAAACCACAAGAACTGCAACAATTACGCCCAGGACGCGAGCAGTCAACGCACAGCTTACGCGAGCAATAAGAGTTGAGGGTCCGATGCCCGCTATTGAAAGACAACGCGCTCTATCAGCCAACGATAAGATTACTGCTTATAGCGCTTTCAGCTTACTGCATCGCTTGCCCACTACATTTTAATTTTCCGGGTGTAGACTTTATTTGGTTGCCTTCATCAAAGTCACGCCCTCATCAAAGTCTTGACCCCGTCACCACATTAAACGAGCCGATGTGTTCGTTTGAAATATAGCATCGGCAGCAAAGCTTTCAAATTCTTTTATCATGCTTTCTTTTCGTTTCCTCCTATCGCGGTTGTTTCATTTCTTCATGCTTGTTTGTACGAAGGGTCTTCTCAATAATTCCGCTTACAATTTTAACTGATCTCATATTTCAACTGCCGTTGCTTCACACAAGTCCATAAGACCCATTCGCGAAGGTAACTTGAAAAAAAAGGGGGGGGGGGGGCAGCACCTTTACTACAGCAGAGGTGGAAGTATATGCTCTGACGTCACAGTTAATCAAGAGTTGACTGACCTTTGCTTCATTTGAAATCACTTTTAAATTTGATTCATACTTGATTCACATTCTGCGCTTTATGGTTTCATTTAATAACGTGGCACACACTTGCTACTTTATTTTACGCTGATTTGAATTTGATTCAGCTTTACTTAATACTAGAATACGAAAATGCACCCCGCGTCCTCTTTGGCCCCATTCTGGTTGACGAGGGGTATAGGCAACTTGCGGAGCGCATGTGACCCGCGGGACAGTGTTATGTGGCCAGCAGCACGGCATCCGCTGAAGCCCCCTGGCCCAATTCCCCCTTGCGTGTTTTTTAAAACTGGAGGCCTAATTGGCAGTATAGACTTGAAATAAAGTTTAGATTCTTACCCCTCCGTGTATATTGCAGCCTTGTGACATGCGTACTGAAAATAAACATGATTTATATTGTACATGACATTTTTTTTTCTTTTTGCTTGGAAAGGCCCCTTTCTCGCCCTTTTCGTTTGCCCCCACCGTGTCATATTGATTCAATACTGCCCTTCTTTTCAAAATATTGCCAAACCGGCCTCTGGAATAAGCAATCGGTCTTTGTTTTTTCAGGTGTGAAACACCTTAAGGGTCTCGCCTTGTCATCATCTCCTGTCATCCCGGTGTGTCAATTAGTCACGGCCCATCATAAAAACGGGCAAGCGCCTCCGAATTTGGGCAAATCCTACTACTCGACCCCGGTCCACTAAAAAAGGCAACAGTTAATCCAACAAATAGCCGATGATGTTAGTGGAGCTAGAACACCCTTCCCTACATGCAGTAGGGAACTGAAACCGGGCATGTATAGGAAGCAGAAGAACCGTAGCATAAGCTGAAGTCGGAGGAAGTTTTCCGGAGATATTAGTGGAGCGGGAACACCTTCCCTATATGCGCTATTACAGGCTTGGCACCACAAGTGCCTCAAAGAAATTTCTCTCAAAATACTGCATACTTAGCCCCTCGTTAGATTCCACGTTAGGGTATACAGTAAAACACGCTTCCTCAAATGTTTCACTCATCCCAAGTTTTCTCAATCTATTCCATGCAAGTGAACTGAATTTATCTGATGATGGTAAGGCGTTCCTCAGAAGATAGCGTGGTATCTTTTTTTTATTTGTAGGTCCCACTTCAGTTCTCGAAAGTCAACAATGTCGCATTCAAAAAGAAACCAAGAACATTTCTCGCCTACATAACTTGGACTAAAATCGTTATTCCCTAAACAAAAGCTAATAAACTTTTCTTATTCATGATCCATACGTGGCTTTCACCTTAACATTCAGTCCAGTCACTTCTCGACCGATGCCTGGTACGTACTTCCCACAGTTTTGCTGGAGTGCACGTTATGGCAACAAAACGCGTTCGTGAAACCCACGCGTCGCGCGGCCGGAACTGCGCCCCAGAAAATGGCCACTTATATTCCCACACTGTTCCGCTTAATCGCCTCCATCGGGAGTCGGCAACCTTCCGAGGGGCCTGAAGCGAAAACGACGGGGGCCAAATGGCGAATCTGGGGAAAAAAAAAGGGGGGGGGGAGGGGCTTTGCAGGATACGATAAGCTCAGAAAATTGACAAGGTAAAAAACTATAATAGAATAATCATGTTTATTTTCAGCACGCATGTCACAAGGTTGCCATTAATAAACATATGTTACAAGCACCAAACAAAAGGAGAGGTTTCAATGCTATTTTTCGTGCTTAACTTTCTTCGCCAACTCCAAAACAACTACATGAATGCTGCTCGCTTACATACGCATGAAGTGGTGGAGGTGTTCACTGGTTTATTGTTAATTTGTTATTGCGCCATATATCCCCCATTTGAAGCGCTGTTTTAATGTTTCTATGGGGGAGGGGTGTTATGACGTGCCTTTAGAGGCCACAGCTTGCCAAAGCCTGACCTAGATAGAGGACAGCGACGCTTGCTGCTCTTAAAAGAACCCGCTGTCCAGTTGTGCATTCTGCTGTCGGTTTCCGGACCCCCTGCGTTCTGCGACGTCCCTCATATTCTTATCGTAGTTTCGGAATACAAAAGCCTCCTATTTTATCTTAAGAAAGAAAGAAGAAAAGGAAGAAGGAAAGAAAGAAAGAAAGAAAGAAAGAAAGAAAGAAAGAAAGAAAGAAAGAAAGAAAGATTCGGAGACAAGTTTCTCTGAGGCTAATTATTTTGGTAGAGTGAATTCGAAACAGAATATTAAGACATGCCGCCCCTAGGCCGAAGGCTATTTAAGACGGCTTACAGAGGAGGTATTAAGAAGGCGGGTTGGTGTAGAAAGTACTTCGCAGCTGCATGGAGACCCGCTGAGTGCCTCATAAATCAGCACAACGCACCTCGCAAAAGCAAAGCGTAAACAGCGAGATCTTGTCGGCGCTAATGCGCTGCCATCTTTTACCTATACTTACCATTCATCTCACTCCTCCTTTCCCCAACAATCTTACCAAGGGCAATGCTTGCCACAGCTGCGAAGATCTCCTTACTTGGCCATTACGAGCGCACGCGTCATAGATGTCTATCGAGAATCCTACGCGTACGACGCATCACTGGGGCCATTTGCGCCCTTGATGGCGCCAAGATGTCTCTCGGGCCTTTACGCGAGACACGACAGTGCGGGCGTACATCAGCGTGTAATGAAATTTCAGAGGAAGTGCACACCGACTCATGAACTACGGTGCTCTGTCGGAAGACCAAGAACGCAGCATATTTTCGGGGCGAAGTACCTTATACAGGCACCCGTTCGTCCCTCGTAGTCGTAGTAGTAGTGTGTAAGCATTCTTACATGTTGACCTCCAAGGTGGCACACCGACTCACGAACTACGGTGCTCTGTCGGAACAACGCAGCATATTTTAGGGGCGAAGCTCCTTATAGAGGCACCTGTTCGTTTCAGGGTTCGTTCTCGAGTTTCAAGGTTCATACTTGTGTGATTATCAATTAAAAAGCAATTACTGCGCATATCTGAGGCACCATAACAGCACGTCAATATTTTGTATGTGTGTCTTTATACTAGCGAAGACATACATAAGTAAATCAAGGACCATAGCGTTTATCACGCTGCACTGACAAAACGCGATGCTCATAATGGAAAGTGTTTCCTATGCTTTGCTAAGATGACACGGTGGTGGCATCTGCCCGTCGCTTTGCGTTCTACACCTTATCGCCTTCGAGGCAGGCCTTCTTTCGTTTTCGCAGATAACTGCCACATAGCGCTCGTGCCTAACGTGCCTCGATTCACTCGTTCGCCTTGGCTGCCCGGATCGAGACCCTCTAACGCAACGTCTCCAAAATACAATTCATCGCTTTTCTCGTGCAGAACATCAAATAAACGTTTTGTTCACTATCTCCAGACGCAAGACCATAGTTTTTCGACGACATTTTCAGTGAAACATGCAGATACGGGGCCTTTTTTTTATTATTGAGCGACACGTCATGAAATGACACTAAATATATGTACAAATGTTGCACGCACAGGCATATGTTGAAGAGTTGCAGATGTTTATATAAGCACTTGTTAACACTTGCGCAACGATGCCAACTGGAACATGCGTATTAGCAACACCCAGAAGCTGATATGAATTAAGCGTTGATGCTCGCGAGCATGCTGGCCCTGGACACTGCTACATAAAGCAAGTTTGGCGCATGGCAGCTAACCACAATTGACGTTAACCCGACGTGAGGGCTGTATCAAAGGAGTACATATGTAATGTTTATAACATTAGGTAAGCAGCACTGCAACCACTATTGGCGTTTCACGTAGATTAGCGTCTACCTGAAAAGTAGTTCCGAGGTCTGGCGTAGCTCTGTGGTACAATGCTTCATTGTCCACGCAGAATACTTCGGTTCGATTCCAGCTGGGAACCTGACAATTATTTTTTTTTGCATTCGTAGGGTCGACGGTACCGATGTCGGGTATTTATTAACGCGCGTTGAAATTGCCCATGTGTGTTCTCGTAGTTCCTGGGTAGATGCCAGTGGTAGATACTAAGTGTCAATCACCTGTGGCACATATTCGCATACCAGCGGCACATACCCGCTTGTGGTTATGTGCCACTCTCTGGCGGGAAGTGTTTGATGACGTACACGACGGGATTGTGACACAATTGATGTGTTCACCAGCGCGTCTTATTCGTCAAGCCAGCTTAACCTTCCATGCTAATTTTGGTTCACGCCAAGTTAAGAGGGTGACCATGAGATCACTCAAACGTAAGCGGATAGATAGATAGATAGATAGATAGATAGATAGATAGATAGATAGATAGATAGATAGATAGATAGATAGATAGATAGATAGATAGATAGATGCGCTCAATGTCGCCGAAGTTGGCTAAGACATTATTCGCATTTAAAACCGACTGCTCGCGCTGCACAACCGTTCATAGCACGTTCGGAATTCAGTCAAGGGCGTCTTGGCTTTCGCTTGATGAGCGCCAGCTTCAATGTCGCCGCCAATGTAAGCGTTAGCGCCCGTTCCTTCGCATGTACACATTGTTCCCTTTAGCGGAGGATAGTCTAAGGCTCTAGGGGCGAAGCTCATTAGGGTGTGGGTCGTTCCCTCTTCTGTAGTAGTGCATAGTAGTAGTAGTAGTAGTAGTAGTAGTAGTAGTAGTAGTAGTAGTAGTAGTAGTAGTAGTAGTAGTAGTAGTAGTAGTAGTAGTATAGTATGTAACAAGTTCTATTGACATTTTTTTTTTTATTTTTGTGTGGGCGCCGCCACCTTTCAAGCGGGCGGCCTTTTTCTGGTCTGGCAACCCATCTCGCATGCGGGAAGCTCGCTGTTTGCATAGAAGAAAAGCGTGCGGCTGCGGCTTTGTCGTCATGTTTTTTTTTAGTTCTTACGCGGAGAATTTCGACTGAAATGAAGCGGGTTCTTTAGAGAATGAGTCTATGAGACGTTCTGACATGATTTAAGTCGTTGAGGGTAAAAAAATTTAAGATATCGTGCCGCGAACGAGTCCGCCTCTGTTGATGCAGTATATTCTCAGCATCGACTTTCAGCTCAAAGAATGTGCAGTATTTCCAGGTCTTTTTTGCCCCGCCGCGGTGGTCTAGTGGCTAAGGTACTCGGCTGCGGACCCGCAGGTCACGGGTTCGATTCCCGGCTGCGGCGGCTGCATTTCCGATGGAGGCGGAAATGTTGTAGGCCCGTGTGCTCAGATTTGGGCGCACGTTAAAGAACCCCAAGTGGTCTAAATTTGCGGAGCCCTCCACTACGGCGTCTCTCATAATCATATGGTGGTTTTGGGACGTTAAACCCCACAAATCAATCATTATTTCCAGGTCTTTCCCTTCCAGAATGAGCAGCAGCAGTACGTGAGCATAGTGAATACATTTCTTGAGCTGCAGTCATCCACTTTTTTTTTTACGCCACGCTGTCGAATTGGCTACCTCTCTTGCATGAAGCCATGCGTTGGAGTGTAGTGGTTCGCCTTTATTTCGTGGCACTGACGGTATTTGTTAACTGCGAACTAACTGTAGTCTAAATTGTTTCTTAATTCCGAAGGAGTGACCGTATCTTATTCGCTCGTTGGTTGTTCAGGTGTGCACTTGAATACAGCTCCCACATCAAACGACGCTGGCGTGTCTGCGCGTCCTCTTTTTATATTTTTTCAATCACAATATTTGAGTCACTCTCGGTGCCTGCGATAGAGAGAAATGTTACGTGGGGCTGTTTATCGGGCAATTATTGTCATCGTTGGAATAGCTGTAGGCTGCGTACCTTCCGTTCATAGCCGAGGTTGAGCACCGGTGTCGAAGTCGTTGCGGTTCATTCGCCTGAAAAGAAGTGCTCTGAACAAACCCGAGTACCCACGGTAGGTACAGTATTTTTTTTTATTTAAGTTTGCAAGCCATAGAAACCGCTGCTCCTCATCAATAGGAAAACAGCGACAAAATCTCCGCGCCTGGTGATGCACATGGCATATTTCTTCCGGCAGCAGTTTCCTTTTTCTGTAGTTGTTACTGCAACCA
The DNA here is from genome assembly GCA_013436015.1 of Rhipicephalus annulatus. Taxonomy (NCBI): domain Eukaryota; kingdom Metazoa; phylum Arthropoda; class Arachnida; order Ixodida; family Ixodidae; genus Rhipicephalus; species Rhipicephalus annulatus. Next base: position 205,771 of record WOVY01000872.1, on the reverse strand, counting down.
AAAGCCGTTCAGTGATTTCCCGATTACCAATTCTCAGCCGTCATAGCAATGAAGAAAAATAAAATCCGCAGGTTGGCCTAATACACGGCAAATTGCTCGATAACGCCACACATGCCAGCATCAACATACACTCTCCAAGCCGTCGGCCGCATGCCAGAGAAAAGGAATGCGTTGTTGCCAGACCAAACCAGTTCAGTCACGTTCGTAGGTCATGCGACCCGCGAAAGGCACGCCACACTTTCCAAAAAAATTATAAAACAAAAATAATACTGCTTTTCTTCAGGAATGGTCGTCAAAGCGGCCCTGTGAGACTAAATCGATGCCAATCAGATGAAACGTCCCGCGGAAGAGCTTCGCGTCCGTTCAGCGGAAGGAATCAAACGCGAATGACACGGCGCAGTTACGGGCATGGTCCGGTATTGAGCAATTCGCTGGTGATCGCCGTTCGACCGCCGACGTAGCTTGCGGAGGTTTTAAATTATCCGAAGATTTCTATCACCAACAGCACCTGCGGGCAAAGCAATTACAGCTATACACACTAAAAAAAGTGCAACACTAACAACCATTGTTTGTACATACCGCGAAATAAAATCGCCTCCCTGCAACTAAGTTACAATTATAATGCACGAAGTCACGCCGGGAGAATAAATAAGTAAGAAAATAGATAAGTATTGTAAAGAAGAAAAGAACCGGATGTACGCGTTTTCCTCTACCTCTCGGCATGATGATTAAAATAAAAATTGGCAGATCCCACGTACAGTGATGATATGCGAAGCACGAATGAGGAAGGTTGATATGTCTCTTTAAAATCAACACAACGTTATGAAGTGGACGTAAAGTATGCTGTACATTACTTCCAGGTCAAGATTATCATGTCTGCTCCTGGCATTTGTCTTCGTCGTCCATTCACGCCACCTAATACCAAATGCGGTACATGTGACGCTAGCGAAACGGCCTCGAACGCGCCATGAGTGTGGCATGTAGCCATGTTTTACATGACGTGCATATCATGATTGTCATGTTTGCGTGCGTCATTTACCTTCGCCGTCCATTGCGCAAGCGCGCTGTGAGCGCAGGATGTTGTCATGTTTTACGTGACACTCATGGCATGATTATCATGTAGGGGCATATTATATATTTTTATCGTCCATTCACGTCTCGTGATACCGAATTTCGTATATGTGAAGCTAGCAAAACAACCACGAGCGCACCATGAGCGTATGGCATGTAGTCATGACTTACATGACATGAATGTCATGATTTTTACGTTAGGGTCTGTCACTTATGTTCGCAATGAAGTCATGTCATACCATACTTGTTTTGTGATATGTTACGTGAACAAAACCAACGCAAGAGCAGCAAGACCAGGAAATGTAAATCCATGGCATGCATGTCATGATTTTCTCGTTATGACTAGACACGTGTGCTAGTAATACACTCATGTTATGCCATACTAATTTTGGTATAAATACCGTTATCGAAACGGCCAGGAGAGCTAATTGTTGTAGGCGGCTAGATAGATAGATAGATAGATAGATAGATAGATAGATAGATAGATAGATAGATAGATAGATAGATAGAAGGAAAGCAAAAGAGAAAGAAAGAAAGAAAGGAAGAAAGAAAGAAAGAAAGAAAGAAAGAAAGAAAGAAAGAAAGAAAGAAAGAAAGAAAGAAAGAAAGAAAGAAAGACGACCATAAGAAAAGTCCCGACACTCCAGACGCATCGCGGTGTTGTGATTTCTTTTTTGTGTGTGTGTTCGTGTTTGCACGCCCTGTCTAAAACACCCTTGCCAAAAGGCTCCAAGCCTCCCCATCATTTCTGTGCTCTCTATTTTCGGGTAGTCGCATTACCTTGAACCACGTGCTAGGTTACTCCTGGCTTTATCAGGTACGCGAATTTCCGCCTGACAGTTGGCACGGCCTTTTAAACAAAAAATTATTTGCCCCATATGAAAAAAATTACCGGTCTTTCACGTACGGTACACATAATCGAACCAACTGGAACTAAAACGTGGCCGAATTTGAATATATGTGAGAAAGAAGGAAGAAACGAGCAAAAAAGCAGGCAGGTAGGTTAGCCAGTTTTTAGACCAGTTGGCCACCGTGTACTATACTCATGTCAGACCTCCCCGGAAGAGCATAGGAGGTGTCATTTGAAAGGAGAATAAAAAAGACATTCCATCTCTCCTAAACAAAAACAAACATAAAAGTCGAGCAATAGCAGTCGTAATATAACCTAAGCTTTTCGGTGGGGTGAGTTCAGTAAATGAGGTCCACGGCGTAGTACGGAAGATAAACTGCACGCTTAAAAGGGTTGACATATTTCCATTGTTTCAAAAGTGAAGGAATTACGCAAATTCATGTCACGATGGTTGCGGGATACACTTTCTTTTTAAACGGCGGTGCGCGTCGTGAAGCATTGCAGGCTTTAGACATTGGACCATTTCCAAGCGAGGGCCTGGCTGGGTGCCCCCGCACAACGCGGTCTGTCTTGAATGATGATCGATACGCAGCGCTTAGGAGCACTTGGGTACAAAAGAAACGCTAGTTAGGAAATTGTGTGCACGTACACCAACGTCTGTATGGAGCGCGCCAGCAGCTGGCCTTGCTCTGCACCTCGCGGGTTCTGACGTGCAGTGCGCAGGAGCATGGGCGACCTAATAGCCTGCCTCACACGACTGCGAAAGGTGCTTTTGTTTAATCGAAGATCCTCAACACACTTTCGGCATCTCGATTCTGCGCTATAACGCGCGACTAGCCGCGCGTTTAAATCCTACGACGAAACTTCGTAATTAGTTAACAGTGTGTGCGTGTGTCTATGTGTGTATGTGAGTGTGTATCTGCGTGTGCCCGCGAGTCTCTGTGACCGTGGCTGTGTCTGTGCGTGTGTATGCAACTAAAAAACCAAAGAAGGCTATTCGCTTCAAAGAATGCGACGGAAGGCGTTCTGTCAAAATACTTTCAAACTAACGGCAGCAGTACTGTATACTACCTGGGCTACTTTGTAGTATACACTCGCGCGCGATATGAAGGTTATCGTGCGAGCGTCGACCAAGAACTATAGCGCCACGTCCCACAATACTCTCTCGAGGAGAGGTTGGTATCAGACAAGCTTCACTCTTTCTTTCTGCTGTTCCTCAAGCTGCCATCACTTCAATCTTTGGAAGCTGATGAAACCAAGCAGCGCCGTGCAACAGCTTGAACATATCTTTCAAAGCAATTTTGTAGTCACCTGCGGAGATAAAATCCCCCTAGATAGCAGCGAATAGAAGGTTGAAAATAGAGAGCAGGGGTGTAGAGTTGGTTGTATGGGCGATTGTTGTAGCATGGAATAGCCAAAGAGGAAGAGAAGAATGCGCAATCTTGATTTTCACCGTTCCGATACGTACCCCGTTGGGACATTAGGCACGGTCGACGTTTTCACATCGCGCGCGACTATAAAGCCACCTATTAAAAAAAAAAAAAAACCTGAACGAGCGAGCGTCGACCACCCAGTCGATAAGCGGTGTTTAACGGAGCAGAGCGGCGAAGTGAACAAGAATACGCGCATGTCTGCGACGAACAGTCCTGTGCAGCTGCCATCCACTCGGCTGTTCCGCTGACGGGACAACAGGACGCCCGGAACAGGCGCTTACAAACTCTGTTGTTGATGGCGACGCGTTCAGGTTTTTTTTTTAATGGGAAGCTGCACATGTCAACATCCTCTTAGGCCTTAATATTTCCAGCGCTATATCACTACACGATGTTCCACGGGTCGTTCAACGTGCCACACTCAAACAACATTGAAAGTATCATTTTCCTTCTCTAGAAATAAATACAACCAAAACTAATTACGCACACACTCGGAACCTGTGATTCCATTATTTTAATGTCAAATCCGCTTAATAATGAAGTGGACGAATCTAAGCGTCAACAGCAAAATCATTACACGGATAACTAATTTTCCAACCAACCGCAGCCTATCAGTTTATGTGAATGGACACACATCTTCAATTTCACATGCAAAGTCTGGTGTTCTCCAGGGATCGGTTCTGGGACTCATTTTGTTTCTCATTTACATCAACGTAATTGTACGTGGCTCATCATCTACAATCAGATTATTTGCAGACGACTGCACCATTTGCAGAAGAATTGACAGCATCCAAGCTAACGAATCATTACAGTCGGGCCTGAATTAACTCGCACTTTGGTGTCACCAGTGCGAAACGCAAATTAACTATTCAAAAACTAAGGCCATGACATTTGCAAGAGCACAAAAGACAGAATTAGCCTGTATGAAATTCAAGGTGTGATAACTGAAAAAGTACGCATGTTTAAATATCTCGGAATTCATTTATCATCTGACCTATCTTGGAATGAGCACATAAATATCATAACCAGTAAGGTTTCAAAAACAATTTGATTTAATAAAAAAACCTGTACTCAGCAAACTCTGCCACTAAAATTCTAACGTACATTACACTTGTCCGTTCAAAGATAAAATATGCATCCATTACCTGGAACCCATATAAATCATCTCTCATCGGTAAACTAGAATCTATACAAAATAAAGCGGCAATATTTTCCACCAAGCAGTATGCTCGCAAATAAAGCATAACAAATATTATATACTCATTTTCATTATACCCTCGCAGACTGTCATCACTGCTGTCGCATTTTCATACATTTTATAGTAAATACTGCTTTCGTGAAGCCCCCACAAACACACCTTATATTATTTTGAAACTTTTTAATAACCAATTCAAAATACAACTTTTTTTGCACACACAAACACGTATAAATACTCACCATTACTTCGAGTCCCACATCACTGGAACACACTGGCAGGGGACATCGCTTCAACCATTGATTATGCCGCTTTTGTAAACCAGTTCAATATTTGCTTGGACACATGACTTACCCATTTATGCGAGTTTGTTCGTGCATGTATGTATTTATTTAAACTCTTCTTTCATTGTAGAGTCATTTCAATTTTTATGAATTTTTTGTATATTTTTAGATTTTTTCGTGTCCTTTTTGTATTGAGTTCTCCTTCAAGCAACATTTTCTTTCCCTCTTTTACATTTTTGTCTGTGGAACTGTATTTTACTTTATTTACTGTTTTCATTATGTAAGAAAAGTATTGTAATTTTGAATATTATTGTATAACTAAAACCCCACTATGTAATGCCCGAATGAGCTTTTAAGGCATAGACGAATAAAAAAAAGGAAACATGGCTGGCTGTAGAATAATTAAATATTTAGTTACATATTAATTACTATTTATTATAGAAGCTCACATGAAATGACAAATTGCTTCATTTTCTTCCTAAGCATCCAATATTGAGTTAATCGAAATTTCGCTATATGAATTCGAGAGATCTTGAGACAGTGCATCAGCATTCGCGCCTGCAGGGGACATTCATTCAGTCGCATTTTTGTTGTATACCAACGTCAAATGCTGGCAAACAAACCATCGAGCTTTCAAATCAGATGCTGAATGCCACTCTACCGCTAAATAAGAACACATGGGTCTTTGCCTTTATTTGTTCCTACTGCCGCGTGAAGCAGAAGTGCCTTTATGTAATGCAATTTAAAAAAACATCGCGGGACAGGAAGAACAGACAGGACTTCACGCTGGCTAACAACATCAGCGTTTTTCATGTGAACAAATATATACGTTTGCCCGGAAAGAGAAAAAAACAAGACAAGAAAAGATTATGCAGGGCTGGCCCGTGTGCGCCCGCTGTTTCTTACGATGAAGTCATGCCGGCAAGTTCAAGTTGATACTTTTTTGAGGTAATAGAAACAATAATCCTCATAAAAAGTGGAATACGCCCGAAGCCGAGATGATTACTGCAATTATGCCACGTTTACTTCTGCCATTAGGGGCGTGTCATATTCGGCCCTCATGAAATTTATAAAAACTAAAATGCGAAAGAAAGCTGTAAGAAAAGCTAAACGCGCTGCTCAAGTGCGTTCCCGTGAGTGTGTCACGGCGTGCCGCTCGTTTGCCCCGCTTCGTGCTTTCTTGTTTGCATGCCGGCGGCGCGTCGCATCCGCGTTGCCGAGTAAGAAGAGACCACCCGAGCACGTTGGGCTCGAGATCGGGCCGATCTTCTCGGTCGCCGCAAAACGAGGCTCCTGGCTGATCGCAAACAGCACGCGTGCCGGTGAATTGCCGTGAGTGGCCGCGACCGCGCTCGCGTGCGCCGTGACACGCCCGCCTCACTGCTGTCGTATCCCGACTATACGGCACTTACTGATTGCGGGTGCAGTTGGACAAAAGGAAGCTTTAAAGAGAAATGCTGAAATGGAAGCTACTGCAATGCCTTTCCAGCAAAAAGCGAAGCCAGCTTTTTCCTACCCAGGATCTGAGAAACGTGCTCGTTCCTGGGGGAGAGAACGGTTTTCATCTGTTCGCGTAAATGCTACGGTAACTAGAAAATAAAAGATGACCGCTCCCAATAAAATAACTTAATGCGACGAGTACTGGCAATTTAGGCTTGCCCGAAATTCGAGGCAGAAACATTTGTAGCACAAAGACACACTTTCAGCAACATCTGGCCCCAAAAAGTTGTCACAATAGTCCCGCGTGCGCGGAAAAAACTCAGTTTTCTTCGCCAAACACCGACAGTTTACGACCTACGCTCTAGTTGTAACTTCTGGGATCCTACAGGAGGATTTGGGACGGCTTTCAGCTCTCCCATAGTAGAGTACCGAGTACTCTAAATCGTTAACCACTTTTTCTAAGCACAACAGCTCTGGGTAATCGGGACGGCATTATGCTCTCCCATAGTAGAGTACGATGTACTCTAAATCGTTAAACACTTTTTCTAAACACACCCTGCCCCTACTCGGTTGCCACACAGCTTCGTTCATGGACAATAAACGTCACTCCAGCATCAATTTAACGAGAAGTGTCCAGCCGACACGCGTATAATCCTGATAAACCCGACGCTTAGTGCAAACATTGTACGCGTGCTTTATGAAAATATAAGCGGCGAGGAAGAGATAACATCAGTAGGAAGGGTGTCTTGAGCAAGGAAAAAAAAAAAAAAACTCTTTCATCTTTCAACGTGCGGTGATCAGGTAGGGCGGTGTGGGCTTCAGTGTTCATGAGATTAGGTTATCTACTGTCGGCTACCATGCACTGAGGAAGGAAAAACAGTGTCACGAATAATGAGATCAAACAAACGAAAGAAGCAAGGTAGGTGCGGATGAACAATAGGGCGTCATCTTACAGTTGATAAGCAAACGTATCGTCGTGACACGCGCAGAGACATGTAACATCAAACAGCGCACATTTCCACACAATTCATCTGGAAAGACTGCCTGCTAATGTGACGCAGTCGCACCTACAGGTAGGAACTTTGAACGTAACGTCATAGTTGCATACTATTGCGAAGCCACCTCCGAAATCCCACCGCTGACCTCCACTATTGCGAACGACGGGCCGATCCCGCCGAAGCCACCACTGTTGCGAACGACGGGCCGATCCCGCAGCTGCCAACCACTGTTGCGAAAGACGGTGACGCCAACCCGGTCCCACAGGCGCCACTGCTTTCAACTCCGCCGGGAAGGTCACCAGCCGTTTGGTAGCGTATGTTTCTCAGCTCGCGACTGCTTCTGCGCAGAGCTGATAAGACGAGCGGAGGAGACGACGGTGAGTTAAACAAGGTTTATGTACAGCATATATACAGAAGCGTTACAATTTCGGCACTGGGGCCGACAGAGACTCGAAGAGCCGAGCTCTCCTCTCTAACACATAGGGCAGCTTTTCGCCTAAAACCGCCGACTCACACACATGTCGGCTCTCCGACACGGGGACTCCTCTCCTAGGACCGCCGATCGCGACGCGCCGCAGGGCTTCTTTTATTTACACCGGGTCCAACCAAAATGTCCAATCAGAAGCGCCGCTGGTCGTCAGGGCAGGTTCCGCCAATGGGGTCGCCGCGCCATGCGTCAGACCACCAGACACGAGGACGCCGGCTCGCTGTCACGTGCACCGCTGACTCAATGCACGGGGGCCAGAGACGCGCCGCGCGTGTTTACGCCGTTCGCGCCAGGCAGACTGCGGGCTGGCCTTGACCCAGATTGCCTTTTTCAGAGGCACGGACGTTTGACGAGGACTCGCTGGCATAACAGCACCCCCGCCGCCAGACAATGCACCGGAAAGACGAGCTGCTTCCACGGGGCTCGGATGTCAGGTGCGCTCGTTCGCCAGGTCCCTCCAGGTTCGCCTCCAGGGCCATGGGGAGAATACAGCTCCAGACTGTTCCGGAAATACAGCCCATTCTTGACGACGGATCCCAGCTCCACTGGCTTGTCGCCACAACTTGTCGACCAGCTTCACTCGTCTCTTCTGACCATCTTCGGCTTCAGCACTTGTCGATGGTTCTGCAACTTGCTAAGAACGGTTCGGCAACAAACAACACACGACACAAGCAAGTGCCCTCGGTCACCCGACAGAACACCAGACAAAGTATAGTACAACATATACCTATCTACGTGTCTATCGGAATTTTGTTCCCCCTACATCAAGAGGCACATGTGGGACACAAGACTCTTAAAGTAAGAACTTGAATTTTTCACAATTACAACAACGCAACGAATTAGAATACCACATAAAATTGGCCCCTTGAGATCACTCTGAACGAGAGCGCTCAGCCCAGGTCGTGATGAGGTCAAAATTTTGCCCCGAATCGCCAACGAGAAACCGAAAGGTTGAGAAGGTACTAGCTAGAACGCACTGCTCAATGCACCTGCATTAGCGTTTAGCTTTCCCCCCCTTTTTTTTTTTAGCGAACGTCAAAGTTGCGCTGTGGAGCAACGTGCTCCACCTCAGTAACCGGCCACTTTTAGGCGACGATACCTATGCGGCACCAAGAGCGGCTCACACTTTCGACGTTGCACAGGGGAACAACGATACGGCTTGCTACGGATTGACTCCTCACCGCTTAGCTCGATATCGTGTTCGATCACCTTCGTGTTTCCGGGACGGTCCGAAAACACATCTTCAAACACCAAAACAATCTTTCTCAGGTCCTCTTTCCGGACTTCACTTAACCTAGGCTCTAGGTTTATCTGCTCCCGGATTACTTTCGATCCCCCTTCGATTACCTCACTCGAAGTCAAAATTTCTGCTTCCTCTTCCTCTGAAGCATTCAACAACAGGTTTACGACCGCTTGATGTTGAACGTATGGTTTCATCAAGTTGTAAATTTTGTCCGGCCGCCTTCCTAATTTCACTTCATAATTTGTATCGCAAGGCTTCGATAATACTTTGGCGGGCCCTTCCCAATCAACCTCAAGCTTGTTCCTTTTGAACGGCTGCAGCAGCATTACCTGATTATCAACTTCAAAAGCACGCTTCTTCACCGATTTCTCGCAGTGCTCCTTCGACAGCACTTGTGCCGCGTTTTTGTGGCTTTCCACTAGCGCTTCAATTTGGCTTTCCACTAGCGCTTCAATTTGGCTTTCCACCAGCGCTTCAATCGAGAGGTCCTCACGCTGCTCTCGAATGAGCGTCTCTCGATCAACTCTCGGCAGCTCGCTCAAACTTTCCGCTACAGGCGAGAGCGTTTCAACCCTCTCGCTCTGACTCAATGGCGCCATGTCGTCTCCCCTTTCTACGGAAACCGCGCCGGTCGGTTCGGCGACGCGCCGCTCGCGTGACTGCTCCCATGACTCATGCGGAAACTTTCCTTTCTGGGGTTCCGTCGACCCGCCGACAAGGTCACTTGAGAGTTCACCGCATTGAACCAGATCAAGCTGCCGCGATAGCTTCCGCGCTTGCGATCGCGTGAGAGCCATGCACGCTAAGTTGGGGAAGAACGATTTGCCCTGCTCTTTGAGAAGCTGCTCCGAGTTGTTGGAGAAAAGATAAGGAAAACGATCGTTTAGCGCGGCAGACACAGCTGCTTCGGTGCGAAGTTCACCGAACGGGCCTTCAATGACAACCGTGGCGATTGGTAAGCGAACACTCTGCTTCTCGGCGACTTGCCTGATCCACGCGCATTCTCCTGTGAAGTCATCCGGAGACACCAATGAAGGATGGACAACGTCCATGGTTGCCGCTGAGTCTCTAAGTGCTCTGCACGTTTTCTCATTCACCCTAATTTCTTGGAGATACGGCTCCAACAACCGCATGTTTTTTTCCGATTCTCTGATTGTTGCGAAGGCAAACTTTTCCTGACAGTTTCTCGCGATGTGTCCTTCCTTTTTGCAGTTGTAGCAGATTAGCGGCTTCCGTTTGTTTTCCGATTCAAATGCCTGTGTGGTAGAAACCTCACTCGATTTCTCCGCTTCTGCTTGCCCTTCCCCTACACTGTCCTTCGTAAGAGACGGGTCCTTTTTGAAATTACGGTGCGGAACGGGTTTCCGTTGATCAGGTTTCCTTGAAAAGCCCTCTTTCCTTTCATCCTTTTCAACGCGCACTGCCCTGCTATGCAACTTTCGGCGAGCATAATATTCCTCAGCTAACTCAGCTGCTTTATTTAACTGTACTTCCCCAAGTCTGTCCTGCAGCCAAAGTCTGACATCCTCCTCGATGCAGCGGTAGAATTGCTCCAATGCAACGCATTCCACCACTTTATCGCGGTCGTCATAAACACCTTCGCCCTTGAGCCATTCAATCAAATCGGCTTTAAGACGAAACGCGAAGTCAACGTGTGACTCATTCCCCTTTTTAGCATACCGAAACCTTTGCCTGAAAGCCTCGGGTGACAACTTATAACGTCTCAAGAGCACTTCCTTAACCTCGTCATAGCTCTCAAACGCTTCCCTCGATAAGCAAGTTATCGCGTCGGACACTTCGCCGGGAAGAAGAGCTAGCAGGTTCCGCGCCCAAAGAGACCGCTCCAAAGCGTTTCGCTCACAGACGTGTTCAAACTTGACGAGATATTTCGCCATGTCCTCGCCTACTACGAACGGTGGCAATTGGTCCCTGATTCTAAAACCGCTGACCTGAACTGTTGGAGAAGCTACGCTAGGCGCCTGCGAACACTGTAGGATTGCCAATTCTAGTCGTTTCATCTCAAGGCGCTCCTGTCTCTCGGCCTCCTCGCGCTCGCGACGTTCACGCCTTTCAGCTTCCTCGCGCTCGCGACGTTCACGCCTTTCAGCCTCCTCACGTTCGCGAGCTTCTCGCCTTTCAGCCTCCTCACGTTCGCGAGCTTCTACTTCCCGCCTTTCAGCCTCCTCACGGCGTGCTTTAATATCCACCCAGGCCTCATCGACTTCCTCAGCCGACACTCCCTCATCCTTCATGATCTCAAGGATCGCTTGCTTTCGTTTCGCACGGCCTAAAGTAATGCCGAGTTCCTCACAAATTTCGATGAGTTCCTTCACCTTAAGGTTCTCCATCGTTCACACTAGCCTCTTGCTGTTTGCCCCTGTTAACAATTTACTTGCCGTACCCACTATAAGCCTACTAGCACGACGCGCAAGCAATATTTCACACTCCAGTGTTTACCCCCTCCGCATTAACTTCGGTTTCAAAGCACTTCGACTTTGCTTGAAACGATCAAAGCTCACTACAATGCTTCACACAGCCTTTCTCTAAACTACTACAACCTGAGCTAGAGTAGTCTGGTGAACTGAGGGGAAAACATCAGGCACTCACCGCATCGATGTCGCTGACGCCGGCCGATCCCGCAGCTGCCAACCACTGTTGCGTAGCGTAGGTTTATCAGCTCGCGACTGCTTCTGCGCAGAGCTGATAAGACGAGCGGACGAGACGACGGTGAGTTAAACAAGGTTTATGTACAGCATATATACAGAAGCGTTACAATTTCGGCACTGGGGCCGACAGAGACTCGAAGAGCCGAGCTCTCCTCTCTAACACATAGGGCAGCTTTTCGCCTAAAACCGCCGACTCACACACATGTCGGCTCTCCGACACGGGGACTCCTCTCCTAGGACCGCCGATCGCGACGCGCCGCAGGGCTTCTTTTATTTACACCGGGTCCAACCAAAATGTCCAATCAGAAGCGCCGCTGGTCGTCAGGGCAGGTTCCGCCAATGGGGTCGCCGCGCCATGCGTCAGACCACCAGACACGAGGACGCCGGCTCGCTGTCACGTGCACCGCTGACTCAATGCACGGGGGCCAGAGACGCGCCGCGCGTGTTTACGCCGTTCGCGCCAGGCAGACTGCGGGCTGGCCTTGACCCAGATTGCCTTTTTCAGAGGCACGGACGTTTGACGAGGACTCGCTGGCATAACAATACTTTGAACGTATACTAACACACCACGATGGCGACTCCAATGAAAAACGATTGAGTGATATGTGGAGTTTAACATTCTAAAACCACCGTATGATTGTGAGAGACGTATGATTATGAGAGACGTATGATTATGAGAGATTATGAGAGACGCCGTAGTGGAGGGCTCCAGAAATTGTGACTTCCTGGGGTTCTTTAACGTGCAACCAAATCTGAGCACACGGGCCTACAACATTTTTGCCACCATCGAAAATGCAGCCACCGAAGCCGGGATTCGATCCCGTGACCTGCGGGTCAGCAGCCGAGTCACCGCGGCGGGATGTGGTGACAAACGAGTTGCGCCGACTTGGAAACGACAAGCAAGGAAAGTCTCTGTTTACGAATAACAAAATGACCTACGTGTGATGCTTCAACAACATTGATGCGACATCGCCAAAGTCACGTTCACACATGCTGGTGGTCTAACAAGGTAATTTCAGTGACGTCAGTACAAGGTATGTGTTTAAGGAAACGCAGTACACCGACAAAATAAAAGCTTAAAAAAGCGACGTTTCGGCGTCCCCCTAGAAGCGAAAACGTCGTTTTCTTTTAAGTATTTATTTCTTCGGTGTACTGCGTTTCCTTCATCATGTTTCATCCCAACAAGACGGGTTTCCTTCGAACTCTTGAAGCCATGTATTGAACCACTCACGCTGATGCGTTAAACAGCGATGAGAGTTTTTGTTTTCTGCCCATACGTCACCATTCAAATAGTCCACCATCGAAGAGCTAGATACACGAGGCAAAGCGCAACTGTGCTGCAAGGCTAATCGACATTGCAGTGAAGGCTGTACGGAGAGGGGCTACCGCACAGTCGTGTTGCTCCATAAGTAGTACGGCAGCTTGCGGTTGATTTCGACTTAGCTTGGTTTGATCATTAACGAGCTTAGACAATAATATACACATAAAATGTGATCATTGTGAGGATTCAATGTATATTTTAGTGTACTATTACGAGTATATTCTTCTTGGAGAACTAAACAGCGCCTCTGCGGCCGCAAAACTGACCCACCGCTTCATGGACGTCATGCTTGCTTTCGAAAACGAATTTGCTGAGAACGTTGTGCTAAGAAATGGAAAGAAATGCAAGACATTCTTGCAAAGTGAGCGACAAAAGTATTTAACCAATGGCTTCCCCCAACTGACTTTCATAATATAAACAGGCTGTGCCTATTGCAGCCAAGAAGATTATTAGTAAGCTTGAGCACTATTTCTTTTCTTTTTTTGGGGGGGGGGGCACGGTAAAGCAAGCATGCGCTTCGAGTCTGTAGCTTTCATAATTATGTCAAGAAAAGTTGTTGCTGAGTATTTAGTGCTGGAGTCCCGGGTGACAACATGTTTCTTCTTCATTTTTGCGACCGTCGTGCCAACGCTCCCTTCGCTGTTTCTAAATGATACACCTGGGGCAAACCCAGCAAATCCTCCTCCCGAAGATGGACGCTGCATTGTTGCTCTTCGCTCGCTGCAAACAAGCGCCTTCAGCAGAGACGCAGGAATTATTTGTAAAACTGAAGACTGCGTAATCGATTGCGCACTCCTGAGCGCGGCGAAGACTCCATGCATAACTTTACCATTTATTCGTCAGATACTCTGCACTGCGCAAAGGCGTTAGTGCACAGAGGTTAAATGAGTGAGTGAAATAAATCATTGTTCGCACACTTAACACACCTTCGTTCACATTACGGCACGGGGTTACAGCATGGAATAAAATTCATCTTGGTTCCCACAGTGCATTTACGTTTCAGTTAGCGTATTGCACTGTGCAACTGTTCTAGGAAGAAATTAGCTAGCATACAAGTTCGTTGTAGCTGGTTATTTCAGGATTTCGCAACTATGATGAAAACGTTTTTAAGTGTAATGAGGCTTGTAAATTCGCCTCTTAATTCCAGTTTTATTATAGTAAATCTAATAAAAAATTTAATCTCTTTTTAAGCGGTGGTCCAAAGAACCTTTCTATGCAAGCTTTGCCTTCCTTTCAGTGTAACTCTCCCTCCTTCCAAATCCTCCCGAGAAGGACCTGGCAGCGTGACTTCGTAATTGTTGAAGACTAGCATGAAGGTTACATCAGAGGGTCCACACGACAAAACAGAACTCTCATGCTATTCACAGTGTTCAGCAAGTGTGAAAGAACGTTGTCGAGAATGAAAGCACTGAGCTGTGGACGACGCTCTCGCTCAAGGCAAGCGAGCACTCGCGAAGCTGTACTTCCTACGATTCAAAAAACCTACTCGACAATTAATTGATTTCGACGATTGATGCAATGCTTTGACATTGACTGACCACGGATCCAGCGAGAAAAAAACTACCTCCAAGAACGTCAAGAAGTTATTACGAAATTCCACCTCGAGGAGGACATTAGTGGTCAGAAAGGTATATATATATATATATATATATATATATATATATATATATATATATATATATATATATATATATATATATATATATATATATATATATATTACAGGACATTGCGGAAGGTAAATATCAGTGTTATTTCACGGAGAACATTTTGGGTTGGGACGATACACAAGAACGTGGCGAACAAAACAATCGCGGATTCTCCGGTGCACTTCTACAAACTTCCTAGGAGCAAGTATGTATTAGCTGGAGCTTAAGGTCTCAAAACCAACATTTTACGAAAGGCGCCGTAGTGGGCGGTTCTGGCAATTTTGACCTTCAGGGGGTCTTTCACATGTACCTAAATTTAGGTACACAAGCTTCGGACATTCTTGTCTCAGTCTAAAATGCACTGCCGCAGCCGCCATTAATCACACGACCTTCGACTTAGCAGCCGAGAACCATAAGAAATGCTCTCATTCCTGCAAGTTCTCACTGAATCTACATATAACATATCCTAGGTGCGCTGTACGGGCTATCCTCCCTGTCCTTCCTTTCCTCCTCCTCCTAGGTATGTTCGTTGTGCGTGTGCAAACTGATCTGCTCCTATAAGCAACGTAATCGTTCTGTTTACGGCATTGATGTGGCGAATAAGTCACCCTAGGGACAGGCCGGCGAAAAGTAAGTTTTCGTCGGAATAGGCGGCTGCTGATAGCGAGGGCAGATAAATACGGCGGGATTAAACCCTATATAACAAGCGCAAACGTACACGATTTGACACGCCCATGCGGCCTTATCTTCTTTTTTGCCCATGCGTTAGGGTAAGGATACAGACGTACAACAACTGTCAAACGTTACTGATCGATTAACTGGGCGCGGTATTCGGCTTAGCGAGAGCGACAACCAGTTCTTTCGTGCGCCCGCAGACAAACCCGCCGCGGTAGTCGAGTGGTTATGGTGCGCGACTACTGAGCCGAACTTCGCGAAATCGAATCCCGGCATCCGCATTATCGATGCAGCTGGTAATGTACGACGCCCTTGAACCTAGGCTTAGGTTATCCACCCCAGGTAGTCGAAATTGCCAGAGCCCTCCACTATGGCGTCCCTCTTAAACATAAGGTGGTTTTTGGGACGATAAACCCCGAACAGTTGTATTATTAAACTTACCCGTTCAACCAGGTAAATGCTCGTTTGACACGACAGTGAAGAAAGCGACAAGTACACGGCACATTAAAATCGGACTTCACCAATATTGCGTTGACAAACCGCAATCTTTTATTTTATAAGGCAAGCCGTACTTGGCAATTCTCGAATACTTTTGAAGAGTTGAAAAACTTCAGTGCACTGCTAAATCCAAATTCACGTGCGGTTTTTCCACCTCGCCACTATCGGAATGCGGTCACGGAGGTCGGCAATGAAGCACGCGTCCTTGCTCTACTTAAAAAAGAGGGAGAGAGAAAACTGGGCAAGAGCCATGCATGTAGAAAAAAGTGTTTCTAATGCGCTAACGTTGTTGGCTGTTTGGTGGGCTAACTGTTGCCTCCTCCATTTTTATTAAATCGGTGGCCGGAGGTGGAATTTACCCAATTTTCATAGCACATACCCAATTTCATGATGGACTGTGAGTGCGTGACACATCGTGAGGACAGAATACGCCAACAAGCCGAAACCCTCAGACGCTTCTAACCTAGCAGGTAGAGCGTTTTCGGGATAAAAACAATGTGACCTAACGGGATCATCTCTTCAGAATTATAGAACAGCACTAGCCTGGTCGGTGTCTTTTAATTTAGAAAACGGTAGGTTTTGCCCATTTGTAACTCGTATTGAAAATTAACAGCGCGAAACTACATGAGGAAACGAATAATCGAATTCTTTTAGTCGCTTTCTTAAAACGAGCCCAATTGATGCTCTGCACGTCAAGTTGACGTGCATAAGAAAAAAAGGCAGCTTCGCACTACTGGCACCAAGCTTGAACGAAGTGCGGAGCTGGGTAGCCTCCTAGGCGACATTAAAACGCCTTGATCTAGGGAAAGTAAAGACTCTCTTTTCCCCGCGCGCGTTTCTTCCTCGACTCTCCTCACCCGCTTTCCTTACGTGCAGCGCGCGGCGCCATTTTTCGCCAACGCTCCCGCAGGCGCGCCACAGAATTCGATGGAGGTGGGTTATTTGGGGCAGCTTGCGCGCCACAGTAGTGCTGAAATATTTTTAAATGGTGATAAAAAAGAAAATTAAGAATACAGAGGCAACGATTTATTAAATAATTACCTTCTTCCAACGGTTGTACAGGTGAGGCTTGCAAATTACATAAAACTTTTTATGGGGAGTTCTACGAAGCGGATGTCTTTCTGCCGCATGATAACATGCTGTACGTTTTCATCTGATGTAGTTCCTCTTGTGGTATGTCCGCCTGTGTTCGGATTTTTTTTTCGTGCTTGTGTGTCAGTATACGACACATGCACACACAGCGTCTCATATTGCAATGACTTCGTGGATGGTAGATCGTTTAGCCGTGTCTGCATCTTCTCGGCGTGAAAGTAGCTTTTCGCAGTGGTCTTTAAACTGAAGAAGGGCTTTGAGCAATGTCAATACGATTAACTGTCGCTGACAGAGACTCATCCATAAAAATAACAGAAACATAAGAAAATGATTAATTAGAACTGTGTGTTTGACGTTTCTCAAAGAAACTGGCGATCGGGTTACCTGTAAGAGGAGAAACTCTGCACTAGGAATGTCATCATAATCTGCGCGTCGATAGCAACCAAAAAAATCTTATCCGGACTGGCTGATCCCGGTCAGAAGTACCCATGTGACACTAATATAAAAGATAATATAGTTTCTTATCGGGGAATGAAAGACATGCTAATGCAGGCGTGACCAAAACGATTGCGGCCACGGTCTCCTAGCAATTGGCTCACTAGCTTTCACCGTGCAATAGCTTTTTTTTTTGCGTTGCTCCTCTTGCATTTCCTTTTTTCTTTCGGTGGACCGCATCTCTTTCATGATTTTTGTGTGTGAATTTCCCCTCCGAAAAAACAAATAACAAAATAAGTACCCTTTTGGAAACGAGTGCCAATCAGTGTCATCTCTATTCATTCGTTCACTTGATTTTTCCAACAAATGTTCTCTTAAACGGATTCTAACAGTCACAAAAAGCACAATTGAGAAGCTGTGTCATCCCACGTAATTATTCGCAGCGAAAGCAGACTACAGTTGTGCATTTTCGACGATTGCCGAGGTGTGTGCGAGGTGATGAAGTATGAGCTCAATAGTTTTATTTATTTATCTATTTATTTATTTATTTGTTTGTGTATTTATTTAAATATACTGCAGACTAACATTTTGGGTCAGGCAAAAGGGGCATAAGAAACATCAAGTGATTTATAACAGCAAAATAAAAACATGTATTCATAAGCTAACAGAGGGCACATGTCTGTGAAACAGCAACAAAAATTATAACGCATTTTAACACTTAATGATCTAATCGCCAAGTAAATAACATTCGAGTGATATAGCAAAATTGACAGCCGAAAAAATCTCATGAAACAGTGAATTGCATTCATAAACTGTTCTGGCAAAATAACCGAACTTGTAAGCATTAGCTCATGCAAATATGGGTGCCAAGGATCGATAATGTTTACGGCGGGTATTCCTAGCAGTGGCTGACTGAACGCTACAAGGTACATTTAGGGCAACTTTCCCTGACATAATTTTGTACAAAACCATTAAACGGATCAACTTTCCTCTTGGTTATAACAATGGAATTCAACATATCGACGACAACTTGTTTTTGGAGCAACGCACGAATAGCCGAGAAAACAAATCCCAGCATATCCACGAGGTTAATGATGACGAGTGGGGCGAAGCCTGCGGACGGACGCATGGATTCACACACGGACGCACGGAAGCATGGACGGAAGCTTCATCCCACTCATCATCATTCACTCCGTGGATATGCTGTGACACCATTTTTATTGACATCCAGTGCGATGCAACTGGCTACAATGACGACTACGACGACGCGGGACATAACATCCACGGCGTAAGCAGCTTCGCCCCTAAAAAACAAAACACGTATGTTGACGAGCAGGCCGAAACAATAATGCAGCGTTCGGTGATGCTTTGATACGAGCAATAAGAAAAACGCTTTATTTTGCAAAGTACACTGTTCTTTGTCGGAACAAAGTGTTTTCGGCCGATGTTGTGCAGCCACTGCTGCTTGCGCAAGTCATTGCGTTTACCATGGAGCATCATAAAAAGTGCGTAAACATTTTCACTGTGGTCGTTGCAGTCACAGGCGCAACAGCACGGCATAGCGCCCGCACAAAGCACAGAAAACAAAGCGCGCGCTACGTTTGTTAGACGGAGCGTCGGCGAAAAATGGCGCGAGCAAAAAAGAAAAACACAAGCAGAGCGCCAGATCCACGCGTTTCCAAGGGCAACCGCGAAGGAGAATACTCATCGCGCAGAAAAAGTGTCGGAGACCGGGAGGATGCGAATGGGGGCGAGAAGGGAGAGAGTAGGTCGAGCGCGCGGCGGCGGATACAATGGATGGCGGTACTTTCCAAAGATCAAGGGGCTTTAGGCGGTATGTGCAAGCAGCGGTATGTCTCGTTGGCGACAGCGCACAGCGGTGGACAGCCGTGTGTAAATAGGAAATAGGCGGGAATACGAAAGTAATAGCGGACTAAAAAAGCAATTGATCAAAAACGTCATACAGCAGAAAGTATTTTGAACATTCCGGTAAAATTGCAGTGTCGCTCTAGGGACCGCATGGCTTCCCAGAGTGTTTAATATTTTACATCGGGGCCCCTTGAGTTTCGCATTAGCGATGTTCAATCGTCCTGGGAAGCCGGACGTTTTGTACTGCGACACTGTAATCTCACTGGATTGGCGGTAGGCATCTGCTATATGGAACCTGCAGTCGTTTTTGATAATCAGTTCTTTTTTTTTGAGAATTATAATCGTCTTCAGTCGTCGCATGCCAGTGTTATGAACTGGTTCCTGTCTCTAAATCTTCAGACGACGAAAAAAAAAAGAGAAAGCAAAAAAAAATCAAGAAACAAAATGGAGAAGGAATAACGCCAGAACCTTCCACGAAACTCTAAGCTGTGATTATTAAGGTTTTATGAGCTTCATCCCGAGATAAGTGGTTCGAAAGGACTAAAGGACATCACAGATGAAATATGAGTATCTTAGACAGAAGCACTTTAGTGTTTTGTTCCATCGTGCGTCCCAGTCTTTAATAAAAAAAAATTCGCGGAGCTGTCGATTATTTATCAAGAAGCGACGCAAAGCCTTCGCAGGAAAAAGTAGACGTGTTTGACGAGTTGGAGTGACATCGGGCGTTTCATTTTAAAATCTATCTAACCGAATAAATGCGTCGAGCGGCGATACATTTGTCTACATGTAGCCGCTGATTGATTGATAATTTGATTGATATGATGGGTTTAACGTTATAAAACCACCATATCATTATGACACACGTCGTATTGGAGGGCTTCGGAAATTTTGACCACCTCGTTTCTTTAAAGTGCACCCAATAGTGAACACACGGGCCTACAGCATTTTCGCCTGAATCAAAAATGCAGCTGCCGCAGCCGGGATTCGATATCGCGACCTGCGAGTCAACAGCCGAGTACCTTATACCCTACCAGATTGCGTTGTAGAATTCCACAACCAAATTATTATTTACATAAAGTTGGTGTAAAGGCGCCACCTTTAAGTTAGGTTTGCGAAGAAATGGAAACAATAGATCAATTCTTTTCATTCTGTCACCGATATTCTTATGACCGGAAAAGATACCTGGTAGTTCCACTTGAAAAATTAGGATTAAGAGTAAGTGTGGCAGTAATTTTATCGTTTGGCAGCACTAAATTAGGTTATAGCCACAGGGACGTCTGCTCTGCGGTATTTGACTATATAATTGAAACAAAGCGATTGCCATGTTAGTGTGGTTTTTTTTACTTATATCATTCGTTTTGGACCCATCACTAACTCTATTTAAAATCACATCTGATAGCCTGCATCCTTGCTCAGCAGATATACTCCTTTTTCGATTATTGGCTTTCTCTGTCTCTCTCTCTCTCTCCATATATATATATATATATATATATATATATATATATATATGGGATATGGCACAACGGGAGCGTTGTCAACAAGGATAAATATATTTATCCTTGTTGACAACGTTCCCGTTGTGCCATATCTCATACCTTCACGAAAACTAACTGGCCCATTGAATTATTACTCCCACTATATATATATATATATATATATATATATATAGATATATATATATATATATATATATATATATATATATATATATATATATATATATATATATATATATATATATATATATATATATATATATACACAGCTGCGCACAGAGCAAAAGAACACACCCCGAATTCTGCAACACGCAGTTCATTCCGTTAATTAAAACGCCAAAGTCGTTGCACACGCGAACAAGTTCATCACACACGCACTCGCGAAATGCACGCCTTGCGATATGCACCACGGACGACATAAAGCCCTCACGGGGAAGTCACAACCACAGGGACAAATTTCTCTGTCAAAGTTGGCGGCACTGTGGCAACCACCACCCCAAAGTCTGGCAACCAAAATATGCAAGGCCAAAACAGAGCGATAGTCGTAGCGCGAGAACAGAACGACGACAAAGAGACAGTGTCCTTCAAAGGACACGAAGAACTTCGTGTCCTACTTGTCTCTTTGTCATCGTTCTGTTCTCGCACTACAACCATCGTCATGTCATACCAACTAGCCCAAGCTGCCACACTGCCAAACAGAACCTTGCCAAAGGCGTTTCTCAGCTGAAATCGATCGCTTACACACGATTCCCATGAAGCGGCGTGGCAGCGCCATCTCTTGATGGGCTTTAAGAACGGAAACGAGTAGCTTGCTCCATCCTCCACATGTAGACGCGACCTGTCTCGGTGAGCGTCATTTGCGCTAGTCTCACTCCCAACCACCTCCTCATAAAAAAAAGAAAGAAAAAGAGATAAGCATAAAAAACAAGGCGTGGTGGAGCGCAAAGTTTGAATGACTGCAGAAAAATAAGCGCCTTGCGGTTGCACATGTATGATTTATCCGGAGCGAATTACGAGCGGTACAGGTTGTCACAAGGCATTACACTGCCTTAGCAATGATATCTAGCTGTTCAACCTTTACGGACGCTACGCTACGTCTCCCCGAAGGTCGTGGGATGGAATACCTCGATGGCGGCCGCATTTTCGATGGAGGCGAAAATGCTTGAAGCCCGTGTTGGTAGGTTTAGATGCGCATTGAAGAACACCACTTAGTGGAGATTTCCGGAGCCCTTTACTACAGTGCCTCTCATAATCATATCGTGCTTTTTGAGACGTTAAACTCCTCATAATATTAGTACGGTACGGTAATATTATTGCGGTACTACGGTACATCTCATTTTAATTAATTTACATGCGTGAAAGCAAGACGCATTTAATGTTAAGGCTACAGGTATAACGGTTCTTCGCATATCTTCATTATATTCACCCGTTGAATACATAAACAAACTGCGAACAAAAAATTGCACAAATGCAAATGTAATCAGTGTCACAAAAACCACAGAAAATATGATACCTTCAGTTTTTATATTCAATATTCACAAGCATATATTAAGCTTACACACTCTGAATAGACACGGTAACATATGCTTAATAATGGGCACTATATAGAATAATGTTGGTCAGGAATTTCGTCGGCGTAGTCAGGAAGGCGGTTGTGGTTTTCACCTCACCCAACCTTAACCTTTTGTATTCTGTATTTCATATATAATGAATGCAGCCACATTAGTCGACTAATTTTTTTCTGCAATTGGCACGTGATGCTAGTACTACTACTACTACTACTACTGCCACTACTACTACTTCTCATGATGTATCATGTTTTCTGCGGTTTTTGTAACATCGATAACATTTGCATTCCAGCAATTTTTTGTTCACAATTCACCTATGTATTCAACGAATGAATATACTAGAGGGATAAAAGGAACCGTTATACCTGTCGCTTTAGCATAAAATACCACTTGCTTTCACCCATGTAAGTTAATCAAAAAAAATTTAGCGTAATAATAATATATGATGTTTAACGTCACAAAATCGCGCTCTGATCATGTATAATATTACTACTACTACTACTACTACCACTAATAATAATAATAATAATAATAATAATAATAATAATAATAATAATAATAATAATAATAATAATAATAATAATAATAATAATAATAATAATAATAATAATAATAATAATAATAATAAGCGAGCAACCGACAGTCGGCGTGGCTAGTGTGCGGCGTCCTGCCACTTTCAGACACCACACCAAGATTTCTGGCTGTGTGCGCTAACGCATAATAGCGTTCCCAGAGGGACACAACCCTCACGGCAACCCTGACTTCTTGTTGCGATGTTCCGTGAGCATAAAACGTTAGCCACCCGGTCGCGTGCGAAGCCCAAAATTCAGCTTCGCTTGGGATCTTTCGATCGCTCGTGTGCCGAGGTCAGATTAGCCGTCTCTTCTCTTTACGTTATGCGACATGCCGCATTTGCAAGGCGGCGAGTCCCATGTGAATATGATCGAAAACAACGTGTTTGCATAACGACCCGCTACTAGAGCAGACAATTCTAGGGACCAAGCACCTTAGGGTGTCGGTGCGTCATGTCTTGTTCACGGTCAATTCTAAACAAAGATGGGCCGCAAAAATTGGGTATATATGCACATAATCAGGTAAAGGTTCGTCATTATTTCCCAAAACATTGTATCTGGTTTAGCAGCAGTGTCAGAATCCCCGACAAAATTCACCAGCAGCTCAGGTTGTTTCATCTGAAACTAGAGGCACGAAACTGTGTCTCTAAGGTAAGACAATTTATTTGAAACACAAATTCTTGAGTCATATCTGCAAATGCGTCAGCGGGCCGGCGGTAAGTAAAACTGTAAAGAGTAAAGATTTTGTTGTAGGAAAAACCGGCACACGTTGCATTCTTGGCCCCTTCACAAGTTTCACCTCAGTGAAGCTGAAACACACCTTTCTTTTGTGCCCATTGTGCCCCTTCACCACAATTTTGGCACATTCTCACTGTTACCAGCAACAATTACTATGACTTTTGACGCTCTAATACCGACTACACCTTTTTATCTCTTGCATTACCAGCTGTCTCTTTGTTTCTTTCTTTCTTTCTTTATTTCTTTCTTCTTTCTTTCTTTCTTTCTTTCTTTTTTCTTTCTTTTGTATTATTTATTTATTGATTTATGTACGATTTATTTCAGAATTATTGGTCGGGCTCTGTAAGTAATACTTTAGCCAACAACGCAGCCACCAGCTGTTGAGCATATACGGCACTCTTCACAGAACACGACTTCCGATATCTCCAGTACGCTGCTGGCATAGAATTTCCTAAATATACTAGAGGGAACTCTGGTGCTCGTTCCTATAGAAACGGCCGCGCATGAAACTTCAGCGAGCATGGAAATTACGGGTAATACACGGATTTGTCTAGTCTTCGTACTTTACGTTCCGTTTGTCTTCGCGTGGCTTGAAGCTGCTTTGTCACGAAGCAACACTCGATTGATGACCGATTTGATCAATCGATATGTGGGGTTTAACGTCCCAAAACCACCATATGATTATGAGAGACGCCGTAGTGGAGGGCTCCGGAAATGTTGACCACCTGAGGTTCTTTAACATGCACCCAAGTCTGGGCACACGGGCCTACAACATCTCCGCCTCCATCGGAAATGCAGCCGCCGCAGCCGGGATTTGATCCCCGCGACCTACGGGTCAGCAGCCGAGTACCTTGGCCACTAGACACCGCGGCGGGGCCACGAAACAACAATCGGCCAATGTTTCGCAGTTACGCTTCATCACCTTCAGCTTTTGCAGTCCCCATTTGAAACCAGCTCACGAAGTTCAAAACAGTTTTTCTTTTTCATTCGATACAAAACCAAAATGCAGCAATAAACGAAACCACAAGTGCGATTCGCGCCCGCAAAAATGAAGACTAGGCAAATCCACGTCATACTTATAATTACCGTTGTCGCTGAACGATCGCAGCGCCAGAGTCCCCTCTAGTTAATTATAGGAATCTCCATGACCACGGGAGCCGCCAGATCTCAGAAGTCGTGTCCAGGCGTCTGCGCTGTGGCCCTCGGTGCCTCGAGTAGTGCGTGGCCAGTAGCGGTCCAAGCCCAATTAGGACTCGAGAAACTGCCGGTGTTTTAAGCAGAGGTTCAAGTGGATGATTACCACCGTATGCTGCCCCCACAGTAGCCAGTAAGATAGAGTTTCTTATAAGTACACTAGAGGGAACTTTGGCGCGAGTGTCCATGGGAGCTGCCATAGAGTTTCGCAAAATTAACTAGAGGGCCCTTTGGCGCTGCGATCGTTCAGCGACCATGGGAATGATGGGTAGTACACACATTTGCCTAGTTTTCGTACTTCCGGGCGGCAAATCATACTTGCGGCTTCGTTAATTGCTGGTTACGGTTTTGTTTTGAAAGAAAGGACAACCCTTTTGAACTTAGTGACTTGATGCAAAATTGTAAGCCTAAAAGATTAAGGTTGTGAAGCGAAAACGGTGAACATTTGCTAATTTATGTTTTCATGAAAAAACAGCTTCAAGCCACACGAATACACACGGAGCCAGAAGCAGGCCAGAAGTACGAAAATTAGACAAATGTGTGTATTACCCATCAATCCCATGCTCGTTGAAGCGCCGTGTGTTGCAACTCCCATAGACACTAGCGACAGAGTTCCCTCTAGTAAGTATAGTGGGAAACTCTATGGGAGCTGCAACACATGGCGTTTCCGCCAGCATGGGAACGATAGGTATTACACGGATTTGTCTAACCTTCGCCCTTGCGGCAACGTTTGGCTCTGTGTTGCACGCCTCCACTTTGCCGCAACACGACGTTAAGGAAACGCTCAGCAGTTCCGCCTTACCAGTTCGAGCTCTTCAGACTCAACAACTTAATTTTGCAGAAAAATGTAAAGTTCAGGGCTTATTTTTTTGTTAGACACAATATTAGCGAGAAATGACAGACAATGATGCTATTGAAGCTCTCACTGATCCAGTCTTTAATCCGAACCAAACGCCACAACGCCGCTATAAACAAAGGGACAAGTGCGTTAGAATCAGCAAGCACTATGAGTAGGCACTGGAGTGGCCAGGTTGGCACACCAGGCCCGTATCCCCCCCCCCCCCCCCCGATTCCATCCCTTCCCCAGAATTTTCGGTGCCATGGCAGACATACTGAGCATAAAATGACAATCACATCCGCTGGCCCGCTACCTCTTAAGATGACAGCGAATCCCACAACATAACCCCTCGAGCCCCCTCCACCCCGCAAAAAATTCTGCCCACGCCCCTGAGATCAGGCAAATCCGTGCACTAAACGTCATTCTCATGGTGGTTCAATGATCGCAGTATCACAGTTCCCTCTAGTGAGTATTGCAAGAAACTCTATGGCCAGTAACAGAACACAAACAGCAGCGCGCGCGGCGACACGCAGCCATAGCAGCCGCGGTAAATGTTTTTGGCGTCCACGCATGTGCGTAGTATTTTTAAACCCCGAGACACGACAGCGCGTTCACTTGCCTCTCACGGGTGCCGAGGATCGCCACTTCGTGGAAACAAATATGGGGGCTCAGCCTCCGGAGCTCGGGGCCGGGTCACAGCGCTCTACGCAACGGCGTCGCCAGCACAGCGACAGACGCGCCGGATTCGTTAGGGGTGTCGGAGAGTGCCGGAGATAAATTGAGCGACGATTGTGATACTACTTAATGCGAATTCTAAGCGCAGCTTCGCGCGGAGACAAGGCCAAGTCTTGGCCAAGTCTTGGCCTTGTCTTGTCGGCCAAGACAAGGCCAAGTGTGTTCGAAGTTTTGCCCATCCGCAAGGTATCGACTAAGCCATAAATCACAATGTTTGTAAAGTAGCACTGCAACCAGTACGACATTATTCGTTTTTCTGCTGATAAGCAGGGTACCCGCTGCACATCTGTAAAGTACGTGCACTTTGGTAATGCTGCGTGTGGCTGGTGACAATGAATAATTATGGCTTAGCCCATCGCAGTGGGCGGGAAGCATTAAACTACACACTCACTGCGCAACTAGCACTGCGTGATGGCTTGTTTTTATTTTGCTCTTCAGCCACACTACATTACATAGGTTAACGCGATTCCTTGCCTGACATGAGTGTCTTTTTTGCGAATGAGTTTCAAACACCGGCGTGGTTCCGTGTTGAAATATTCGACTGCTGCATAGTGGGTTCACGATCGAATCCCATTCGTTCGTACGGGTATTACTTTTTTCATCATATTTTTTTCATGTCTGTCTGTAACTTCTTCAGGTATACCCGTTATGCCACTGACGGCGATGGCGACGGCCACGGTGACGCCGCTCAACGCAAAACCGAACGCGTAACAGCTACGCTCTATAAGACTGCGCGGGTCCCGCGGCACTCCGAAAAGTGGATTTAGGCAATGCTTTCGTTAATGTCAGCTAATTCTTACAACCACTTCTTTAAACGGTGTATAAGAAAAAAAAGTCAACTGTGTGGCATTCGTTGCACTTTGTAGAACAATATACATGTCGAAATAATACAAAGTCAACACTTTCCTGTAAACCACTAACCGTATTATAAACACGCGAAAAATAATTTTTTTAAAATCCTCATCAGGTGTTTTTTAAGCGACCTGCAAAAAGAAGTAAAAAGTTCAAATAATAATTTGATGTATGCATATCCTTAAACAATCTGTACGGATTCAAACCAGCATGGTGCTAAGCATCTGAATGTTTCTTTTTGTGCTTTTATTGATTCATGTATTCTTCTTGCAAATAAAATTTCATTCAATGTTTGCGGTAGCGCTCTCTTCGTTTCGACGCCGTTTGCGAGCTCCAACGCCGCAGGCACAGCTAGCGGAAACAATCAGGCAACAATACTCATTGACTCATATTATATTAAATTATGGTGTTTTACGTGGCTGTACTCCTATGTCATTAAGAGACACGCCGCTACGTAGGACGGCCGATATCCACGGTTGCTTAACAATCCGGATCTCCTTTCCCTTACAAGCACACTTCTCCTTCGACAAGCAAGTGATGCAAGGAAGACCATCATAACGAAACGCTCACTAAAATACGTAGCTTCCGTTGAACAAAGCGCGAACATGAACAAGAAACAAAGGATAACTTGCATATAAAGCAAAGAAAACGAAATAAAATGGAGTGAGAAAAGAAGTGCTGCGGGACGTCCACGATTTTGCTAAAGAAAAATACACATAAATTTCAACAGAATTTTTGTCGATGCACGGTAGATTTGCGAAGGTTCTGAAAGTTCACCGAACCTATGCTTTCGAAAAAAAAAAGACGCTATTGCAAAGCAATACAGCAATGGCAATTGATGTAGCTCGTAAAGTACCTGCATGCGAGAGCGGAAGCGGTAATCAATAAGGAAGAATAAAATATAACCACGCACAAAACTTTACACTTATTTTGTTGTTTCGACTCCACTAGATTTGCTAACAAAATTGTGCGGACACTAGAAAAAATGCTGTAATGATTACATACCTCCATGTGCTATTCTGCATATGATTAATCCACTACGTCATCATATCTACTAATAAAATCTTTTTATATATTTTCGTGCCCTTTCTTGATTAGAGCTTTTAATCTTATGGTCACTTATACGAACAGATTCTGTGTGAATGCCCACAATACTTCTCGCAGAGACAGTCACTCTGCAATGCACTAGATGAACTGGACAACCAGCCTCTTTCGGAAGAAAAAATCCTGCGCTACTGACAGGACTTTATGTCGCAGAAGAAGGATGTGAAGGCGCTCCTGCGCTTCTTGAGTTCAACCGGCTTGTCCGAACGACTGTGATCGGAACTACCTGAATGTGTGCGCATGTGATTTTTTCCAATTTATTTTATATCTCTCTATCCTCTTTCCCATCCTTTTCCCCACCACCGTACAGGGTAGCAAACCACTTCTAGGTTAACCTCCCTGTGTCTTCCTTTTATTTATTTCTCTCTCGGTCGTGCTCATATATTTTCTTCCGTTTAACACCCTACCATCTCATGGCAATGAGTCTAATTCGTGATCTGAATTTACAGACAGATGGTGATCATATGTCAAGGGTCTGTAACACACACACACACACACACACACACACACACACACACACACACACACACACACACACACACACACACACACACACACACACACACACACACACACACACACACACACACACACACACACACAAGAGAGAGCCACTATGGACTACGGAGAGAAGAAATCACAGAAAAAGAAAACGTATAACTAGTGGCCGAGGCGAGTCGGGTGACATTGCTGGAGTGACAGAAAAAGAGATAAAGAGAAGAGCGATAGGCCCACACAATTTTATACGCGTCGAAGAGCTTAAACCTTTGCATGTTTCATGCTGGGAAGAAAAACGGCTATTTGCGATACAACACGCTTCGAAGCCCGAAGCTAGCAAAGTAGAGCCACGAAGCATTGTGCTTTCGTAGACGGTAGATAAAATTCTTTCGCCGCGGTTTTTGGGAAGCGGAAGCCTTCTAGCAGATACAGGAAGTTCCGGGTGAGGCGTATAAAAGATCCGAATAAAAACGTACGCTGTGAAAATGACTGTAAAAAAGAGAAAGCAAGAGGAGTGATGGAGTCTTCGGACCGTGAAGGAATAAAATGAATAAGATTGAAAAAACGCGTCGAGCGTATCCTTAAGGATTCCGCAGCCAGAGCTCCAGAAATGAAAATAAGAAAAAAAAGAACGTAGGCAGCAAACATCACTTGAAGAGAAAGTATAAAAATGGACGGTTGAGAAGCATATCAATCAGAAAAGCAATAGGAGTTGGGGTGGACGCTGTTTGGCGTCAGAGACATGGACTTTTTGTGCACGCCACGCTGTCAGGCGGAAACTAGAATTAATGGTGCCCCTAGTTGAACAAGGGGTGTTTGTAAAGCATCCAGAGTGTGTGATGGTGGCGCAGTGGATAGCCCAATCGGAATCTATGGTAGTGGCCCGAGAGGTCGTCCATTGCACTTCTGCTGTTGGAGGTTTTTTCAATCAAGCAGTTTTTATCATCTACTTGAGCCCATTCTTGACGTGACCTATTTCCGTGACGGAAATACGTCACTGAACCTGTGGTGGACACTGGCATATAACACCGTCGTGTTAGAAGAGACAGAACTAGGAACACAAGGGCTAATATAGAGTACCAGTTGGTGCCCCGGTTGGAATCGCCTACAACAGTCGCCTAGGAAAGCTAAGACTGAGGCTCATTAAAAACAAAATGTGAAGATCTATATATAAATATATATATATATATATATATATATATATATATATATATATATATATATATATATATATATATATATATATATATATATATATTGTGCAGTACAAGGATGCGCATCACCACTATTTTGTCCTGGTGGTGAATATGCGATTATTAATGCTTACAGTATGTTCAGTATGTTTATCATTTTTGGTGGCATTTTGTTTAACTTATCAATGCTTTGGGTGATCTAGGCGGGAATGGGGATAAAAGGGCCTGTTGAAGAGCAAATAAACTCAGTTGTAAGCCGGTGCTCGTCTGTGCGCGTGTGTGTATTCGGTCTTCGTCTAAATCACAGTGCATTCATTCGTGAATATCCTTCACCTACTTGCGACTTTTTCTATGTAGGATTCTGTACTGAGAATTCTGTCGCTGCCCGCTGGTAGTATACAGCTGCGTAGGCATATTTTCTAGGGGGTCAAGATGTATCGGTAATCTTAGAAGACGTCTTCCGTTCTATCCATCCTAATGTACGACATTTTGCCGCTAGTGAAAACAACACACATAAGAAAGACACAGACACGAGGACATTTCTTGTGCGAGTTGTTATTATTACATGTGAAATGTCCTACAGTAAACAATAAGCATACTACCCATTCTATACGCATATCGCATGGTTAAAAGGACGTTGGTTTTTTATGCCGTAGTGACAACAAATAAACATAACTGTTTAAATAAAAGTGAATAAACAATTGAAGTGTGTAGCAAAGAGAGCGACAGCGTCCACGGAAATACTAGGCAGGGTGAACTACAATATAAAAATTCAGGGTACAACACTCGCAGAGAGATAGTGCACGCACGGTCTATTATGTAAAAAAAAATAACACGATACAAACAAATACAACAAATTGCAACGGTCGGGAAAGAGCCCACACGATGTGCTGAACGAGCTCGCTATATATCGTCCCGGCATGCGCAGTTTAAAATGTGAAAATAATGAAAGAAAAAAGTATTTGCCCCATACGAATAAAACTATGTATTGTGTACCTGCCAGTCCAAATAGAAAGGCTTCTAAAGTAAAATTAACGCAGCCTGTACTAGGAGTGCCAAGCCTGAAGGAAGTGCGCAGTTTTATTTTCTTCTCTTCGTTTTCTCTTTTTTTTTTCTTTTCTAGATTTTCAGTCTTCTTTCATTATTTCTATTTTTAGTCTTATTATTCAGTTTGTTTTTCTTTCCATTTCTCGCTTGCTTCCTCTCTTCTTTTTTTCTATTTCTATACGTCGTTCAATTTGCGTTTCGTCAAGCGACGACAGCAGACGACAGGCTGGGCCCCCCAAAATACCCATACTTGATATTATCATCCACTCACTCGAATAACAGGACGAAGACTCAATATGCCACCGCTGGCTATGCGATACGTTGTTTTGCCTGCAGTACGCCAAGCGACGACGACACTATGTGACAGCACATCATAGCCTGGCCTCCTAAAGTGCTCTACACTTAAAGCAAGTAGAGAAAGTAACTTTGTTACGGTGTCGTTAACTAGGTCATAGTTTTTACTACTGCAGTATCATATCTTCAAAGCGCGTAATGCGCCATCGCCACTATTTGTTTGGCAGAAGCATTTTCAAAAAGCTAAGAGCTGGCGTGCGGCGTTTCCTCTTTTAAGTCTTGGCTCTCGTTCCTCTTCAAGTTTTCGAGAGAAAAAAAAAACACTACGTATAATTTGTTTCGAGCGCGCCACATGAACAAAGGTCGCATCGCCCACGCGCGCGGCAATCTTCGGAGATGCCGGGATAGACAAGATCGGGCTTGTTCAAAGTTTCAGCGCGCGTTTGCGAAAGATGGGGGTCGACGAGACCTACGTCAAGACAGCTCTCGCTCCTCCGAAGCGCAATAACGGGGGCCGTTGTGGCCTCGCATAAAAATACAGAAACGAGTGAAACGCGGGACTAGTAAGAGCGGCATTTTTTTATTGTACACTGCTGGACAACAAGACAAGCAAATAAGAAAAAATTGAGCCCCCCCCCCCAAAAAAAAAATTAAGGCAGCGTCACATTAAGGGTGCCAAACCTGGAGAAAGGGCGGAGCTGGGCAGTTTTCTTTGTTACTTTTCGGTTGACTATTTCCTCCTCTTTTTCTCTCTTGTTCACTTTTTCAGATTTTGCAGTGTTTTTTTTTCTTTATATCCATTTCTTTCTTCCTCTTTCTTTCTCAATCCCGCTGTCTTATTTTCTAATGATTTTTCTCTGTTTCCCCTTCTTACTCACTTCCTATTTTTTATAGGTCAACTTGCCTGCGTTACGCCAAGCCCACTAGTTTTTTTTTTTTGCTGCTAATGATAAGTAATTATCATCGAGGCACTCGATGAACAAGGGGAAGAAGAGCAAAGAGAGAAAAGAGCGAGAAGAACAAAAACGACGAAAAAATGAAGACGACGGGACAAGCGCAGGGAAGGAAGTGGGTATACGAATGAAGAAACAGTCGCGGTAGACACTTGAGAAGTTTAAAACTAAAAAAAAGGGGGGGGGCAGCTTGATCAAACGAGAGCAATAGAAACTAAAATAAGATCATTGAACGAAAGAAATAACAAAATAACGTGGCGTTCAATTAAACAAAGAAAGCAAACTGTTTTTAGTCGAATTACACTAGATTTCACAATTTCTAAAGCTATAGGCTCAGAAGCCTCCTTATAAGGTCCATGTCACTGGGTTCTTTGTTTCGCTGCAGAAAAATTCCGAATTGAATCAGGGCATTTTTTATTTCAAGCTTCTAATTTAGTATCATTATATATTTATCCTATCGCATAAGTTATCAGTCATACAATTCGCGTGTGACCGCTTTTATGTATAATTATTCGTTTCTCGGTCGATTCCGCAGATATCATTTGATAAAGGCAACCATCATCGTCGTCGTCTTTGTCCTCAAAATGAGAGCAATAACCACGAATGGGTCATGAAGGCAGAGCGTTAGGGAGAGAAAAATAAACTAGTATTCAGAGCTTCACCTTTCTGTCTTTTTAATGGTGTCCCGATTACTTGGTAATGCACCTTTTTTTTGATGAGGCACAAAGAAACATCTATACCAGCGCGACCACGTCTTTAACGCATGTAGTCAGGCTCTCTTCTCAGAAAAAAAAGTCAGTACATTTTTAAATACTAATTGTTTATAAATACTTTACGAATCCCTAAAGATGACACACCCTTCGATGGAGGCCTACAGGGAGCTGAAACCAGGCATTTATTGAAGAAGAAAAGGAAGAAGACTGCAGGCTTTGTAATATTACAATTTCATTTCTTTATTTTTAAGGGCAAAGCTCCTCTTAGTCTAACCATGTTCCGCGTCAGGTGTAACCGACAATATCTACCGAAATGTAAAACAAATGGCACTGTCTCATTACCATTTCTCGTCACATTACACAAGGCAGCAATAGGACCGTTGGTCCTACTGCACACACTTCGTCCGACAGAAGTGTGTGCAATAGGACCAGCGGACATACGGACGGACGGAAGGATGCACGGACGGACGCTTCGCCCCACTCATCATCATTCAATCCGTGGATATGCTGTGATTGTTTTGCTAAAACACCTACCATTTTTACAATAACATTTCAGTCTCAACGTCACGTTCTCAGCCAATCCCCCAGAGTGGGTACGTAACATATTGAAGAAAAACAAAACAAACAAACACCCCTCCCCAAGTTTCACGATAGTGAAGCTGAAAAAACCCCTCCCTAGATGCATCACTCCTTTTCAGCTTGTTCTATACACGCTACCACATATAGGCACGGCCACACAAGCAGCAATCGTTGTACATAGGTGTCCTCAGCATAGCTTGCTTAGCAACAGCGTGTCGACAAACGGGCGGCTTCTCCGGCCGAAGTCATCAGAATTAGAGAAGCACGATCGGCACACCACTAATGTAGAACGAAAAATAAGATAAACAAATAAATAAATAAATAAATAAATAAATAAATAAATAAAGACAGAAAGAAAGAAAGGAAGAAAGAAAGAAAGAAAGAAAGAAAGAAAGAAAGAAAGAAAGAAAGAAAGAAAGAAAGAAAGAAAGAAAGAAAGAAAGAAAGAAACGAGTCTTAATACTAAGGATACATGGCGAAATTTTCGTGGTGTGTTCTCTGCGCAAACCCACGTTCGACCTGACGGGCAAGAGGTCGGATGGAAACGGCAGCGGCTGCAACGAACGCACCAGCGCGTCCGTGAAGCAACTTTCTCCGCTGAGTGCGCATTTATTATGGAGAGGCACCGGCTGCCAGCGAAGACAACGTCGACCACTGTCTTCGCTTCCGTTCGCCGGTCACGCTGACGCAGTGAGGAGCTCGACGCCACGCTTTATCGTACGCTTATATTTGGAGACGGCGGGTGAGCCGCATCCGATGCGAGGCACCGGGGAACAGAAAGACGTAGTGGCAACCGAGCACGTCTCTCGCGAGGGAGGCCGCGACGGCGTCGCCATGGGAATAATTTACGCGCAGTCGAGGTTATTCGAAATACAAAATAAATGAGGGGCTAAGTAAAACATGCTGACTTCGACGGTAAGCTTAACATCGACGCTATTTAGTTCAACCCGCAACATATTTGTGAGCCCAAACCATCGTTTGCCGCTGCATAATTGCCGAAGCGAGATTGAGCTCTCAAGTGACTGAATGTATAAGCTGCCCCATTTAGTAACTTTAGGTGCGAAAAACCTCAGGTGCTATACGCTTGCCGGCATCTCTTGTCATAACGTTGTGTCATGTAGTCACATGGTACACGTTGAAGGCAGGAGATGCTGACGAGCAGAAACCCTAAGGTGCTTCACACATAAAGCAGAGGCAATCTCACCCGTCACCTTTTCTATACCGCCCCTTTTCACCACTTGGCACAGGCGAAATAAACGTGGTTTGATTCATTTGCTCAACCATCACATATCAACAACAGAAAAGTTAGTCGATTACAAGATAGATTGAAAGCAACAAAAAAAAATAAATGAAAACACAGTGTTTTAAGTTTTCCTGCGGCTACAGCCTGCACGTTGCGAAGTTGCAGTGGTGCGCCCTGGCAAGAACCTCAAAACACACACACACACACACACACACACACACACACACACACACACACACACACACACACACACACACACACACACACACACACACACACACACACACACACACACAAATCGTAGTGTTACAGCGTTTGGATCACACCTCACTGGCTTGCGTGTGTCACAACACGCAAGCCAGTCGCGTCAGCCTATCCTATTCGCATGGCCGAAATTCTCTCACCGACACCAGCTTGCGTCACACTGCGTGCTCCGTGTGAGACAATTTTCGCAACGCAGCAGTCGCGTGAACAGACAAACGCGAGGTGCGTGACAGGGCACAAGACGTATGCACCACCACTGTGTACCTCAAAACGCAAGGCTGTTGGGCGAGTTGGTAAACCTTGATGAAAAACAAGAGAAAAACGTATACGGTAAAATGAATAAAACTAAAGGACAAGCGCATACTAAGAACAGAGAACATTTTGCAAAAAAAACTGCATATATATATATATATATATATATATATATATATATATATATATATATATATATATATATAATGCAGAATCTGTTTTCGGTTGCCGTAAAACAAATAGGAATGAGGTATACGATACTGCACAACAGTTCATTTATCGATGTTTCGATCAACAATTTAGCGAGAAATAACCGAGATTAAATGATTGATAACTGGATTTTGAAACTGTCGATTGCCCTCTCCTGTAAGGAGTTAGCTTATCGATGCAAAGATAGATGCATTTGCAAAGCGTGTGTAGTCATGATGGTTGTAAAGTGATAGTGCCTATGTATGTGATTACTTGTTTCTGGAATAAACACAAAAAGCGTTGCGAATTATCACCTGTGTGTGTCTCTTCTTTCTCCGTTAGTGTTTTTTCGTACGCTAAAATCTTCCGTATGCCGTATTATCATGCCAACGCTACGTCATTATAAGGTTGTAAGTCACCCATTTATGGTGAGATTATAGTCATATAGGTTTGTTGCTAGGCCTCTTCTAACATTTCAGACTTTATGAACCATGAAAGAGCAAGAAGAATAGCTGCCAGAGTTACCTGCGCCGCTTATAATAAGCGTTCTTTTTTTACCAAGTCGCTTGTAGAATTTTCCAGTGACTGATCTCATTTAGTAATGTTTTTAGGGGGAAGGGGGGTATTTGCATTTTCCAGGCAGCATAGTTATTTTAGAGATCCTCACGTTACCAATATAACGTTTTTCGACAAAGTGTTCAAGTCAAACATACGCTGGAGCAAGATAGAAGTAACCTTCTTCATGCACTGGCAATTGTGCATTCAATATGAGACTGCCTGGAGACGTTGTTAAGAAGTGAATATGTGCTTTTGTTCGTGGCTGCGCATATTTTTCATGTACATAATTAGTCCTTTTCTAACTGTCCTTCGTATGTGAGGAACATTTTTAACTTCAAGTATGCGCAAACAAATTGAAGTTCGGCATCTTTTGAGCTTATTTTCTGTTGATTATTTTACTTTGAGCTTACTAGCAACTGGCAGCTTTGATGCTTTGATAGCTCCTTTTTGTAAAACAGAATGAATGCCGACAACAATAAAAACAAAACAAAACAGGACGTTTCGGCTACCGCGCGGGAACTTCATTCGCAATGAAGTGTTACGTTTCAATAGATCTGTTGCATATACGTCTAGACCCATAGAAACGCATCTGACTTTTACCCTTAATTGTAAACGAGGCTCCCATGAGGGAACCAAGACGTCCTGTTTTGTGGTGAAGTGCTTATCTTTTTTTTATTGTTGCCAGCTGTCGTTCTTTTTTATTCTACAATTCCTGCTCTCGACTGGACGGGGCTCCGTCAAACTTTAGATTTCATATACGAAAAGAAGTGAAATTGAAGGGCTAGTTTTTCTTTGTTAGATACAAAATCAAATAAAACTAATTGCCATTGTCCGTTAGTTCTAAATATTAATGTGTCTAAACTGGGTTTCATGCGTATTCCCTGTTCTACACACAGACGCTTTTCTTCAGCGAAGACGCATTTATGCAGGAGCCGCGACGCGACAGTGGCCTCTGTGTCACGCACGCAGGGCCTTCGACGGTTTTGACAGCTAGTACACGTACAAAAACGAAACACGAGAGCGCGCGTTATGTTTACGGAACGGCCAAGACGCCAAGCGGGACTTATGTCAGAGGTGGCCCCCCTAACGAGCTTCGAGCAGATCTGCGAACGTCGAGAACTGTCAATCTCGTTTTTGAAGTCTCCCACGACGTCGACGACGTTCCCCTATTGCCAGGGTTCTTTTCCGAGAGGGGAAGACTCAAGAAACACGCGGAAGAAAAATAATGCAGCGACGTTTTGAAGCAACGAACTTGGCAGGCTCCAAACGCTTCATAGCTCACAAGGCCGTAACTCATGGACGTCAAAATAGAAATGCGACGTGAATCACGGGGCCCGAGACTACAGAGAATATTGCGTGCACTGTTGCAAGGTCAGCTACGTGCATATGGCTTGTGCACGCGTTTCTTGACGTGAAATACTGAGGAGCACATATATAGCCTACTTTATTTTTTTCTTCCCATGAAGATTCAAAAGTAGCTGAATACTTCTACACCAACAAAAATTTTTACTTCAAGAAAAAAAAAGGGGGGGGGGTCTTTTTCTCCCTTAATGAGATCTAGCAGCTAATGCAGCCAGTGATAAAATATCCAACGTTAGTTCTACTGTTTCTTAAGCGTCTTGCAGTAATTGTGATATCGATTTGAAGAAAGTAAAATGACTGAAAGGACAACTTGCGGCTGGCAGGCACCAAACCTTCGACCTTCGGAAGGCCGCAGATTCGGTGCCTGCCGGCGCACAGTTGGTTGTGCTATGTGTGGTTTCGCCTGCGTTACGCCAAGCGACGACGACTGCACGAGATAGCCTGGACACATGAAGTGCTCCGCACATAACAGGGCAAGGCTGCTCTATCATCTCTCCTTGTGGCATGTACTGCGCATTCACCGCAGGCCTGGCGTTAGTTTTTACTCGATGCTTCACATTTAAGTTATGACGAACAAGCGCAGTTGCCGCGGCTGCGTTTATATACCCTGCGGAACGCAAAAAAAGAAAAAGATAGGAGGCTTCAGACTCCCGGTCTAAAACCTGACGATGAGGACGTGAACCGACTCAACGTTTCCCCGACAGCCGATGACAAGTCAAAGCACGTTCGCGACAACGCTGGATGGGACTTGACGGAAGGACTCTTCTTTTAGGTGTCGCCTTCGATGAAGAGGCGGAAGGTTCAACGCAAACAATAAATAAATAAATAAATAAATAAATAAATAAATAAATAAATAAATAAATAAATAAATAAAATACATCACCATATAGGCGTCATTGCGCCTTCAGACGTTAGTCATCTCTGAACACATGAAGGTCAAGACCATCACGCACAAAGCCTGAAGAGGTCAATAAAGATAAGCGAAGGGCAGCGGATGCTTTAAAACATCGGCAGCCTTCTTTTGCCGGCAGTAAGGTGGTTCTGGGAATGTTTTTCCATAAATATAGAAGAGAAATTGACTCGCTAGGAAGGAAAAAGTCAACCCCGGCGGTGTTCGAGCTGGTTACGTGACAACCGCAAGAACACGACAGCGAAGTCGTCCTTTCTTGTGCGCAGATGATACAACTATACTTACTGAATAGAAGTCTATCGATCTTAGAGATCGATAGACTCGATCGATCTAAACAGAAGTATATCGATCTCACTCGTCCTTTAACCTGCGATAGTAAGGGGATGACAGGCAGTAAAGGAAAGAGGGGGGTATGCTCCCCGTCGCCCCTTTTTTGTGTTTATGCTATAAGACAAGTCGCTCAAAAGCATTACTGACAGCAAGCGACACACTCTTTTGTGGAAGCATGGAACTTCTGGAAACACACACAAAAAATGCAATAACCCACTTACGGTGAGCACCACAGCTAGAAAAGAACAGGCCTACGATGGCATGAACCGGGACGATAATGAAGGCGATATCACTCACCTGCACGAGAAAAAAAGAAACAAGAAAAACCTATTTACTCACTTACCTAAATAAAGCCATCTATTTAGTGAATAAGCCATGAAAACAATTTTTTTTTCACGTGGCAAGCACGAACAAGCGGAGTGTCAAAGGTATTCATTGCCTCCACTTTACCATCAGTAATCCATGTATAACAGAAAAGCACGGGCAGAAAAACTAGTAGCAGTTCTCTAAAATGAGTAATTGTTGACTAACGTGGTGCTCATGAAGTTATTATCTGAGTGTGAGATGACAACTGAATTCATTATTTCATCTTCATTTCCCTTCGTCGAAAAAAAGGGACGGAATTAAAAGCCACGCAAGCGGCTTCAAAAGGGTCCCGACTCTCTGTTTGCACTGAACAGTCATATGAAATAAATGCGTGAGAACAGTTGAAATGATGGAGTTACATCAAAAGTGACAATAATACAATAGTTCTGTCATAAAAACAACCAAAGTGACGGATGTAAGAAAGCAAAAAGCTACGTGAATACGCTTGTTTTAAGTAAGATGTTCAAGCT
This sequence comes from Rhipicephalus annulatus, assembly GCA_013436015.1. Taxonomy (NCBI): domain Eukaryota; kingdom Metazoa; phylum Arthropoda; class Arachnida; order Ixodida; family Ixodidae; genus Rhipicephalus; species Rhipicephalus annulatus. The sequence goes on along the minus strand of WOVY01000872.1, from coordinate 166,250 downwards.
AACAAAGAGAAAGCGCACAATCAAATAACGTGTCTACGCAGCTCCTTGCTGCGCTGTAGCCGCCAACAGCGTGTGAAAAAAAAAGAAAGAAGTTTCGAGTTATACAAAGGTGCCCACAGTCCCTGGCACTCATTTAGGGCGCGCGAAACTCAAAGACGCACACACGTGCGCAGGTAGCCGGTGTGTTGAGAGAGGGGAAGGGAACATAACGGTCCGTTGCTGCAGGTGCGTTTGTGCTCCTGAATACACTTAGGAATACACCTAGGAATACATTTAGGAAAGATTCGATGGACATTCATGCAATTTACTGCACGCAGAAAGAAGCATTTGCAGGTTTATTTCTAGATGGCGCAAATTCGATCTCAGATCACTCTATAAAAAAGTGACAGCTTTGCCGCAAAGGCGAAGCAATGAAAGCGATAGCAACAAATTGGAAGGTCACACGCAGAATGACAAGCAGATCGAAACGTGCCCCGCGTTTCTCACGCACAAATAACAGCTGAAACGTACTCACAGGAACAGATGAACACGAACAAGCGTCTCAGTTGTTACTTGGCTGTGTCTAAAAAGAACGCCCTTTTCGCAAACGGAGGCTGTGCAACGATTGCAGTGACCTTTGTGCACCCCGTAACAACAACAGAATCGTACCGGTGCAAGCCCAACGCCAGCCAAGACGTATGGTCCTCTCCACCGGGAGATAAGGGCACGCGAGAAATTGTCCACTCCCCTCCTCTACGCGGGCCAAAGTACGCGTGAGAGATGAGAGTCGCCGCGCACTCATTGCACCACCCTGCTGATAATTCTGAAAACACGAAAAATTGGAGTATTTGGGCACTAGTTCTGCCACGCAACAATAATCCTCACCCGACTGGCTCGCGGTTCTTTTCTTGAAAGCCCGAAGGTCGGCACTGTCCCATCTCGAATGCCATGTCGCCCTGCGCGCCCCACTGGTGACCGCGAACTAACAGAACCGTTGTGATCGGGCGAGGAAAGCACGCGAAGTAGTTGACAGTAATTGCTGCGTGGCAGGAATACTCTCCAAATACTAGTTTTTTTTCTTAGAATTTATAACACCACCCTCTGATCATCTTGCGCAGAAAAGCAAAAAAAAACAAACTTTTTATTCTCTCTCTCAACAGATGAGAACATGGCCGCTTGGCAGATTGCGCCGGCTTGCTTGCACGTCGTGGGAATCGTAAAGCGCATTCACACCGAAGTTGGAACCCGCCAACGGGCAAGCAGATTTTAAAAGCGGCGAGGGAGCGAGGACGCTGGGCTGTTCGAAACGACCACGTTGCCTTCTGCACGCTCCGCCGCGGAGTCGGAGCCATCTGCGAAACGACGGCGAACTTGTCGCTTGCTTGGAGCACTACGCGATACTGCGTGCGCGCGTCTGGGACTCTGATCGGCTGCGGCCAATGCGGCTAACTTTTCCGTGTGGAGAAAGGAGGTGCGGGCGCGATCGGGGCAAGCGGCCGCGGAATTTCCGCTTTTGCGGATAAGCCCGAAGAGCAAAAGTTGGGCCAGTTGGTGGTTCATGCTTGGAATGTAAAAACAGCGCAAAAATAGAGACAAGGACAGAGGAAGGGACGAGAGTCTCTTCTTCAGACTTTGCGCTGTTTTCACATCTCAAGCATTTTGCGGATAATCCGCATCCGCTTTCCGGATCCGCCCGGTGTGTACGTGCTTTTGCTGCTATAGACACATGCGCTTCGAAAAGGCGTGAACCCGGCAACACGATAAAAAAAAAAGGTTTACTATCAGTGTGAATAAAGTAATCTGCGCCAGTGTTTCTTCGGTAGCTATATCACAGAAAGAGATTGAATATTTGAATGCATGTCTTGCACATGCAATGTGGTGAAGTGGAAAGTACGTAATAAAGAGCTTTCCTTCATGCGATATTGGGCGTGCGCGCTCGTCCAACAATTTTTTTAATATTTACTTTCTGTGACGTCAGTTTATGTCAAGCGCCAATCCTCTTTATGTGTACTTTCTTCTTTTACGTCTTTAATTCTTGCGCTACCGAAATTAATGCCAGTGACTTCAGCCAGCCAGGCCGCATTACTACCTTGACCAGCCAGTTTCCGTTTGTCAGAACTGATGCGGCACCCTTTTGAACAACCGTTAAAAGGCCCCTAATCACCTAGTTCAATGACGATAATGCAGTTCACTCCTCGCCTTCATTGCCCTTCGGACATGCGATAACAATCGCCATTTATTTCTTAAAAGCACGCGTACAATGCAGCACTAAGTTTCGAGACAATAGAAATTTCGCGCTCGTCCGCTGCACGCTGTTATCGTTGATTGATTGATTTGTGGGGTTTAACGTCCCAAAACCAGCATATGATTATGAGAGACGCCGTAGAGGAGGGCTCCGGAAATTTTGACCACCTGGGGTTCTTTAACGTGCACCCAAATCTGAGTACACGGGCCTACACGCTGTTATCGTCGCTTGCGCAGACTGAAACACGAAGCAAAATCGAGTGAAATCGGTTGATCGCACACGACAGCCATGGCAGACAAGAGAGAATGGGAAAGCAGTGCAGTAGACAATTTACGTCCGATATTTCGCGTACACGGACCAACAGATATTACGTAATGTATACACGCGTCGGGAATCACTGTTCCTGCCTCACGAAGTGCACCGAATGCGAGGAACGCCAGAAAAGAAATATTCTCTCGTTTTTTTTTTCTTCTTTCGGGAGCTGGCGAGAGGACCTTCAATGCTATCAACACTGCACGTCAGATAAGACACACGCTCTGCTTTTTCCTTGTTTTCCACTCCTCCGGCGACGACATTCTGTAGACAAAGAAGCCCGAACGAGGGTTCTTTATATAATACTGCAGGGTCACACGACAATAACGCGGCTCCAGCCACTTTTCGCGAGTGACAACGCGAACGACTGGCGAACGTTCTGCGCCGACGACTTGACGACGCGTAACAGCGGCGACAGCTCAGGTCGTAACGCGCTGTGCCTCGCCACGGTGATTCGTGGTTGTGGTACTAGACTACTGACCCAAAGGTCTCGCGGGGTCGAATCCCAGCAGCGGCCATTGCATTGTCGGTGCTGCACGCGAAAAGGCTTGAGGCCCGTGCCCCTAAATAAAGGACAACGTTAAAGAACTCGAAGTGGCGAAAATTTCCGGAGCTACGGCGTGCCTCATAATCAAATCCAGTTTTCAGGACAAAAAAAAGACCAGAAGCCAGATTTTATGGACTTGACTATATGGTCGATTGTGCTGATCACAGTGAATCAGTATTTTTTGCCGAGAAACCTATCATGTTCCAGTGTTCCCCTTTTATTTATTGTTTGTTTGTATATTGTATATATTTACGTTTTGTCACGCTGTACCTGCCCGATGTGTTTCCAGAACTGTGAACAAAGACCGGAGACACACACTCGCCTTTTGCCCCCTGCGTGGACATTTTATGAAGAGCAAAATGAAATCGAAACAAAGTAAAAGACTACTGCTACCCTTTTGAAAGAAACGCTAATGCTATCAACTTTGCACGTCAGACACTGTCTATCCTTTTTCCTTCGCTTCGTCCCCTCCGGTAACAACACTCCTGACACAAAGAACGTTAAACGAGGGTTCTCGAGACGTACTGACACACTGCAATAACGCGACTCGAGGCACTTTTGCCGAGCGACAACGCGAACAACTCGTGAACGTTTCGCGCCGACGGCTGGACGGCACACGACCGCTCAGGTCGTAAGGCGCAGTACCTTGTCAGCCCGGAGAAGTAAGTTAAACAAGACAAGCAGATGGAGAAGCGAAAAGGTGAACCAATGCGGCTGTATTACACGACGCGTTCAAAAAAGCCGGCGCAAAGTCGGCAGGCAAGAGCGGCAAGCGGAGAAGAATAAAAGGCGTATTTCTTGTTTGTTTTTCTTGTTGTTTTTATGTTTGCCCTGCTTGAAGCCATAAAATGGGAATTATTTATGTTGCTGCCTGAGACAGTGAACAGCACGCGGAGTGTTCGAAAGAGATTATATATGGAAGAAAAACAAGCGATAGGGTTCGGCAAAAATAAGAAAAAAAAGCAGAGCTGGCTGGTTGTTCCTTTTTTTTTTTAAACCGACGATATCACCGACACTGGTGAAACAGTGACGCTCGTGGCGTGTACTGAAACTAAATGAAGTGCGATGAAGTGGGTTGAATGAAGCGGGGATGAACTAGGAGTGAAGTGGGAGTAGTGAGCGTAGTGGTGAGTGGGACTCAATGGAATGAGTGGTTGGAACAGTCGTGGGCGAAGTGGCGAGTTGTGGGGAAATAGTGAGTAATGTCAGTGGTACAAATCCGATGTGGGATCTACTCAACTTCTGTGGGACTCACTCGCTCACTCACTCACTCACTCTAAATCAAAGTTCGGTAAGCGCTACCGAATTGCAATGTTTATATATGATGGGCCGAAGAAGGGCGCCCCGCCAGTTCCTGCCACAAAAGTAGACGCTGTTCGCGCAGCAAAGTTCGCTCTTCCGTGGCCGTTCACCCCACCAGCACCGTTTCTGCGTTAAAAATATAAACCGCAAGGGCGCATAGCGTTAGAAAAAAAAAACATTGCGAACGCGATCAAGCTTTTACTCTTTCTGCTCTCCTACGTATTTTCGTGTCCAGCACGTGACGGTTGATGGGAAGGCGCAGTAAACGCAGCTTCCGCGCCCCGCTTCGCCGGAAACCACTCGCGTCTATCTGCGCTCATATATACTGACGCTTGTTGATGGGCCTCCTCTTACGTGCGTTGAGTAAATTATGGCTTCTTTAAGTCAGCTGCTGCGAAGGGCTTTGCTGTCGGCCTCCTAACGTCGTAGTGCAAGCACAACGTGCACGGCATAGAAGTAAAGAGTAAGAGGCTATAGCTATATTGATCTGATTTATATGGTGGGCAATCGACTAACCAAAGAAAAGTAGAACAGATAACACTGCTGCGAACGCTTGCAGCCATACACAAAAGACAACGATAGAAACGCTCGTCAGCGCACGCTATTGATTTCAGGTAGACAAATGAAAGAGAACTAAACCGTCTCCTTACAACAGCGCGAATGACGTATGCCGATGCCGCTTGCTCGGGGGTACATCGCGAATAGAAGTCTCGTATTTCAGGTGAAATAGGCACGAAGCACCTTCGGGACTAGCCGCGTTGGCGTCTCCTGTCGTCACAATGCGTCCTATAGTCTTGGTCCATCATAAAAACGGATGCGCGCCACAGTGGCTAAACCCGCAACCGGTCCACTAAATATGAAGGCAACAGTTAGCCCAACAAATAAATAGCCGACAATGTTAGCGGGGCAGAAACATCCTTTCCGTAGGGAATAGAAAGCGAACATGTAGGGAAGAAGAAGATCCAGAACCCTAGGTGGTCGGAATTTCCTAAGCCCACCACTGCTGAGCCTCTCATAATGTCGTGGTTTATAGACGTTAAAGCCACACGAGCACCTCTACAATTCTTGAGAGAAACATCACTGTGCGATCGCCTGTGAAACCTGAAGTGTGTTCGGTGTGTCTGTGTTATGTGCAAAGTGTATCTCCTCCTCTATCTCTTGGTTTCCCTCGTTCTCCTCTCCCCTGTGTAGGGTAGCAAACTGGAGTTAGTCTCGTTAACCTCCCTACCTTTCTGATAGTTTTTTCTTCTTTCTTCTTCATAAGATGCTAACAATCATCGTCTTGCAGACTTTTTATGAAAGTATTTATCACCTTTGCAAAAGACCGCCCAAAATGAGCTTTTGTGAATAATGCCACAAATGAAAAAATAATCATGAGGATGCACAACATTTATCAGTTGGTTACAAGTTAATGAAGCAGTACTTACTTTAGTTTCGCTACATAGAAGCTACGATCGCCCAAGAGTGCCCTGCGCGGAACGAGGCTGCATAAACACACATCTCGACTCACTTTCGTAAGTCCCCTTTATGATCCAGCCCTATTTCTTACGGTACGAGCCATATTCGGGGTGTTTACTATTCTTCGCACGAACGTTCAGTCTCGCTAAATAGTAGCAACGACGGGCGTCAATCAACACGGCCCATCCAGAAGCATGTCGCACTCATTTCAAGCGCATACCCAATCTCAGAAGTTCCCTTCCGCACTGTGAAAGCTAAAGCATCCCTTAGCCCGTCCGCATGCCTTCATCCTCATCACGTCGTCTTCTCCGCGTCTACTTGGCGTCGGCTCACTCGCGTATGACAATTAAATGAATGAAAAGGCATCGCCGAAAAAAAAAAAAGCTGCACCTGTCTCAGAGGGTACACTTCGCATCAAAGTTATCGAGCCCTTGTGCGCTGTGTGACTCGTAAGTTGCACACTGACGCAGGCGCGTAGCCACAAACTTTTTTCGGTGGGAGGCACTTCCTTGATTTCCGGGAGGGCACCCTCTTGAAATGGTCCTCTTTCGCTCTCTATGCAATGGCGAAAACAAATGCAGGGGGGGGGGGGGAAACGGGCCTGATGTGCCACCCTCTGGCTACACCCCTCAAGTGACGCATCTATTTGCTTTGGAATATGTTGGCGCTCGTGAATATGTTGCGCCAATTACAAAAAAACATTACTGGTTCGCGTTAGGCTTAGCAGACACGGCTAAACAAACATACATTTAATTTCCTGTTATATATTGTACATTGTGTGGTTATAATTGAACACACTGCTAGCTGTGAACTTCTTAACCTTGGATACTTGAACCATACGAGCTGTGTGTTATGATACCTCTAAAAGATAGCGAATAATCGGCGCCTAATTTTTGTTCCAACATCTCCTTACAGATCACACGTCAATAAAACAAAGTTCAACATATCTACGGAGTGAATGATGATGAGTGGGGCGAAGCGTCTGTCAGCCCGTCCATGCTTCCGTCCATCCGTCCATTCGTTCTTGCTTCCGTCCGTCCGCGCGACCATACGCGCGTCCATCCATGCGTCCGTCAGTCTGTCCATGCATCCGTACTTGAGTCTGTCCATCCGCCTGTCCATCCATTCGTGCGTCCGTACGTCTACGCGTCCGTTCATCTGTCCATTTGTCTGCTAGTCTGTTTTTCCGTTCGTCCATGCGTCCGTCCATGCGTCCATTTAGTGAACACTTCAAGTACCGCCATCTCTTATCTCGCATCCCCTGAGGCACATACCCGCTCTAGAGCGGATATGTGCCACCGGTGGCTACTTAATACTACTAGATACATCGGAGGATGTACGGACCCACGCCTTAAGGAGCTTCGCTCCTAAAAAACCTTACGTCGCGAATACAAGAAATAAGAAATACAAGAAATAAGACATTGCCATCATGAAGCTCTAGCACTAGGGCATGATATTATATATCGATGGCTGCCTGGACATATCGGTATTACCAGAAATCAATTAGCCGATGATGCAGCCCGCTTAGCCCATGAGGGAACCCGTGTAGTCCCGATTCCTCTATCAAGGAATGATGCAGCAAGACAACTTTACCTGCTGGCTCGAGATCTCACAAGCACGTTCTGGTCGTCTACCAGCTTCCAAAGGTGTCAATTTTATTAACTGGATCCTTCGCTCAAGCTAAAGCTACCATCCCAACTTTCCCGCTCCGATGCGACACTGTTATGCCGCCTTTGGTTGGGTGTTGCATTTACAAAGGTGTACTCCTTTCGTATTGGTATGGCAGACACTCCTACATGCGACTACTGCGGAGCTGAAGAGACCATCGAACACGTCCTGTGCAGCTGCGCTTGCTACGACACACAGCGATGCCAGCTACGGATGGTTTTGAATCGACTTGACCCCAGACCATTTTGTGTGCAGAAGATACTAGGACCTTGGGCATCTGCCTCAGTTGCGCAGAAAGCGACTAAAGCACTGCTACTTTACTTAAAGTCAACAAACTTGAGCGACCGCCTGTAGACTGTGTGTGCTCCCCGAGTGTGCTCGTGATTGTGTGTACCTTCTCATCTCTCTGCAACCTCTTCTCCCTTTCATCCCTTCCCCAGTGCAGGGTAGCAAACCGGATGTGCGTCTGGTTAACCTCCCTGCCTTTCTTTGCATCTTTATCTCTCTCTCTCTCTCTCTCTTACGTCGCGAATAATAACAAAGTACAGGCTTTTTTCTCAGAGTGGGATGGAACACAGCGGTGACTCGTTTTACCCTTTATCTATTGCTGCCAGCGCATTGGTCGAATATAAAGCGCAAGTTCAGATCGAAGTCACTCGCCTCATTTGCGTGGACGCTGCCATGTTGATTTGTAACCAGAGTTACTGGTGGTTACTGATGTAACAAAACAACATCTATGCGAAGATGAATATTTGATTACGCATCGATGCGACGCAGCACGTGCTAAGCAAGCGCAATTGTGTCAGCCCTGCAAATTGCAAGGTAATCATACCTGGAACTATGTTCTGCCGCGCAAGCGTGTGGCTCGGTTGGACCTCGTAGCCTTAGTAGTGCTCAACAGTAGTGGCGGGATAGAGTGCAGGTGCAAGTCGGCGCGCATTTGCGTATATTGATCGGCCGCTTAATGCACGCCTGTTCGGTGCGTTGATCAATGCATTAAGAGAATGCATGCGAACGTCTAGGCAAATGATTTGTTATTTCTGGCACAAACGACGATTCGCGTTCAGTCATACCTGGTGCATTATGCGAGTGTAAATGAAAGATGGCTACAGGGCTATTCCACAGCTTCCTGTTGCGTATTCGCTTGCAAGACGCTTGGGCGTGCTAATCTCACAACTACCCGTGAAGACCACCCGACAATGATTTTCACAAGCGTCTCCTAAAATCTCACTATTTGTATTTGTTGAAGTGAAATATAAACACCCTGATTGACCGACTTATTGATCAATTGATTGATTGATTGGTGTTTATGCGCGAAAATGGCGTTAACAACAATACTTCTGTTCGGCCTAGTTGGAATCTGTTCGTGGTTAAGAAGCGTCAATTATTCACTGGCAAAACTTTCATCCACCCGGACGGAGACTATCCTCGGGACAATGGTTAAAAGTAAATATGTGCTTTCGTAGAAAGGTCAGCATATTTTCACTGAACAAAACAATTAAAGCAGTTTCTTGAACTCCCCTTCGTTCTTTGTGATTAAGTAAGCTGTTTTATGGCACAAGGACAATTTGATGGCTGAAGAGCGCCAGGTCGTAAGATAACTTGTGTGCTTGAGCTACGTTGGGAGACGACGACGAAGTGTCTCTTCATAGAACGCTTCTGCTTTCGGCTCCGAGCATTGTTATCAAGTTTTTCGCTTTTTACGGGAGACGCTGCTCCCTGCCCCAAGGCGACGGACGCGGAGTCATCCACTGGTCCGCCCAGCCAGAGGTCTGCTATGGCGAGCTCCTCGGTAAATCAGCGCGCCTGGCCCAGAACCAGTGAGGCCAACGGTGATAGTCACTGCCTCATAGCTGTGGACGCGGAGCCTTCTGCGGCTCTGTCCGGCCATAGACCACCTTTGGCAAGCTCGTCGCGGAAACGAAGCACCTGTTCGAGCACCAGCGAGGACACGGAACTGTACTCGGCCACTGGCGACGACTCGTCGGATGACGACTTCGAGACCGTGAGAAGCAGGAAGGCCAAAAGAAGAAGTATCAAGCCGTCTTCACCAGCAGGGACATTAACGTCTCAGTCAAAAGGAGAACGCTGGCCGCACACCATCCTATTCATGCCCGAGGACTCCACCATCAGCCTTCGAGCAGTAAACAGGCAAGCTCTCTCTATGTACTTTGAGGGGGTAGCACCAAACGACATTAAGGATATCCGGGTGAACACGCGGAAGAATATTCTAGCTGTGGACACAATGACTGCCAGCGCCATAGACAAGCTTCGCAGAGTATCAGATTTGGGAGGCATCAAAGTTCGACCGGTTATTCCAATGGACGGTGCCTGCATGGCGGGAGTAATCTACGACATTGATTTGGCCATAGCAAACTCGGACCTCCCAACTCTCATAAAACCAGCGAACGAAGGAGTTCTCATCGCGAATGTACTTCGCCTCGGAAACACCCGTTGTGTAAAGATAATGTTCAAAGGAGATTCCATTCCGTCGCATGTCAAAGTGGGACACTTCCGACATCCTGTTCGACCATTTGTCCCTAAACCACTCCAGTGCCATAACTGCATGAAAATTGGGCACATCAAGAGTGTATGTACAAACACCACAGTATGCCCCCGATGCGCTGAGCCGCACACTGCAGACGCATGTCGGGCAACAAGTCTGAAGTGCAGAAACTGTGATGGTCCGCATGATGCTGCATCCAAGGAATGCCCTCGGATTAAGAAGGAAATCGCCATTATCAAACAAATGGTTAGGGACAATTCAACCCACAGAGAGGCTGCTGAAAGGGTACGGCGGCGGCGTAGTCGCCGACGGAGGCGTGTAGGACAGAGTGTTGCGCATAACCCATTTCCTCCGAGCACGAGTGAAGTAGTAAGCACGAAGCGAAATGAAGTGGAGAAGCTCACAGCTGCGGATGAGTGGCCTACGCTTCCGCGTACGCAGCCTGCAAAGGAGCCTCCTGCGAGGCCCCGCCGCCCTACACCTTCCACCGAGTCTACTTCCGTTGAGGATGTGTCAAGGGTCGATCGACAGATCATCCCGATGTTACGATCCCTCGTCGCTGTCATGGCAGACATACTAAGAAGCCTGGGAACTCCAACCGCTCGAAGCGGGTTACAGGTGTTGGACGCGCTGAGCCCAGTCCTCGCCTCCCTCGCGTAGAGTCATGGCAGGAGATCAACAATCATTCCGCAAAGACGTCAGAGAAGCATCAGTCATCCAGTGGAACGCAAGAGGACTTAGATCACGGATTTCCGATTTTCGTCAGTACGTGTTTTCTAACCGTTTCCCAATCATCGTAATATGTGAACCGAAATTATCAAACCCGATCAGGCTATCCGGCTACGAATCAATCCCGTCCAAAACCCGAAACGAAAGCAGCAAGGTCATTGTGTATATTCGTCGGGAGCTTACCTACATCATTCAACCTGTGTCGCCTCATGATGAGAACCAATATATTTGCCTGACTGTGAAGCAGAAAACCCTCACCTTCACATTAATAGGTGTCTACTTATCTCCCTCAGCCCGTTTTGATTGCCAAAGACTGGATGACATTCTTTCGAGCGTCCCGGATCCGTGGATAATTATAGGGGACTTCAACGCCCACCACCCAATCTGGGGAAGTTCAAAAGTCAATGCCACGGGCCGGAGGCTGGCTTCATTTGTATCGACTCATGAACTGTCTCTACTTAATGATGGGAGCCCTACATTTCTGCGAGGATCAACGTACAGCAGCTGTTTGGACTTGACGTTTGTGTCACGTCGCTTCGCCACAAGCGTTAAGTGGTTTTTAGACATCGAGACACATGGTAGCGATCACATCCCCAGTTATCTCACCATCGAAGGTTTTGCTAGCGACCACCCGCCGAAAACCGTACGGAGGATCGATTTTTCAGCATTCACAACCAACATTGAACACGCTTGTGAAAAAGGCTTAACCTCTGGCATTGAGCAAGCGATCAAACAAGCAGCGCAGAGTGCGATGCGCACGCTGGCATATTCTTCAAGGCCCTCAGAAACGGACGTGGAGTTAGAGCGACTCCGTGCGACTCGTCGGCGTGCGGAGCGCAGATATCGACGCACAAAATCCATTCAAGATCTACGGATGGCCAGGCGCATGCAAAAGAAGATCCAGCGTCGTATAGACAAACTGGAGTTTCAACGGTGGGCGAAGTTTTGCGCGAGTCTAGACCCTCGCAAACCGCTTTCTCAAATATGGCGAACCGTGCGAGGCCTACGCATATTTCCCCAACAACGTTTTCCGTTTAAAGCCTTGGCCCTTTTCCAAAATAGAAGGGATATCGAGGTAGCGGAAGATTTTTGTAGGAAGATTGCGGGCCCGTCAAATTGCACAGAAGCCCTTACTGCTGATTACACGCCACATTCACTTGACCCGCACCTGGACCTGCCTTTTTCAATGGAAGAACTGAATGTGGCTCTTGCTTCATGCAATCGATCGTCATCGCCTGGGCCGGATGGCATATCATACCGCCTATTATGCAATCTCGGTGATCGAGCACGAAGTGCCTTGCTGGAAGTATTCAATGAGTCTTGGAGAGATGGAACGGTCCCCAGAGAGTGGAAAACAAGCCGGTTGGTTGCACTTCTCAAACCTGGAAAATCGCCTCTAGAGCTGACATCATACCGCCCAATAGCGCTGGCTAGTTGCGTAGGGAAGCTGATGGAGCGAATGATCCTTGCCAGACTCGAGTGGTTCCTAGAACGCCATAGAATATATCCAGACGCCATGGCCGGTTTTCGTCGTCTTCGGAGCTCCATTGACAATGTCATTGACCTGGTGACCTACGTACAACACCAGAAAATGAGCAGACGGTTATCTGTCGCACTATTTTTAGATGTCAAAGGAGCATATGACAATGTTTCTCACGAAGCCATACTTGACGCCCTCGAGTCAGTTGGTTTGGGTGGGCGAGTGTACCGCTGGATCCAATGCTACCTACATATGAGATCATTGTTTATGCAAACTGATGATGGGCCGACTTCTGAACATTATACACACCGTGGTGTTCCTCAAGGTGGTGTATTGAGCCCCACACTGTTCAGCCTGGTTCTGATCGGTCTCGTGGAACGCATACCAGATTCCGTGCAGATATCTCTCTATGCAGATGATATTTGTGCCTGGACGTCAGGTGTAACACGTCCTCAGGTACGTGCGAGACTCCAGAAAGCAGCGAATTCAATATCGGCGTACCTTAGAGAACAAGGCCTCGAGATTTCTCCTGAGAAATCGGCGCTGGTCGCGTTCACGCGGAAGGCAATGACGTCATATCCCATCGCCATCGATGGACACAGTGTCTGCTACGCCAGGACCCACAGGTTTTTGGGGGTCACGATCGATCGAAATCTCTGCTGGAGTCCCCATGTGGCCACTCTAAAGAAGCGCCTAACGGCCATCGCACAACTTTTCAAGTTCCTCGGAGGCAAAACGTGGGGCACATCAGTGCACGCGATGTTGCATTTGTACAAAACGCTGTTTCTGGGGTACCTGCGGTATAGCTTGCCGGTTCTGACGAACGCTTGCAAAAGCAGTATACGCACAATAGAAAACGCCCAGGGCCAGGCACTCAGAGTTTGTCTTGGATTACCACGCTGTACATCAACAGCGGAAACCATCGCAATCGCCAAAGATCATCCGGCCACAGTGCACATTACTTTGGAGGTGCTTAGAGCTCATATTAGACACCTTGCTCGCGCCCCTGCCCACCACCTAGCTTCGCTTCCAGAAGATCGACCGAGTGCCTCCTTCTGTAAGAGAGTATTGACTTTCCGTGAGTGCCTTCCAACAGTCTACACGCCTCCGGAACGGATACTAACACCTCCTTGGTGCTTGGACCGACCAAAACTGCGCTTGACAGTGCCGGGGATTCGCAAGAAGGCGGAGCTCTCGGCGCCAGCTTTAAAGCAGATGATTCTACTCATGCTACACGAAGAATACAAAGATCATGTCAAACTTTACACGGATGGCTCGACAACTGTTGGAGGATCTGCAGGAGCTGTGATCTTCCCAGCAAGAGCCGAAACCATCCAGTTCAGAACGTCACACAAGACGACATCGACAGCCGTGGAGCTCGCGGCACTCCGCAGCGCACTCCGCAGGATTGATCGAGAGACACCACAAAAATGGAGCATTTTTACTGATTCGAAACCAGCTCTCCAATGTCTACACAATGCTCTACGTCGTGGGCCTCAAGACCAATTGGCGCTCGAAATACGACAACTGTACCATCACCTAATAGACGAAGGACATAACATATCTTTTCAGTGGTTACCAGGCCATTGCGGCATCATCGGTAACGAGCATGCCGACGATGCAGCTAAGAATGCTCACGAAAATGGAGTGATGGAACCTATTCCACTATCAAGAAGCGACGCAGCAGCAAAGATTAATACGCTTGCGCAGGATGTCGCAAGGTCTATGCGGAATACGCCCGGTTTTCTCCACACCCGTCTTCACCGCCTGGACCCATGCCTACGACTTACTATTCCATCTGGCCTACCCCGATCCGAGACGACCCTTCTCTGCCGCATGTGGCTTGGGGTGTCTTTCACGAACGCCTTTGCCTGCCGCATCGGAATGAGAGACAGCGCTGCATGCGACCATTGCGACAATGACGAAACAATTGAACATATTTTATGTCAGTGCCCCCAGTACAGCTCTCAGCGACAGTCCCTCTCAGCAGTGTTTGCTCGCCTCGACGACCAGCCACTTTCTGAGCAGTCAATCTTGGAATGTCGGAAAGATCGAGCTTCACGCCAGAAAGCAACGAAGGCGCTGATGAAGTTTCTGCGAGCGACCCGCCTCGTTGAACGATTGTGACACTACTGTGTGCGCGTGTGTGTGTGTGTGTGTTTGTGCTTCTCTTCCTCCCTTTCCCATTTCTTTTTCTTACTTTTCTGTCTCCCCTTACCCCTTCCCCAGTGCAGGGTAGCAAACCGGATATGTTTTCTGGTTAACCTCCCTGCCTTTCCGCATTAAATTTTCTCTCTCTCTCTCTCTCTCCCTTGAGCTACGTTTTTATAAAATATTTTCAAGAATAGAAAAAAATAAATTTCCGGCTACTTTCCGGCTTTTTTTGTTATGATTATTTTCTTGATAGCTCAAGATGGTGCTTACAATGCGTCCATAAGCCAACACGTGCACCTGCCCTGTTGTTAGGACTGTGTTCCCTGTAATTCTTCGGTACCTTTAAAACAACCACTTTGGTGCAATTTACCTGTTTTCATGCCTGATGTGTTTCTGTGCCTCTTCCATGCAGTATTGCATGTGTTAATGAAACTTTTCGCACCTAACATTTTTACAGAGTTTTTGCTTTCGAATAAACATTGAGCACTCAAGTGACTTCGTTGTAGAACACCTGGTTGCGATGCAGAAGTCCCGGGCTCGATCGCAGTTTAACTCAACCTTGTATTATCAAGTACGAAGCAACTCTTTGCCTACTGCAGATACTTTTAGCATGCCTATCTACGTATCAATCTATCTTTCTAGCCGCCTACATCTGTGTGGTATTGATAAAGCTCTTTCAACTTCGGGTAAACCCGAATAAGTTTGGAAGGGTTAGATGAACAAGGATACTATACTCGGTGTTCATGATGTAAATATTGTGACGATCCTCTCGCGTACGTACGTCGTCAAATCATTTCCGCCAGACACGTGTGGCACATACCCGCATAACAGGGGAGGGTATATGTGCCACTGGTATGCGGGTATGTGCCACAGCTAATTGACAGCTTATGTCTACCCTGAAACGCCAAGAACAGACATTCCTAATTTTAGCCAGAGGGCGTTAAGAAAACACTTACATCGGCAGCGTTGACCTGACAAATGTAAAAAAAAAAGAATATCAGGGTCCCAGCAGGAATTGAACCCCAGAATTCCACATGGCAATCAAGTATTCTCCCACAGAGCCAGGCAGGTCTCGAAACTGCTTTCAAGTATAGGTCCTAATGTTCGTGAAACATCAATTGTTGTTGCCGTGCTGGCTATCCAATTTTATAAACATTGCACAGGTACTCCTACAATACAACCGCCACGTCGGGTTAAGGTCAATTGTAGTAAAGCGCCATCGTCTGAAGTTGTTTTTGTAGCCTTGCCTGATGGCTACCAAGGCTATCAGCCTCGTGAGCACAAGCGCTACTTAACAACTTACCGCTCCTGGTGTTGCTAACACCTATGTTGCTGTTGGAAACTTTACACAACTGTAAACAACTGCTTATAGAAAACATGCGCTACTGCTCAACATATGTCTGTCCCTGCAACAATTGTACACACATTTAGCGTCCACCATTTCGTAACATTTCGCTCAATGAAAGAATTAGAACACAGTCATTTTCTTCGACATGCTTCTCAAAACATCGATTCCCAGGGTACGTGTGATCTGTCGATTTTTTTTTCTGTATTTGCATCTATCTTTAGTTTCCGCTTACGACAAAAGGTGATTTTTTCGCTCACAACCAACGAGGCCGACGCCAGAATTTCTGCGAAACGAGATTTTCAAACTAGCTGAGACCATAATTACAAGGTGCTATATACCACTATTCCAAGGTACCACAATTCCAAGGTACTCAATATAGCATATCAAGAAAGAAAGTGAATTATGTGCTGTTTTGTGTGAGCTTTCATAATCAATTCGAAATAGCATGAAGTTATTTATTTCGTTCTACTGCAGTTGGTCATGTTCCATTTTGACACAGAAAGAATTAAAACATAGGCCCCAAATGTGTGCGCAATTAACGTTTGGTTGCATCAACTTCGAGAAAAAATAAGTGATACTTCTAGCGTTGGCTGTGGAACGCGGCAATCGAACAACCCATCAAACACCGTAGTGCCTTCTACAAGGTGGTCACTCAACACACCAAGTTTCAGTCAAGACGTACTGACTATGCAGATGATTTGATTCACTCAATTACCAATGCATCTTGCTCTCCTTTGGTCACACGTTGACAAAACGTAACGTAAAATGTTGCTTCACAAACGTAGCCATTGCCGCTGAAGAGTATATCGCGGTGGGGGACTGGAGTGAGAAGGGCTTCGAATAACGCGTTCGATGCTCTAACCACTGAGCTATTACAGCGGTCTGTGAGAAGGGCTAGGCTATATATATTATATATACGTGCTCGCGTATTATATATACGTATAATATATATAGGTGCTCACGCTCCGCTCAATACAATCACAAAAGGGAAAACCTAGCGGCGCAGTTGCCTGCAGATTGCGCAAGGCTAGATCCACTGTCAACCTACAACATCCTAAATCCTAAGTCTTCGACGTGTTAGCACACGAACTCCACGTGGCGGCGGAATTATTTCGCTGAAGTCAACATGACGCTGTTGGAGTGCATGCAAATTTATTTCATACTAATTTTTCAAAAATAAAAAAAAGTTGCACGTAGTTCGAGATATTCACCATCGAACTTGACGGGGGGGGGGGGGCGAAATCCAAACTGGTGAACCACCAACTAGCCCGGAAATTCACACTTTATGAGATATTCAACGCTATCACATTAATAATGATTAAAAAGGTATGCCAACCAAGAATAATCATAGAGTTTATTGATAAGCGATGAACAGCAATGAACAGTCAAAGCAGTTGACAGCTATGCAATCAAACATCCAAAACGAGTGCTACTGAATGATTGCCTGTCGTTGCTCTTGACGGTTCAGCAAAATTATTGTATTTTGTTACAGCGTGTTCTTCAATGCGAACTGCTACACTCAAACTCACAAAGAAAGACGTGACTAGTTATACGAAATGAACAACAGATCTCCTCTGCAGGAATAAGCGCGCTTCGCTTTTGCACAACTAGGCTATTGTGTCCTTAATGCCTTTACGACGGCCATACAAAGAGTCGAGCATTACCGAAATCCCGGGTCATGATGCCGTCGGTAGAGACGTCGCAGGTGGATGATGTGCTGCCGGGACAACCCGAGAGCACCGACCGTTGCGCTGCGTGAGCCGGGACCGGACCCGCGGCCCTTACTCTGCGCTGAAAGTGGCGACGGACTCTCGGCAAAGTCGTCGTAATCGTCCTCTTCATCGTCGTCGACGACGACATCGGCCGCGATGGTGGGCTTTATTCCCATAGTTGAGGCAGCCGACGTCGTCGATGACATCGACGGTGACGGAGGCACGTTAGGCCTAGTGGCGAGTGCCAGCCCGAACACCGAGGCCACGGTGAACAAGACGCCCAACACGGTCGACCACGTGAGCACGACACTGACGGCGCTGGCCAGGACGAGACACACGAGGCACGCTGCCGGCACCGACGACAGGCAGCCGCGCAAGTCCCACCACCACATGGACGGGCCTACGGCTGCGGCGCCGAGAACGACGTCGGAGCAGCGGCGCGGTCGTGCTTGTTGATCCAGAGTCGTGGACGCCAGTGTTCTGCTGGGGGCGCATAGACCATCGACCTCACGTGAGCACGGGCCCAGAGCGGTGGTCCTGTTTCGCGGCTCCAGCGTAACCACACAGCACTGAACGAAGAGCCCGAATGAGAAACACGGAAATCTTCTCTTTTCTCACTCCGATTTCCAGTTGTCGTACCGGGAGATGTCACGAATCACACTGACCGACGAAGTTAACGCGCACACTCCTCGATGTTTCCTGCGTCCCCTAAGGGTTTAGTCCTAAAGAGCTCGACTGCGCAAAAAATCTCACCGAGGTAACGCGACGTGAAATAGAGTAAAAAATAGGTGGACTGCACTGGAACCCTAGGTCACGTTACTAGGGGCGTAAAAATTGGCGGAGGTTTGACTTTTAAGACAAGGCGAGAATTTTGAACGACTGAGTCCGATACGGAACAAGCCAGAGGCAGTATCGTCGGGATATGATTGACGAAACAACTGGGACTTTTCGCTGCCCTAAAAGAACAGCTTACGCCGCACAGAGTATGTCATTCATGGTTTACGAACCTCACGTATTTCTTTGCGCAATTAAAATTGCATTGAAACGGATTGAGTGCGACAGGGTCGAGCATAAATGTTGGTGTTACTACGTGAAAAAACTCTAGATTATCTGATTAGGCGATCGACCGAATTAAGCATACATACGCCTCGAAGAACTGAAGTTGTACCTTGCCCTACCAGCGACACGTTAAACTGACGAACGCTTTCCATGTAGGGTTTCGCTTTCACCGCGCGCACATCACAACACCGCAAAGGGTATCACAAATGACATCGGTCACACATCACGTATATTCCCTTGATGGAGTAGTAGGATCCAGAAGCGAGCAGTTAGCTTGCACCTAGGACTACAGAGTATCCAAACAAGATTCCGCGGACGTCTGCGCCCTTAGGCTGCTGTGAGATTCATATCTGTCGACGGCGCCAGCCAAGAAGCTGCGCGAAGAAGGGAACAAAACTGGGACGTCACGCCGATGCAAACATGTTGCTTCCTGCGTTCCTCAAATGCACCAATTCGCTTTAGTAGTAGTACGTCGCTTTAGTAGTGCGTGAAGCAACAGAGCTGTGACGTCACGTTGATGTGAACATGTCGCTTAGTAGTTCGTGAAAAAAAAAAAAAGAGCTCCAACTCTAGCAGCGAAGATACGAATATGGGAAGAGCTTTGCTGTAGCGAGAAATCAAGTCAGAACGCGTCGACGTTGCTTCTTCGGGTGGTTGTCACCCCACGACGTTTGTCAACACCGGGTCTCTCCCATCACTAGCGGCACACTCAGCACAGTAGGCCCTTCGAGACACTAAGACGCTGCCAAGAAGGTGAACTCGCGGTAGGGAACTCTAAACCAGTCTTTTTGGAATCACACCACGTAGCGATACCCTAGGCCGACGAGGGCGCATCACATCACTACCGCAAGCTTGAAGATCCGAGACACATTACGAAATGTTGTTAAACACAAGTACCGGAGGCACCGTAAACGTTGAAAACCACATTTCCTCTGTCATCAACTGGCCACTTAAGTGTTAAGCGTATGACGTCAGAAAGTTGACAGTGCATGGCCCAAGGGCCATTGGATGTCGTTGACAGTGTCACTCGCGAAGGTCGATGTTCGTATCATACCGAAGAACCGCAAGCAATCGAGAACCGACTGTAATCAACGCTTCACCAGTGAGGGTAAAAACCACTTACACTGCCCTCTCAACAAAACAGTCGCCGAAACCGTCAGGGATGCTCCGTCATCGGCGCATTTGCTTCCAAGGCACAACAGTCCATCCAAGCGATGACAACGTGAGTTCGGCGTGGTTTGCCGCGGCAGCCGTCGCGAGTTTGTTCGCCTCTACGGCGAGCGAACTGTGGCGCATTATCGAAAACAAAGACGGAGCCGAAGCGCGTTCCCAGGGAGCCCCACGTCGTCTCCGACGGCGACGACGCACAGCGATAACAACAAGACAGGGCAGCAGCAGCGTCGGGCAAGCGGCAACTACAACCGACCGAAGGAGGAGGCAGGCGCGTGCGACTTTCACCGGAGGCGAGGATTGAAGAAGGCGGAGAGAGGCCTCTCACAGCTCTCGGCAGAGAAGGAGCGAAGGGGAAGCCGTATTCGCCGAGGATCGGGCTGCTTTCGCGCGCTAGAAAGAAGCGGCAAGCAAAAAATTGAGAAGGTGGGAGTGCAACGAAGGAGGGAGGGGATGAAAAGCGCTTCTAGTGCGGAAGAAGAAGTGCCGCTCCAGCACTGAGTGCGTGTGTTTGTGCGGAGGGAGGGGGGAAGAACCGCGACCCGCGCCTTGGAACGGAGCCCCGTGGCGAGCTCCGCCAGCAAGCATGCAGTAGACGCCGGCAGCGGCTCCCACTATACGCGCGAGCACGCACAGAAACACACACAGAACTCCTCCTCTCAACCCAGCTCCGATGAGTTAAGAGAAAGCAGAAAAATAAGAAAGCAACAGACGACGCACGGGAACCAAAGAAAAACAAGGGATGGAGAGAGCACCCGTAGGCTTCGGAAGCCTCAGGCAGAAACTCTGAGGGAAGGAATAGAAAGATCCGAGAAGCTGATGGAAAGGAGGAAAAGGGGATTGCGGTTCCGCTGCTATGAAGCCCTGTCGTGCGGGCGGGTGGGCGAGGCCCAGACCAACAGGGGAGGCCCCGGACCCCAGCCGGTGGCAGCAGAGCGCATGTCACTCGTGGGCCCAGGATCCGGCGTCGACAGACTTTGCCGCATGCGCTGCCTGCCAACCGCAGAAGCCTGATCCTTCAGGGTTCTCTTCCACCCTCATTCTTTGAGAGTCGAAGAGTTGTTGGGTGGTCTCCTCTGGCAGACATGTGCAACCTGGCACGCGCGAATGGCAGCTCATAATTCTGTATCAAATACCATTATCATGCGTATCGATACCATCATCATACTGCCACGGGGGATCATGCCATTGACGAAGGCACCGATCGGCGTGTTTCAACATAACTTTTTTTTTTGGATAACATGTACCCGGAAAACAAAACACCACTCTACAAGAAAGACACGCTGTGCCCTCATATCGCTGAACAGAGTGCAGGCCATCTATAATCTGCCAAGCGGTGAAGCGCGTCGGCATTCATACATGCGCCATTGAAATTCCAGTGTTATCGCTAGCGGCCGCGTAAGTTCCAGAACAAACTCTAATGTTCGCGTTGTGCTCGTAATCGCATCAGAAGGTTTTTAAGTGATCTAGATCTACCAGTCATTTGTACGAGGTTTCGCTCAAGGCAGCAGTTGCATGTGCAACATGGCAGAAATATAAAAATAAAAAGAAAGGGTCGCATTTGGTAATATTTTGTATAGAAACCGTTATCAATCGTATCAATAGCACTAGCACGTGTTTGAAATACCTTTATCATATTGCGTGTCCAATACCATTATCACGCGGAAGAAACTTACACTGGCCAGAGCACACGATACGTTACGTTCGTCCTAGGGAACACGAACGTCGATAGTGAGAGTCGAAGCGGTTCACTCTCGCTGCTCACTGTACCGAATGCATCAGCGTACCCCTCTTCGGTGACACAATGATACTGTCACCACAGCAATTTCTAATAACACACTAGAAAGAAATTTGGCTCTAGTGTCTACAGGAACTGCAACTCATGGTGTCTCAGCCAGGATGGGAATGATGAGTACTGCTCGAATTTGTGTAAACTGCGGCCTTTCAGCTACGTGTGGCCTTGAGACACTCTTGCAAAACAAAGTTCGGCAAATGTTCAGAAGTTTCATTTCAAGACCTTAGCCTTTCTAGGCTCACTAACTCTCATCCACTTGCGAAGTTCACAACGGTCGATTCTCTTGACCGAAACAAAACCAAAATGCAACAATAGACACAGCCACAACTGCGTTCCATGCCCACAAGCACAAAAGCTAGGCAAATCCGCGCACCACTCATCGTTCCCAAGGTGGCTGAACGATCACAGCGCCAGAGTTCCCTCCTGTAAATATTGCAGCAAACTATGTGACTGACACAACATAAACGGTTAATAGCAAAAGAAATAATCGAGGCCTTCCACATCGGAAGCAACGAATTGCAAAGTCACGCGAAGAATGACAAGCAGCTCGAAATTTCAGAGGGCACCTCAAGCAGAATACACGCACGAAATGAGCATACACAAGACGAGCGAAGACTATCAACTGTCGACAATTCAAGCGCGCTGCTCAAAGAGAAATGCGCACGAAATAAACGCACGTGAATACACAGGACGAGCGCGAAGAACTGTCGCAATTCCTACTTCGTGTGCGAGCAGCGCGCCCCTTTCGTAATGGCGGCCGCTGCCGATAGCCTCGTGCTTTCTTTACACGCTGTAACTTCAAACCAAACTTGCACTAGATGTTTTCTTTGTATTTCTATTTTCCTCGCTCAAATTTTTTAAGGAGCTTGCTCGGCAAGCTTCATATGCTCGCGCCATGTCCGGCGTCCGCCGGCGTGTAATCAGTGTTGCCAATGTGCACTTCTCAGGTCGCCGCTCCCGTTGCCTCTCCGGTAATTCGGACAAAGTTCACCAGATGGCACGCCGCCACCCAAGAAGTAGGTTTTCGATTGCCCGCACCCTCGCGACTACGTCCGCTTCGTTCTCGTCGCTTCGTAGGCACGGCAGCACGTGACAAGTTTCTGCAATGAGTGTAACGCACGGGTACCCATATCCTCCCAAGCATCCTCACCTGCTTGCTCTCAGCACCGTTGAAGAGCGCCTGTTAGCTTCACGTCAACCACTTATGCACGTTATGAATTTCACTCACGGCAGCAGCCAGTATGGCATAAACGAGCAGATGGTTAACGTGCATATCTACGAGGCCAACACTGTGCAGTGCCAGCCACAGAACGTGCCCGATAACGCTGCCTTTGACGTACAAATGATGCGCCGGCTCGTTTACAAGCCTTCCTACAAAAATGGTCTCGTCAACAAAGGCGCCGTGCACCTATGAGTGAGCTCCTCTAACATAACTCAGTTTGCGGATATGGCAGTGATTATTTTTTTTCTTTTTTTTTCCGTTGTGTTTGCGATGTTCTTATTATTCGTTGATCTCTTGTACAAGTTGAACTCGTCGACTAGTTTGTTGAACATATTGTAAGAATACAGCGAAAGGCCAGTGCAGTAAAGGCAGAGAGCTACGTGTGGTTGCTTGTATGCCTTTACTGTCCTGCTCTTTCACACTGTTTGCCTAAGATACTCTTGCACAGCCCCTCTTGCATGACCCACGTGATGGTCTGCAGTATTCCTAAATAGATGAAAATCAATCAATCGACCTCGCCTACTTATTTGTGCCCACGTCTGTACTTCTCTGCAAACTATGGACTTAAGATATGTTTATACCGCTTCCGGTATAATGAAAGCACCAATATGGACGGCTATTCAAGCTGAAACCGCTCTCCCCACAACCAACGAACAAATTCACTAAACGTTCGGACGTTTTAAGGTTAAGAGATAGAGCCAGCAAGATAACATTTAGTGCATTTTATCTTTACATCAACTCAAAGAAGAGCTCTCGTACTTATTTGGTCGACGTTCCACTAAATCGCCGCTTACCAGCGAT
Organism: Rhipicephalus annulatus; assembly: GCA_013436015.1. Classification (NCBI taxonomy): domain Eukaryota; kingdom Metazoa; phylum Arthropoda; class Arachnida; order Ixodida; family Ixodidae; genus Rhipicephalus; species Rhipicephalus annulatus. The sequence continues at coordinate 142,763 of WOVY01000872.1, read as the reverse complement.
GGTTCAGCCAACCATAAATAAAATATATTCCAACAATAAGAATTTTCAAATCTCGCGTCACACGCAAGGCACGTAATTAAAATCGTATACCTGTCCTGCCTTCGAGTAATCCTACTTTCTCTTGAGCTGCGACGGCAGTAGAAAAAAAAATCAACCTTTCAGGGCTTTCATACCTTTAGCCTAAGGAGTAAAGGAAACGACCATGCCCGTAGTAACCAGGAAAAAAAAAGATGGCAGAATCACTGTTGGAGAACAATTGAGCTCCCAGCACAAAAAGTTATTACTGAAGCCCTCAAAGAAAATGACAAGCAAGAACAATTTTCCCATATGTGGCGAACAACTGCCTCTCGAAGAGGAGCACCCCGGATGGAGTAGATCTCAATCGCGAGCTTCCCGGACACTCATTTGAAAGGCGTCCTTCTACCCACTGCCTCGTGTCATCCTACACTGAAGTACTGCACTGCGTACTTGCGCTTTCATTATACGCTTTGACGAAAAAAAGAATCACCTAAGGTTACGATACTGCCTATAGTGAATTCTGAGCGCAGCTTCGTGTTGGGGCAAGGGTATCTACGTTTGAAGTTTTGGCTTTCCACGAGGTATCGACTACGCAATAAATGACGTTTTTTTTTTTTTCCTGAAATGGGGCAGCACCCACAACGCAGTTATTCTTCTTTCTGTGGATAAACGAGGTACCCGCTACCCATCTGTAAAGTGATGTACAGTAATATGCAATGTTTATCTGTCATAAATGGTATATTGTGTCGAGTTGTGAATTCGTATTGTCTTCATCATTATTGCTTTGTGTTATCGAATCTAGCCTGAAGTTGGCAAAGACGAGGTCTCGGCACGTTGCCCTGGTGGTTGTGGGTCGTTTCCAGTGATACGAAATGCATCGCAGAGCATATTGAGAAGTCATATACCGCAGAAGCGAGTCATTGTCCACGATATCTATCAGCGTCATCACCATCGTCTTGGCATATAGTGGGTACCTTGCATCATAGAGTTTCCTAAAATTAACTAAAGGAGAGACTGGCGCTGCAATCGTTTAGCGACCGTGGGAATTATGGGTAGTACACGGATTTGTCTTGTCTTCGTACTTGAGAGTGGCAAATCGCACTTGTGGCTTCGTTTATTGCTGTGTTTCGGTTTCGTTTTGAATGCTTTTGAACTTCGTGACCCGATTTGGAATCATAAGCCTAAAAGAATAAGGTAGTAAAGCGCAAACGCTAAACATTTGCTGGTTTTGTTTTGTGAGAAAACAGCTTCAAGCCACACGAACACACACGGAAACAAATCTGTGTACTACCAATCATTTCCATGCTCTCTGAAGCGCCGTGCGTTGGAGCTCCCATAGACGCTAGCGCCAGAGTTCCCTCTAGTGTATATCAGGAAACTCTGTGCCTTGCATGTGGCGTGCCACAATACCAGAAAGAGTAGCGTAGAGCCTTGAATATTAGCGCACACCCACGCTGCGGGATTGGCCAAAAGAGAATGTGTGCCACGAAGCTTCCTCTCGGGCTAGTTGGTGTTGTATCTTAGACGTGATTATTCTAGCGTGAAAAGGAAGAAAAAGAAAAAGAAAAAAAAAACTGGCGGAGAAAAGGAGGAGACGGGGCACTGTGCACTGTGTTCTTCCCTTCTCAGCCACTTATTTCTTTTTTTTTTCTGCCTGGTTGCGCTAAAAGCAGAGAATCTCTGTGGTTTGGAAAGTTCTTGTTCTTCATCGTCATCGGCATCATCGGCTGGTTACGACGATGGAGGGACAAGCCTGGACCATAAGGAGCTTCACCCCTAAAAACCTAAAGCAGCTTCGCACTGGGGGAGCCAAACAAGCCTGAAGGAAGTGCGGATCTTGTATCCTTCTTTGTTTCTCTTTGGTTTCCTCTTCCTTTCTCTCTTTTCCAGTGTTTCTGTATTTTTCTCTTCACTTCCACTTATTTCGACTATCCTTTATATTTTTCTTTTGTTTGTTTCTCTTTGTCGCTCGCTTCCTCTTCAAGTTTCATACAAAGTTTCTGTTATGCTGTTTCCCTAGTCATAGTAGTAACGTCCGCACTTGACATCATCATCAAGGCACTCGAAGAACAACGGGAACAAGATGAGTTAATATCATCGTAAAGGCGCTCGAACAACAAGACGAAGGCGACTTTTGTTCGGCGCGAGAGCACGCGCGCACAATATGCTAAATGTGGTTTTGCCTGCGTTACGTCAAGCGACGACGACAGCACCCGAATGCATACGACAGCCCAGCCTGCTAGAGTGCTTGGTACTTGAAAAAAACGAGAAAGCACGGGCTACTTCATCAGTTGCAAGCCGAGTGTGAGAGATATATAACGAACCACTACGGCCATTATGACAGAGGGTGCTTCTCCTCTTAGCAAGCACGAAGTGCAGTGAAACATATTAAAAACTTGGGGAGCGCAATTTTCATGGACAAGCAGCGCGTCTGTCTCAAGGGCGCAAGAGCCCGAAAGGAGGCAGTTTGAGAGAGACCAATACCGGCGAAAAAATTGCGCGAACCCATGAAGATCACCGAGAGTGGAGAAGACCGCGGAAATGAAGCGAGAAATAGGTAATAAACAAATAAAAAGAGCTTTCAAACGAGCCTGGTCCAGAAATCGAGAGGAAAAACCAATCTCAGGATACCGAAGAAATGATATTATCGGTGAATGTCCTAAGTGCGAATGAGAGCGTAATATTTATCGGAGGCAATATCACGCGCAGACTTGAAGTTGTGAAGCAGTTCTCACTTTCTTTCTTTCTTTCTTTCTTTCTTTCTTTCTTTCTTTCTTTCTTTCTTCTTTCTTTCTTTCTTTCTTTCTTTCTCTCTTTCTTTCTTTCTTTCTTTCTTTCTTTCTTTCTTTGCTACGATTTGCGATTTCCTTCATTTCTATGCCAGAGCGAGAAAAATATTTTTTTGCATTTTCTTTTGTGATTAGTTTTATTGAGTCCCACACTCGAGCACCCGGACGATGTTTGAAGGCATGAGACACATGGAGGCCGTAGAAAAGTTTTCAGCGCAGACTTTCGCTAACCGCCGTAGCGCACGTAAATTTCGAGCGTTGAATGATTGCTTTTCTGAGCGAGTGACGGCTTCATCTCCGCGATTCATGAAGGCGGAACTAGGCTGCCATTCCGAAAAATCGGAAACAGTGAGAACGTCTCGTACCCCAAAATTGCACCTGTCCGCTTTGATGGCTCGAAATCAGACTTTTTGACATCGCAATCACGATTTATGCCTGCTAGGACTGTCCATCACTGGAACCTTTGAAAAGTAAAAATAACTCACGGAAATGACTACAATTGACGCGTCATCGCCTTTCTATGGCTTCTAGTCACCTAACGTCGCGTCACGACTGACATCGATGGGGCAATAGGCATAGTGCTCGACGATGTCACAAGCACATTGTGCGAAAAATACAGCGCGGACAACGGGACCACACATATACAGGATGCGACGCTGACTATCAAGTGATCTGTTTATTGGAAATATAGAGTATTTTGGTAGGCGAATGAATGACACGTGCTCAATTTAAACTGCCGCGCTGTTTAAAAAAATCGAAGCTTGCTAAGCCACGCTGGGTTTGAAACAGGTAAACTGGGCAATTCGGAATACCCACCTGTTTCTTATGGGCCTTTGATGCATGTTGTTTCTAGGTTGCTTCTATGGGTAGTTTCTAGGCATTACCTAGTATGTTTCTACGTCGATTATCAGAGCACAGATGTTCGAATTAATTCGCAGACAGTCGCAGGCAGGACACAAATGTCCAAACTCCAGAGACAAACTCGCACAGATCAACGGGCGCGCCGTCTATGGTGTAGGCATTTAATCGCTTCGGGGTCTTCTCGCACCGCCCCTGCCTTTCACGTTTCCCAGTGTTCTCTCTGTACGCACTCTGGGGTCTTAGGTTCGCCGCCATCGCCTGGCCGCCATTTGTTAGACTGAGTGTTGCCTCCTTCAAGTTATTGAACCGGTGACGAGTAGTGGGATTTACTCGGTGTGGCGCATGCCAGTTGTTATGATGATCCGTGAATATATGTGCACGACACACACCGTGACGACCGGATACGCCGACAAGCCTAGCTCCTGACGTGGTTCGCATACAAAAGGTGACGTCAAGTCTTGCCATCCACTTGCGCCGACTTGAAGCAAGCTTTAATTCATAATAATATATGGGAACAAAACAACGACGCAGAAAGATTGTGACACGACGAGCGCTAGGTCGTCGTGTGTGGATCTGATCTGAGCGCGCGCTGAGCAAGCTGAACGCGCATGGAAGTGTCGCTCCGTGGTATTGGTGAGTAGTTAGCAAAACAATCAACGAAACTGCAGAAGCAGACTTACAAACGAAGAAAACAAGTTGACCAGGAGAGCGATCAACGCGGGAGTAGGCAGAAAAAAAGAAAGGTTATGTATACAAAAGCTCCTACTTGATGTAAAATAAAATAAAAAGTTTAGTGATGTTTCTATCTCGATGTGCAGTGATGCGATGCTTCAAATCGATGCATGCACCTTAACTCGATCTCGTATAGGTAATGCACGGCCCGCTGTGCAAGATCCGTGTTCAGCGACATCGGCAATATGCAAGTGTGCATGTTGCTCGCTGCAGACACGCATCAGCGGCTCCGGAGTTTCAGTACGGTAATCCAACTGGGCCTTCTAGCGTGTACATCGAATTCACGGAGTGCAACACAGCCCCCAAGTTCCCAAGAGAAAAGAGAGAGAGAGCGAGGGCATCGAAAGAAAAACACGAACAGCAGCATGAATAATAAGAGCGGCGCAGTTGGTTGTTGTTGTGTAGCAGTAACACTCCTCAAATACTCGAGTTTTTAGAGTGTACAACTGTTGAAGAACTACACTAAAAAACACCCATTAGACTCCTTTCGGGACTTGTCACGTATCGTATCTGACTGTTTTTTTAGGGGGGGGGGGGTCATCATACTCTGTTTTGAAAGTCATGCGAACCATCAGCGTATTAGCGGGCCTCTAATAGAGTAATATACGTGGCAAGCCGGGACTACCCACAATGAGAAACGCACACTTGTATTTTCCTTAAAAGTATAGCATGTCCGCAAGGATACGCAGGTTGGCATGAGTAGGTCGGCAATAAATTGCCGAGCTCATCATGCCACCTAAAAGAATTTATTTTGTGCTTAGAGCTAATTTCAAACCCAGACTCACAACATACTCCTACTCAGGCTGACTAAATTTTTTCTGGACGGAACTCAGACTCAGGTGCGGTCAGAGTGATCCTCAGCGAGTCGGCCGACTCATGATTGAGTTTTCTGATGTATGGCGTAGGAAGTGCTTCGAAGCCAAGCCACTTGACAATGTTCTTCTTATAACTACGTTTAATATCTACAAAACACACAACCGAAGCTAAAGGCGCCCGCGTAACTCAGCTGGATGAAGCTAAAATACAGAGCTACAGAAAAGAGCGAGTGAGACTCTCAGAATATAGTATAATGACCCCCAAGGGGAGTTAACCGGCCTCTTTAAAAAGAGTCATATACGTGGCAAGTCAGGACTTAGAGAAAAAGATAGAGTCAGATGGCTTTTTTCTTTCTTTTTTCGTTATTAGAGCGTAGCTTGTCTACAACGCTATGCAGCTTATTGCAGTTAGCGTTTCGTAACCTGTCCACGTGCACCGGATTCCCTCATGACTATATGTTTCATTTTTATAAGATATAGAAATAAATACAAAGCGCTCGCACAGCTACAGTAGGCGACAACAAACAGCAGCAGAAGAGAGAAGGAGGGCGAGAATAGGTGAGCTTATTTCGTCTTCCCAGCGGCGTACGGGCATGACGCTGCCGACCGGCCAGAAACAGCCACCTTAGAGGCATATAGGAGCAGACGCAGCGGCGGCAGTAACAGCGAGCTGCAACGAGCCTGTCAGGTCTCGCGACGCTGGCAGTTCGTCAGAAACGGGGACGGCCCCACGAGGAGCGCTCTATGCGCCCCGCAGTGGCCACGCCAGAATTGCCGCACGCTGCCGAGCTAACAAGCAAATAATTATCACAAAAGAAGAAGCACCCCCCCCCCCCCTCTTAAAAAAAGGCGTGGGGGGGGGGGGGCTGACTGTCCCGAGAAAGCTCGAAAGAAACGGTAGTGTATCTAATTTTCCCTGTACTAAAATATGTTTATTATAAAAAAATTTAACTCATATAAAAAACAGGCCGCAAAATTCAATTTAATAATCGTGTAAAGCGAAAGTACGTACAACCATGAAGGAAAGCACTTGAGTGAATGAATAAACATTATTAAAGTCTAATAACACTCGTTGTTGTGTTAGTTAGTGCATTGCATCAGGAAGAAACATATCCACCCAAAAATAACGAACACAGGAAACGAAGGAGGAAACTGGAAAGGGCCTAGACTACCAACTGTTCGGTAGTCTAGCCACTGATGAGCACGTCAAGCGGATCTGCCGGATCATGAAGTCAGAAATTCGGAGGCAGTTTATACTACTGTACGATTGGATTCGTGCGCTGTACTGTGCTCGTGACGCGGTGTGGAAGAAAAAATGAAGACCTTTAGGCGGATCGCAACACAAAACAGCGAGCTCCTGAGGCAACGAGTTCTGCACTTCTTGCCTAGGAAGGCTGGAAAGGTGCTCACGAAACCCCGCAATCTGGTTCTCTTAGGCTATATAGGCGTCTTTAACTGGGGGTGTATAGCTTGCAGAGAAAACAGAAGTACAGCGTGCCGCCTACGATCCCGGCACACGATGTATCTGCGTTAAACAGAAAATTGGCTTATAAAGCTTGTGAAGACAGTAAGGGGTGCCTTTTGGATGATGTGGACAGCCCCGCGAACACTGCACGGAAAAGGGACCTTCTACCAAAAAACAGCACACAGCATGTCGTCCCCCATTTTGAAGGAACGACCTACGACAGACAGTTGGTAGTCTAGCTACTTTCATGTCTCCATCTTCGTTTCCTGTGTTCGTTATTTTTTTTTTTTTGGCTGGATATGCTTCTTCCTGGTTTATTCGAGTCCGACAGTTTCTTTCGGGCAAGGCGAGAGGAAGAAGGAATAAGCCCTGTACCACCCAACACCGTGTCTATGATGAAGGCGGTGAATCAGGTGACGGCTCGAAGTCCTTGGACCCTGGTCACATCTCCGGCTTGCTGGACGACGCGAAGCGCATAATTATTTTTTAAAATATTGTCTGGAGGTTTAATGCGCGTTTTCAAGTGCGTGAATAATGTTCGTAGTTGATTCCGTCAGCGTACTCGTATGTTTTTTCTTTGAACACTCAACTACTCAAAATAATCGACAAAGGCGCTATTAGTGAGCGACAAAAAAGAGCTATTGCTGTACGTGATGATCACTAGAATAACAATATTTGCTCGAAAACAGAAAAATATAAAAACACGACAATCGGTTGTGGAATTATAAAAGCAACTAGATGATAAAAAAGAAGCCCAGATCCGCTTATTGTAAGCGGAACTGGCAACCCCCGATACCCAGTGTCCGCGCACCGCAGCAGCCTGCACGAAGGAAAAGAACTCGCAGCGTCGCACAGCGGAAGCGCACGCTAGTGCTCCCGCGGTCAGACAGGGTTTATTATAACTGCCTGCCGTCGCAACGGGGTGCAGGCTCGTGAAGCGACTGCAGCGAAGAGACGGCTACACACGCGCGTTACGACACGAGAAAGGGTGAAAGATCGCCGAAGGCTGGGTGGCACGCCAACGAGTGGGGAGGGCAATATTAAGCGGGGACAAAATATGAAATAAACAAAAAAAGTTGGGACGAGGGCGAGCCGTGCATGCAGGTATTTATAAACTCGCGCGTCCCGGTGCGGCTCTCGCGCGACCGCTGAGCGCGTTTTGGTGGCGTTTTGAAATGTTGTAAGCATGTGCGTAGTGTGAACTCGGAGCACAGAAAAACGCCGAGGAAGACAACGCTGCGTGTATACTACAAAAGAAATATAAAATTGAGGCATCATCGCACTACAGTTGTGTGAAGCGCGAAGGATGTGCGGAGCTTGGCAGCCTTCTTTGTAGCTCTTCGGCCTTCTATTTCTTTTACAGCGAATGCTGTTTAAGATCATAACACGGTTCACGTGCGGCGCCGTATAGGTGGCCGCCGCCACCGGCGTCGATAACCACTGTTGCACAAAATAATAAAAAAGACAGCAATCAGTAAATCCAAAATAAGGGCACAATGGGATTAGAACCCCGGTACCCTGCGTGCCAACCCGGTATTCTACCACAGAGTCACACCGGTGTTTAGAACTCGTTTTAGGCAAGCTTAACGTCGGGAAAAAGAATTGCGTCAACATGAGTAATAAAGCGTTTTAGGATATCAAAAGAACAACATCAAATGCCAGGCAACTACACAAAAACTATGATTATATATGGCGAAGTGGTTACCCAGCAAACCCTGCAAGTGTGCTTGTAGCAGTTACTCAAGGATTGATTATAAAAGGCACTGAAAGGCCGCTCTTCAAGCTTTCGCTGCGACTGTGCTGCGCGTCCCGGGCACGCCTGGCGTTTTTTTTTTCAGCGTTTTTATTCTCATTTCTATTTTTCTTCCTATTTCCCCTTTTTTTTCTCTTCATCTATTTAACACTTGCTTCCTCTTAATTTTTTTACATGCTTTGCGTTGTGACGTTTCCATCGGCATGGCAGCAATGTATGTATCTAATATCATCATCAAGGCACTCGAAAAACAAGAATAAGGCGACCACTTTGGACGAGCGCGCTTCTTAGTATGCTGCAGCTGGCTATATGTGACTTTGCCTGCGTTACGCCAAGCGACGACGACAGCATACGAGAACAGCGTACGACAGTCCGGCGTCCTATGTGGTCGGCGAATGAACTTACAAGAAATCGACAACAAAAACGAGGACGACAGGCACCAAAACGTCCAGCAATCACGGTATGCTAATTATACGGGTAATTGTAAGGCCGACACAATTGGGGTTTTCAGTTACTTGTTTCGCCGAAGTATCCAGAGCTCAATGCCTTTTTTTGTCCTTCATTTTCTTTATCACTTCTTTCCCGTCGTAATTTTCCCTTATTCTTTATTCCCGAAGGACGCAAGAGGAGCTTTGCTCGTTAGACGAGATGGCCGCTAAGTGTGGTGGGCCCTGTGGCGAAGAATTCCCTCCTCCGAACGAGATTGATCGGCGAAAAAGTAGACCCTCCGAAACTGACGCCAGTGAAGTGGATTCTTGAAGGTGTCAGGTTGAGGCGGTCGAAGGCGATATGCGATAGTCAACAAAACAAAGAAAAGGAAAAATTTTGGTCCAGAAACTTTGATGGAAGTAAAACAAGCATACGCGAAGAAAAAGAAAAGTTTTCAACTTAAGCACATCTTGTACTTCGAAGTACTAAGCTTGAAAAGCTTGGATCCCCAAGGCGATATGCGACATGGAACTAAAAAAGGACGATAAAAAAATTTCAATTTAGAAATTTTGACGGAAAAAAGAATGAAGTATATGCAAACAAAAAAAAGCGTTGTTTAACAAACTACAGCTAGGGCTTTTGAAGTACAAAGTTAGAAACATGAATCTATGCCGAAGTTACTTACACAGCCGTTCTCCTCACAGTCTTGCCTTTCTTTTTTCTGACCACGAAAACGTTTCTTTAAACAGTGTCCGGCGACGGAACTTTCGAGAAGGAGCATTGATCGGTTTCGGACATACTTGCGAGGACGGCCGGTTTAATCTCCCAGTCCTTTCTATACATGACGTTTTCCTTCATGCGGTGGCCGATGTCAGGTACGAAAATTTATTTCAGATCTACCATCAACGGCGGATGAAAGGCTGCCAGTCGCTAAGCACCAGCAAAGAGTGCAAGTGTGCGTGTGTGCGTCATACACGTGTGTGCGTGTGCGTGCATTTACGTGAGTTTGTGTGTGTGTGTGTGTGTGTGATGTGTGTGTGTGTGTGTGTGTGTGTGTGTGTGTGTGTGTGTGCATTCACGTGCGTGTGCGCATAGTAAAGGGAGAATGACTCGCGAGAATATTCCTTTGGTTATGTATAGTGCTTGGGAAAGTGAAAAGAACTGTAACAATGACAAATATTACATGCGGAGCTCTTTGACACACGTGGGTAACGCCTCACGTACGCGCGTCCGTACGAACGCGCTAGAACACGTTCGCCGCGTCGCAGGTGTTGGAGTGTTGCGAAGTAGGTCATGCCACAGCTGAGCGTTGACGCCACGCGCCCCTCGGAGTGTGCGCTGACGTCACTCTCTCGCACCTGCCGCGCACTCGCCGCAGCTGCCACCTCATCCCCTTCGCCCGCAACACATGGGCCACTGCCGCTGAGCTACCCAACGCGATCAGTGGAACGTACATCGGCCTGATTTTTGCCAACTTCGACGTCGAATGCCTGCAGGAACCTTTTAGCGCGAACTTCACTGATCACAAGGCCGTGGTAGTCAAGGCGAAATGTGAAGGCCGTCGTAGTCCAGGCGAATTGCGAACCGGCTCCGGTCTAGCGCCTGTGTCCACTGCACAGAAACGACGACTACGAAGTCTTGCCAAATGTTTTAATGAAACACAAACTCCAACCCACCTGTCGTGTCTTTGCGTTTCAAACAAACGTTCACTCGAGCAAACGCTACACCCGAGTTTCGCTTCAAACCGTTCTGCCAACATTCGCATCGACACTCACCTCAACCGAGTCAACGCATTGCACACCGCTCCTGCTGCTCATCCAATGAAGGGTTCCTTTAGGAGAGATGGTCCTATTTTTTTCGTTAAAAAAAGCACCCTCTATGATGTAACTAAAATTTAAATGATGCTTTACCACAAACTACTTCCCTAGTTATATATAAGCATTAACGGAGAACTATATTAATAGTTGATATTATTCAAAAGAAGTGGCGCCAACAAAAAAAGCCGTAGTGACGATCATTACAAGTCTTCATAATGAACTTTGGTCAATTTTGATAATCGAATTTTAAAATACTTGAACAGTGACGCATCCAAACTTCCTGGCAATTAGTATTGACGCCCTAGCACACAGAAACTTTAACTTGATGAAAATTTTCGCTTTGGACTAGTCGAATAAAGCAGTACTAAGAAGAAATCTAACGCGATACAAAACAATTCAGTGAAATATTGTTTTGCATCAAGCTGTCAATTACTATAATAGACTGACTAGCAGCAAGGTATTCCAATCCGCAATGAAAGCCTTCCTCTCTGGCATATACTAAGGTCTACATTACATATTCCCAATGTCTCACTAATTGAAGATTTGCCTCTAGCAATTTTTTTGTTACGGCCTATATTATAAGATTCTTTCTCACTCTTGAGTATGTAAAAAAAGTGTTTGAACCCTGTTAAAATTTTCTGTTGGAAGCGAAATATCAATAGGAAAAAAAAACGAAACAAATGCACCCTTGGATTGTAGGGTAGCTGTCTGTCTACTTCCAAGCATCGAAAGATATTGTTACTGAAAAAAGAGGAACGTATTGGTACAGCGGAACAAGCTTGTCATTATTAGCGACCGCACAAGCTAGGCTAATAAACTACTGTAGCCAACGAGCGACCAAAACAGCCAGTTATAAGAAACAAGACAAAAATAAGTAAGCCAGAGCCACAATAGCCGCTGCGAGGCTTGCGAGGTTCTAACGAGGTATAAATCGCAATTCGTCTGACTCGAGTAAGACATAATACAAGTGCGGAACTCATTCAAGAATTCGAGTAATGTAAGTGCTGAGCACAGAAAGAAAACAACTTATGGAACAACTCAACACCAACAGCGCACAGAAGAACAGGAACAAAGAAGTATGACGCGATTGCAACAAATACCAACATGCCAAAGTAAACGTTATTCCAAGTTGTGGAACAAGCTTAAAGCTAGATGGAAGGAGATTGATAAAGGAAACGATCTGATAGGGCAGTACATTGTGTGCACTCGTTTTTTCATGGTCATTTCAGTGACAGAAATACGTCGCTGAAGTCTTGGTTGACCCCCGCATAAAACACTTTTACGTTAAAAAAAAAGAACATGTTAGTTCAAGAGAACAAACGTGTCATCTCCAAGAACAACCCACGCTAGGTTAATTAGGTGACTATAGCCTACCGGCAATCAATATAGCCACGTACAAGAAACCAAACAAAAGCAATCATTCGAGAGCCTCAATCACTGTCGCAAAATCTGCGAGGTTCTGACGAAGTACGGAATGTATACTTCTAGGGTGTCAGGTACGACAGAATACAAACGCAGCTCTCTGTCAATAAGCCGAGCGATCCGAGTACCGAACACAGAAAAGAAAAATAACTTCGGAAAAACGCTTAAGGCTAGATGGAGGAAGATTGATATAGGGAACGATGTGACAGGCCAGTTCATTATACACGAGGCAAATTGTCCCGCTTCGCCACTGTTATCGGTCTGCTAACTATAGCTCGTATAACGCGCAATGCTTTCTTGTCGGCGATTTATGCGTGACATGTGAGACGGGAACATCGAAGAGTTGTAACGAACGTTATAACAATCGAGCGAAATGAGTCGGTACACGCAGCCCTTGCCGTGCAAATTAGGTTCCTCATGTTCTTGTAGTTTGAATTTTTCTTATTGGCTAATGAAAACAAAACAAAAAGACATTCGAACCACAGAAATGCTTGCTTCTCCGCGAGTTAGGAACGCCAAAACATAAAATCATTTCGCGAACCCTTCTGATACCTGCATAAGAAATGAAACGAGACATGGTTATAAAAATCGCAGCATATTTACGGAGTGAATTATGTTGAGTAGGACGAAGTTTGATTTATATGTGGGGTTTAACGTCCCAAAACCACAATATGATTATGAACCACAATATGATTATGAGAGACGCCGTAGTGGAGGGCTCCGGAAATTTAGACCACCTGGGGTTCTTTAACGTGCACCCAAATCTGAGCACACGGGCCTACAACATTTCCGCCTCAATCGGAAATGCAGCCACCGCAGCCGGGATTCGAACCCGCGCCCTGCGGGTCCAGTAGGACGAAGTGTATGTATGTATGTATGTATGTATGTATGTATGTATGTATGTATGTATGTATGTATGTATGTATGTATGTATGTATGTATGTATGTATGTATGTATGTATGTATGTATGTATGTATGTATGTATGTATGTATGTATGTATGTATGTATGTACGTACGTACGTATGTATGTATGTACGTATGTATGTATGTGTGTATGTATGTACGTACGTACGTATGTGTGTATGTATGTACGTATGTATGTATGTATGTATGTATGTATGTATGTATGTATGTATGTATGTATGTATGTATGTATGTATGTATGTATGTATGTATGTATGTATGTATGTATGTATGTATGCACATATGCTGTGCTGGCTACGCCGGAGGGATGGACTGCCCTAGACAATAAGGAGCTTCACCCCTAAAACAAAGCAACATGTTCAAGTTAACGTAAAAGTATAGAAAGCCATGCGAATCAATATGAATACATTTTGGCAAGAATTCAGCGCGTACACAATCAACGAAGTCTTTGGGATAGAAGGCAAACGGGGGCAAACTTATTTGCAAAAAAAGAAGTGCACATACACGTACATGAAGACAGGCTACCTCAATAGCACATGAGCAAGAAAATAAATTACACACATCATTACAGTTTTTTTTTAACAGGCGAGATACCTGCAACATTGATTGATTGATATGTGGGGTTTAACGCCCCCAAACCACTATATGATTATGAGAGACGCCGTAGTGGAGGGCTCCGGAAATTTCGACCACCTGGGGTTCTTTAACGTGCACCCAAATCTGAGCACACGGGCCTACAACATTTCCGCCTCCATCGAAAATGCAGCCGCCGCAGCCGAGATTTGAACCCGCGACCTGCGGGTCAGCAGCCGAGTACCTTAGCCACTAGACCACCGCGGCGGGGCGATACCTACAACATCCAGACGAAAGGAAAATCATAGGATGATGTGTGTAAAAATTTTGTTTCTTCTTACTCATGCACTTTTGGGGTAGCCTGGGTTTATGCAGATATGTATGTGCACTCCCTTTTCGCGAATAAAATGAATTCTGAGTTCGCGAACTTGAAAATTTGTTTTCGCTGAAAACAATCTCAGTCTTACCAGATCAAAAAAAAATATTCTTGCTTGATGGTGCGAAAAATTCAACACTAAAGAGACGGTGATGCCAATAATGCACCTGATTGAATACATACACACTTTTTAAATTTTTTTGAAACATCGACGCGACATTATAAGAGCTTCACGCTCGATACGTTTCACTCAAATTTGGAATTAGAAACACATTGCCAAATTATTTGCGGATGGTCTCATATGAAACCGAGAGCAGTACATCTTTTTCCTGACAAAACTAATTCTGTTGACAAGGTGAGAGCTGGTTCGTTGCGAAATGCGACAACAGGCTATAACAGGTTAAGTCGCCTACAGAGAGTCAGCCGACAAATAAAGGCTTTCGTTCACGACGGTCGCTCTTGAGAAATTCTGTATGCTGACTTCAAGCTGTCTCTCTAGCGTGCCAATATCAACGCTTCAGTTATTTTGTTATGTATTCGCATGTACATGCATACAGAACGAGAGAGAGAGAGAAAGCATGGAAAAACGCGTCTGATTCCCTTATATAAGAATCGGTATAACACGAAAGTGGAAGGTGTCTTCACAGAGGTAGTGTAGTGTTTATTGTTCATTGCTTTGAGCAACAGCAACAAACTGCAAAGTCCCGTTAAGAACGGCAAGCTGCTCAAAACTTGCAGCGCACACTTCAAGCAGAAAACAAGCACGAAATCAGCACATACAGGACGAGCGCGCACTAACAACTGTCACAGCTCGACACTTAGAGCGCTCTGTTTAAAGAGAAAGACGCACGAAACGAGCGTACAAGTATACACAGGACTAGCGCGAACAACTGTCACAATTCCTCCTTCGTCCTGTGTTAGCAGCGCCCTCCTTTCGTAAACGTGGCCGCGGCAGCGAGCGAAGTGACCTTTGTTCTCTCTTAAATTACGAGTCGGAGCGCGCGCGCAAGAGAGACCACGCTCCATGGAGGCGGCGCTTCGTGAAGTCGACCACCTTTAGTTTCGGAGCTCTTAGGATCGCCAAACGGTTTGTGGTGTATATAAATGACTTGCCATTAGCAATACCGACAACGTACGTTCTATGGCGTAGTGGTTAACGCCGCGAATCGTGGGGTTGCTTGTTTGACTCCGCGCCACAGATTCTTGCCTTCTCGTTTCTTTCTTTGCACTCTGCTACTATATATATTACAACGTCATATCCCTGATGGAAATACGTCAGAGGAGCCGTGGTGGACACTGGCATTTTCTTTTTGTAATTTCTCTCTCTCTTCGCAACATTTATTTTCAACATCTTTCATTCCCCTCACCCCTTTCCCCAGCACAGGGTAGCCAGCCGGTCTAAGAACTGGCTAACCTCCCTGTCTTTCCGCTTAAACTTTCTTCCTCCTCTTCTTCTTCCTGGCATAGAACACTTTCGTGTTAAAAGAGAGACACCACGCCCGCGCAGAAAGCGCCGCACAGTCACAACTAAAGTTGGACGCACAGAATTTCCAGAGACCATTGTAAATTCTCTTGGAGCAATTTGGAACACTTGCAAGGTACCCGCCAAGTCATAAATCCGAAATTTCGTCACGTATTGAAGCACCCACTAGGCCAGTAGTAATTCTGCAGAGAAGAGAGCCACCCGCAACTCATCTGCAAGCAATACTTTGAGCGAGTTGCTATACTTAGCTGGGGAAACAGAACGCAACAAAAGCACGACGACGAAGGAACTCAAAGCACACGAGGAGCGCTTAACTTACAAGTGAACTTTACTGCGCCAAGCATTCGCTTTTACAGCTCAGTGAACTACACTGCATATCCAGTCAACCTGCCATGTCATAAAGCAATGAACATTTTCGCGGAAAAACACCACGTGTACTTCTTTAAAAGCACGCGTGCACAAACCACACGCTCATATAAAAGGCAAAGTTAAAAGCGATGCCACGTAAGAAAGAATATACATTTTCTCAGAAAGATATCACATGTGCTTCTTTGAAACCATGCGTGCGAAGCTCGCGCACGCTCGTGTGAAAGCCAAATAAGCGAAAAACAGAAGCCGATGGACTGTAAGACAACAAAAACAACAGCAAAATTCAACAAGCCAACCCTGATTAAATTCAACAAGCAAAATGCAGGCAGTGTCGCCAGGATAATTTATTTGAGTGAATCAATGAAAAAATGACCAACAATAAACGCGATAAAAGGAATGCATTACATGAAACCTTTGAGGTATTGGACATCAGCGTTAGTGAGAGAAATAGACGGCTTGCTCATGTAACTGTGCCGCTTCTCCGGTAAATAACGCTTCGACGATTTCACGTTCTATTGTGTACTTTGCCTCTTTTATAAATTGGGTGATCTGAAAAATGGGAACACATCCACGTATGCAGTGAATTGCCAGAAAGATTCCCACTTTCTTTTGCACATTTCAATTGAATGTGCGAAACCTCGGTACCGGCCTCTTGAGCCGGTATTTACAAAAGAACCTTCAAAGCCAAATCAGCCATTCCCCATCAGACCTATGCCGTAGATGCCACCACGTCAAGTAGCACAATTTATGGAGAATAAAAAAAAACAACAACTGAGAAACAAATAATCTATATCCTTTGAGATCTCAGGAGTGCCACTGAATAAGTCTACAGCATCGTTTGTTTGAATTTGTGTCTCGAGATCGGTAACGAGACGACGCAAACATTTTTCTGTCGTAGTTTCAGGACATCAATCTCAAGCAAATAAAAGCATCTGCACGAAGCTAGCGAGCTGCAGAGCGCACGTCCCTTGATAGATTCAAAGTAAACGGCAACCCGCTATTGGCGGTTTTCTGGGAGCGCGCATGTGCAATTTGCAGCCAGTATTCCAGGACACGCGAAATATTTTATGTATAATTATGTGCCTCACAGACTAAAAACATTAAGGCAGCTTCGCCATATAGTGTTGCCACACCTGAAGGAAGTGCGGAGCTGGGCTGCCTTCTTTAATTATTTTCTGTTTACTCTTTGCTTCCACCGCTCTATTTTTTATTTCTTTTTCTCTTTGCAGTTTGTTCTATTTTCTATCTTTATTTTTCTTTTTATTTCTTTCGCTTTCGCACTGGCTTGCTTCCTTTTTTTTCAATTTTTACGCAAATCGCACCTGCGTTACGCCAAGCGACGACAGCAGACGACAGCCCTGGCCCGTAAAGTGTTCCACATGTAATATAATTATCAAGGCTCTCACTCGAAAAACACGAAGGAGAAGACTTCCCTTTGGCATGAACGTTCACTCGGTAGGCTACAAATGGCTAAGGCATATGTGGTTTCGCCTGCGTTACGCCAAGTGACAGCATGCCCCAGCCTATCCCTCTAAATAGTTCCGCACTTAAGTGCTCCATTGTTGTCGGTGCAACGGCAGACAAACAGCCCTCGAACCGTTCGCCGTGATTAACCGCTCGTCACTGTACCCATGGAGCAGTACGTAAAGCTAAGACGCTAGGAAGCGGCGAGCCGAATTCAGCGTACACTCTTATTTTGTTGCTGCATGAATCCGGCTGCTAGTGTTTCTTTGCTCAACGGTCGCGTGGCAGTGCCACGTGCGAAACGTCTACGACGCTACCGAGGAACGCAGAACGGTCACGCGCAGTAACGGAACGATGACGAGAAGAAGCGGCAACTGTCGCCGCTGCCAGCAGCACGTGAGAGACAAAAGGCAAAAGGGTAGAAGGCCGCCAGCAACCGCGCTTCCACTTCGCACGCGCAAGAGAGGGCGCTACGTTGGAGAAAGAGAGAGAGGGCTTCGAGAGGTGGAAGGGGAGAGAACGTGTTTTTCGAGCGGGTCCTAGCCGCACGTCAATCTCGTCCCTGTTTCCTCGTCAACCTTGGCTCGCCGCGCGGATCACTTGCCAAAACGCGGAAGACACGTTCCCCTATAGCGGCCTAAACTTGGAAGATATAGCGGGCGATGCGCGGCCTCAGGGCGGTACGCCGGTGTCTAAATTTGGTCCAGGTACAGGCGAAAACAAAAACAAAACAAAGAAGCTATTGATGCAGCGTTGCACCGTTACGGCTACGTTATATTTTTGCCAGCATCGCGACAGTTTGGTCTGGCGGCTACGAAGAAAAAAAAACCTAAGTAATAGAACGATTTCAAGATACATCCGTTGCGGAAGTCTAGTGGCATGGTCTCCCCGCAATCTCGGTGGTCATGCTAGTGGTTAGAGTACTCGGGTGCTGACCGACAGGTGGCGGGATCGAATGTCAGTCGCGGCGGCCGTATCTTCAATGGAGGCGAAAATGCTAGGCTCATGTGCTTACGTTTAGGTGCACGTTGAAGAGCCCCCGGTCGCCAAGTCGAACTTTGCAGAGCCATACACCACGGCGTCCCTCATAATCATACCGTGCGTCTTAGATGGTTAAATTCTGAAATTGCTATATTTAAGCATCCTGAAGCAAATGTGAGTGCACACCTCAGCCTATCTGTCCTAGCATTTTGTTCAAATACCGAAATAAAACTGCCGTGAATCATGGAACCCCTTAGGATTGAAAAATATGAAAGAGAAGTAAACCAGCCATTTTACCATCGCCTTGTTACATGAATTTCATGTTGCCACATTCCTTCCTCAAGTGTCGTTATCGCCCTATTACGCCCTGATGTTTAGCGCGAACCGCACCTGCAGTATTCGAGAAGCTTCAGGACTGTAGTAGATAATTTTGTTAAGATTACGCTCTCAAGGCGAACCTTACAGATTATTCTGGAACTTACGTGGCCGGTAGCGGTGGTGGAATATTTGGCGGCACACGTATAAATGCCGACGCGCTTCGCCGCTTGACAGTTGATCGACGGATGATGCTCTGCATGATGACCCGAAGGCTGGACACCTTGCACTTTTCCGTACGTTAACGCGGATACAGAAAAAGTACAAATGGCCCCACCCAAAATGCATACGTCATCCACTACGTGATGACCCTCCAAGACTGTCAGCGACGAAAAATGCCGATAACTAGGCCAGCTGGTCGAGCTGGTCTTCTGCAGTCCATCGAGCCACCTCGCCGGCCGTTCCAGCAAATCGGCATGCACCTACTGGGGCCGTTCCCGACGTCGACTTCCAGAAACAAATGGATCATCGCAGCTACTGACTACCTCACCCGCTATACTCTGCATTCGGCGCATCACTTCCTAGCGTTTTTGTTTACCGCGCCGCTCCATGAGTACAGCGACGAGCGGTTAATCACTGCGAACGGGCCAGGGCTGTGTGTCTGCCGCTGCACCGACAACAATGGAGCACGTCTGGTGCGCTCCTGTCGGCCCTTGGAAATACGAGTGAGGGAGTGTGAATTTCGCGACGGACCGCACCCGCATCCGCAGCAGGTCTCCAAGGTGAACAGTCTATTGCCGATCTACGAGTGTAGGTAAGGGAAGCCGGCAAAGCGGTCGCGTAACTTTGAGAAAAGCATTGGCTTTGAGGGCTGAGCCGGTCGGGCTGTGGTCCAGAAGCCGGGACGGCACTGCAGCGCAAAGGCAGCAATGTTCTTCGCTAAGAACATCGTCCAGCGTCATGGTGCCCCAGACGCCCTCATGACCGATACAGTTACAGCATTTACTGCTGACTTAACTCAGGCGATCTTGGCATACAGCCAGACAGACAAGCCACCACCGGACGACAGCATACCACCCAAAGACCCCACTGAGCACCTAAACATGTCCATCGCCGACATGCTGGCTTCTCAAACACTGCAGGCGCACACCGCTCCTGCAGTGTTCGAAGATTACGCGAGCAACGCGAACATAGCCCCGCCGCGGTGGTCTAGTGGCTAAGGTACTCGGCTGCTGACCCGCAGGGCGCGGGTTCGAATCCCGGCTGCGGCGGCTGCATTTCCGATGGAGGCGGAAATGTTGTAGGCCCGTGTGCTCAGATTTGGGTGCACGTTAAAGAACCCCAGGTGGTCTAAATTTCCGGAGCCCTCCACTACGGCGTCTCTCATAATCATATAGTGGTTTTGGGACGTTAAACCCCACATATCAACGCGAACATTACAGACTACTCTGCAACTTACGTGGCCGCCAGCGATAAAAATAGAATATTCGACAGCGCATGTATAAATGCCGACGCGCTTCACCGCTTGTCAGTTGATCGTCGAATGACGCTCAGTTCACCGCTCTCAGTGCCAGCGTGTATCGCTGTAATCTGACTTTTCGTTGATCGGCCACAAGTTCGGCCGAATGATCTACGAACTACAATCTGCTCACTTCGCCGATGTCAGGACCCCGTGACAATATCTTTAACGTTGTTTTTTAAGGGGCGAAGCTGCTTATAGCGGCACCCGTTCGTCCCTCGTAGTAGTAGTAGTAGTGTGTCGAAAATTCGCAGCCTGCGAGTTAACTAAGAGGCGAATTCTCCTGTCTCTCATTCCCCCTTAGCAGCCATTGGCATGTACATTGAGCAATATCTGACAAGAAAGGGTTGCTACGTTATACTCGCTGGGCGTAACCTCCTTGGTTTTAGAAAGGTTTAGCGAGCGTAGGGCCGCAGTGCCATGAATACAGTGAACTAGTATATACCATGAACTCGAGGTGGTTTAAGGTGGGAAGTAGACACGAAGCGCGAGCCGTAAGAAAGTGTGCGTGTGCCTCCTCTTGTTCAGTGCTTGGAATGTCCGCTGGATGGCGGTGCTTCTATATGAGGAATATATGATGAAAAGATGCATGATGCTGGTACTTGGAGTGTGGAATAGGTGGACGAACGGACACACATATCGATGCATAAACGGACGCACGGATGGCTGCACGGACGGATGGACGCATGGACGGACGCAGGAGCGGATGCATGGACGAAAGCAGGGACGGACGCACAGATGGACGTGCGGACGCACGCACGGACGGGCGGATGGCCGCACGCATGGACGGACGGAAGCAAGAACGAATGGACGGACGGATGCTTCACCCCACTCTCCATCATTCACTCCGTGGATATGCTGCCATTTTTTGACCGGAACGAACTCCACGCGCAAATTACGTAAGGGCCCGAATCATGACCGACATGCTTAATCCCCATCTTGCTCGACCGCAATACACCGTGCATCGAATAACGCGTCTAAGATAATCAGATGCGTTAATCGAATGTCGGAAATTTTGGCCCCGCGAGCGCAATTTATCGTTTTATCAACTTTCATTTCTTCCCATTTACGTTACAATTGCTGCTAATAACATCTCTTGTGTATTCCTTTGTATCACTGTCTGTTAGTTCGCATTAGAATGGTTCCTGACATTTATAAAGATGACAGGAGTAAAGACAGTTTCAAAAACACTGAGAAGCTGGCACGCTACCAGCGCGCAGATCCACTCGTGGTGAAGTACCCAAAGGGGGGAGGGGAAAGGGCGCTTGCGAGACGGGCAACGACGTCATCGAGAACGACGTCATCGCGAGTCGAGAATTCCGTCGCTAACCGGGGGGTCCTCGGGCCGATGCAACGCTCTCTGTCGTGGTCCTCTGGCTTGATCACACTGGCACGGAGACATTTAGCAACGGCGTTTTGCCGATCCTCCCGAGGTGGAAGCCTTTAGAACAGCGCAAAAAAATGAAACTACACGGCGTGAGGACTCCTCGATTACGTCACTCCCATTTCCCCCACCAGATCATATATCGAACACAGGGGTCACTCATCCCTTTACAACGAGCTCACTAAGCACTGTTATCTTGGGAGACGCAGTTCCTCTTTTCTCATAAGAAATTAACGCGTAGCCAATCGGTCTACACTTGCTCCATGCCACGGTATGCGACGGATAGGTGACACATCGCCTCAAAGGCGCAGCGGGGCAGTCGTGCCAAGAAATTGTTCACGTTCGCCTCTTTTCTACCAGGCAGCGCTCCGTACACGGGAGCCGGTATAACGTGTATAAAAACTGCTGGGCGCCATTTCACGCTGCCCACGACGCCAAGTATCCTGCGGAAACGTCTCTACTAGAGTTTGTGAAAGTATAACGCGGTGTACGAGTGCGCTTAGTGGTTGGCAGCCCCCGTTCGAGTAGCGCCACCAGCGAGCACACGCTTGAACTCGAACAAACTTTCGCCACGCTCGCTCGCCAGCATGAGTCACATCTCCTGACACCGTGCTTCAGACGAACTTGTTCCCCAAACATTGGCGCATGAAACACATCGACCCGGACGACGCAGGAGAACATAAGATCATGGCATGCTCGTGGCTGTTTGTTTAGTCTGATATTCACCAAAATTGGCACTTTTCTGAAGTGACTGCCTGACAACCATAAGTTAGAGGTTGTAAAAGTAAAATATGACGTGCATGTACTGTAAACCATTATTTATCTGCCTTGGTCAAGGTATACTCGCGGCTGGTTCGCCATATTGATGTACGCCAAAATAGGTATGCGGGACGTTGGTGAATGACGAACATAAATGATAAGTTGTAACAAGAAATTATGACCTATTTATTGTCGCCATTTGTCATTCATGTTTGCCATACAGTCAACCCTCGCACTATGTCAATCTTGGTATACACCAGTTTATACCATATTTTAACTTTTTTTAGGTTGTTTTGGACACCTTCCACTCAGGCCAAGCGCTGTCGGTTCTAGGAACAAAGACGCTTCTGCTAGCAGTGCAGCTGACGCTTCGTTCTTACTACCCAGTTCAAACGCAGCCGCTTCAAAGGACAGTGACGCCCCTACCAGCAAATGCAGGTGACGCGTGGCCCGAGCTCCTAGGGATACATGCACCTGATGAGAGGCATCAGACTTCGACAGCGAGGGACACTTCATCGGTACCCCATAACTTAATGGGCGAATACGGACAAGTTATCGGCATGTTCAGCACCCCGGTCAATGATACACGCATGCTGCTGAGCAAGATGCAGACACCGACAGCTCGAAGCATGTTGCAACTGCTTAACACCGTCACTCCAGTTCTCGCAAGCCTTCGGACGTCTGCTGCTTGAGAACGCAAGCGGCACTATCATGACTTCACCATCGGAAAGATTTTGGGTGCATGGGACTGCGCATAGAAGTTACGTAATGCAACGAATGTGCTCGTTTGATTAAGACACGGTTGCGACTCGCAGTCGCAACCGTGTCTGATAATAAGCACAGAGCTTATTATCAGACAAAAAGCTGATAATAAGCTCAGACGCTTATTATCAGACGGTAGCTCTGTGCTTATTAAAAGGTTGCGACTCGCTGTCGCAACCTTTGATAATAAGCACAGAGCTACCGTTATGTTGAAGGCATCAGTGACTTTTCTCTCCATCACTCTCTCTAACGTTTATTCGCCTTCCCTCCTTCCCCGGTGCAAGGTAGCCGACCGGGCTCAGCCATGGTTAACCTCTCTGCCTTTCTTTTATCCTTATTCTCGCTCCCGTTTTTAGCCGCAGAGAAGACAAGGACAAGAAAGGTTGAGAGACAGCTTTGCATATACCAAACTATCGGAACATCCGCCAGCGTACAATGGGCGTGGTGTAAGTCATGCCAGACATGACATGTACGCATATCATTAGTTTCATGTTAGCACCTGTCCTTTATGTTTGCCGTACAGTCACGCGACTCAATACCATTTTGGTGAATAACCGTATAGGAAACCAGCGGTGAGTGAACCATGATTACGGCGCTTAGGTCATGCTGTATATGATATGCATGTTATCATTTCCATGCTTGTAATTGTTATTTAAGTTCGTCATACAGTCACGTCATGCAATTGAAGTCGTAGTGTATTTCAAGTTAGCTAAGTTGCCGCCAGCACACCAATTAGTAAATCATGGCGTCAATGACGTGCAATACATGATTTTCATGTTACCACCAGTAATTTACATTAACCATATATACACATAGATCTCGTCATAGTAATTGTGATATCGTCATAGTAATTGGGGATTTGCGGCCACACGCAGCATGTGCTAAGTTGTGCACTTTTCTATCATAGGTTGACTCGTGCTTGCCGCTGTACGCTGCCTGGCCGTCCGTCATCAACTTCTTCCGCGCATCTGCATGACGTAAGAACCTGCTGACTGCGGAGATAACCTCACGGAGCCTGCGCCTGCGCCATCAGAAACAGTGCCACCTACGCCTATAAAAGCATCGCCTCAACAGGAATTCATCGGGATTTGCGGCCACACGCAGCATGTGCTAAGTTGTGCACTTTTCTATCATAGGTTGACTCGTGCTTGCCGCTGTACGCTGCCTGGCCGTCCGTCATCAACTTCTTCCGCGCATCTGCATGACGTAAGAACCTGCTGACTGCGGAGATAACCTCACGGAGCCTGCGCCTGCGCCATCAGAAACAGTGCCACCTACGCCTATAAAAGCATCGCCTCAACAGGAATTCATCGGGATTTGCGGCCACACGCAGCATGTGCTAAGTTGTGCACTTTTCTATCATAGGTAGGAATTTTGTGCTTGTTATTGTGACTTAGCTAAGTGCAATTGTTTGTGGCTGCTTATCCCCCTTCCTGTACTTTGATTGTTGTTCAAATGGGTGTTGATCTGTGCACTCACCGGTCACGCATTGGTCTGTTCTCTGTGCGCCATAAGCCCCGGTACAGCAGTGTCGTTCCCTTCAGTGACAGTTCGCACTTCATCCTCGCTCTTTGCCCTAGACCTTCGCTAGGATTACTATCAGTATGCTTCGCCTTGCTACTGCTCCAAGCGGGAGACGTTGAAACCAATCCAGGTCCCAAGATTGACGACGTCCTAGTCTTCCTTAGGGAGTTTCGTGAAGAAGTCGTGACAGACATAAACGATGTGAAAGAGCAAGTTGCTAATCTAAACACCCGGATCACCGCTATTGAAAGCAAAATTAGTAGTGTACAAGAAATACAGGATCACTTTGACGCAGTCAGGACATCCGTTCATGAAGTTAAGGCTAACATAAGAAAAACTAATGATGAGCTCATTGATGTCGTAGACGATATCAGTAACAGAATGAGGCGTAACAACCTAATAATTAAAGGCATACCTGAAAATGGTCAGGAGGGATATGCCGAATCCGAAGCCATCGTGAAAGATTTCTGTTCTACCCACTTGAAGATTAACGTTGGCGACATCGAACGCGCTCATCGTATTGGTCAGCGCCGTCCTGGCTTTCATAGGCCTATCATCATTAAGTTCCTCAATTTCAAAACCAAAACAGAAGTTTTACGGAACGCCCCCAAACTGAAAAACCTCGATTTCCCGAAGGTATGGATAGAAGAAGATTTTTCACCCAAAGTACAGTTGGCTCGCAGAAAATTGCGTGAATATGCCAGGAGTAATCGTGAAGGAACAGAACCATTTTCTATACGTTATAACTCTCTGCACTTGAAAGGCTCCATCTACCGATATGATCCTGTCAAAGATAACATCGTAGAAGTTCCTACACGCAACCAGTCATCGCGTACTTGACAAAAACTTGCAGAAAAATCCAAAGCTGTATCTTCAAATACTGTCTCGTTACTTTTGGCCAACTTCCGCAGCCTGTATCACAAACTAGACAGTTTAAAGGCACTGATGCATACTTGCTCTGCTGATGTTATAATCGGTACTGAAACCTGGCTATCCAGCGACGTCGCGGACAGTGAACTAGCTCTGCACCCGTCTTTTAAGATATTTCGCAAAGACAGGGAAAATTCTCGAGGAGGCGGAGTCATCATTGCTATCAGAGGAGATTTTAATCCATCACTTTTGATTGTCGATACTCCCCTAGAACTAGTTGCGATTACCGCGCGTATTGGTCATGCGCAGTGTGTGATTGTTGCATGCTATCGCCCGCCTGACAATCGGTCAGACTTTGTACACTTATTTAATACCGCCATAGAACATATTTTTTCTCAATATCCGAAATGCATTTTGATAGTAGGGGGAGACTTTAACTACCCTTATATCGACTGGTCAAACTCTTCTCTGAAAGAAAACAGCAATAGATCTGAATGTGTTAATTTCTTGCATACTCTGCATTTTCATCATTTATCTCAAGTTGTACAAAAACCAACACGAGGCAATCATATCTTAGACTTAATCTTGACAAATCATCCAGAATTCAGTGAAGTCCGAGTGCTTGATCCAATAAGTGACCATAATGTCGTGCACTGCTCGTTTGCACTGAAATCCACCGTACAAAAGAAAATGAAGAAGTGTATTCTCAGTTACGCTCGCGCTAATACTGAAAAAATGATTGCCATTTTAGCACCATTTGCCGCAGACTTTTCAAATGAATTTCAAAATAGATCTGCAAATGACAATTGGTGTTTGTTTCGAGACAGACTGAAGGAAGTTGAAGCTAACTGTATACCTAAGATAACCATCACCTCAAGGCAGAACGACCCCTGGTTTAACCACGATGTAAAAAAATGCATAAACAAGAAAAAAAGAGCTTTCAGAAAGTTTTCTCGGACAAAGACTCAAACAGACTGGGAAAACTACAAGAACATATCACGTCTTACAGAAACAGCTATTGCTAATGCCAAAAACGAATTCTTCAACTCTATCCTTCCAAATATGCTGAAAACTGACCCAAAAAAGTTTTGGCAAGTTGTAAACCCCAAACATAATCATGCAGCTCCCTTACTTACTGAAAATGGCGTGACTTTGAGCATTATAGATAGCGCAAACAAGTTTCGTAAATGTTTTTCCGACGTTTTTACTAGGGAACACGCACTTCATGATGCTCATATATCTCATCAACCGCTCATCCAGTACCCTTTCTTGCCCATCGTAATATCACAAAATGGCATATCTCGTGCCATTGACAGGCTCCCTAATAAAACCAGCCCCGGTCCGGATGGTATAAGCGCCAAACTTCTAAAATTTACGTCCCATTACTCGTCTTTATTGCTATCTTTAATATTTCAACAATCGCTGGATACAGGATGCGTACCAGAAGATTGGAAATCTGCCTTAGTGATTCCAGTTTTTAAATCAGGTGACTCCACAGATCCCACCAACTACAGACCAATTTCTCTAACATGCATCTCCTGCAAACTGCTTGAGCATGTCTTGTATACCCACATTATAACTTACCTCAACCAAAACAACTTGCTTCTTGACAACCAACATGGATTCCGTCAACATCGCTCATGTCAAACTCAACTGTTCGAACTCGTCACAGATATTCACACTTCAATACACAATCAACTTTACATAGACGCCATCTTCATTGACTTTTCTAAAGCATTTGATCGCGTACCTCACAATCGCCTCAAACTTAAAATCAGAAATTTACAACTTGATTACAACTGTACGCGATGGATTGAAGAATTCCTTAGTAATAGATTTCAGGTAATCAGTTTGCAAGATTGCTTTTCTACCCGTGCTGACGTCATCTCGGGAGTTCCCCAAGGCTCCGTCCTTGGCCCATTACTATTTTTGATATACATAAATGACATAGCCGTTAATCTCGCATCTCAAATACGCCTTTTCGCAGACGATTGCGTCATTTACAAACCCATAACCAGCAACAGTGACGTCATTTCTCTACAATTAGACCTAAATAGGCTAACAGAATGGTGCAACATATGGCAAATGGAAATCAATATTTCAAAGACTAAACACGTGCAATTCGCTTCAACTATTCGCCAGAACGCTAATCAATATAAAATACGTGGTGCTAACATTGGCTCAGTATCCTCGATTAAATACCTTGGTGTACTTTTTACGTCAAACTTAAACTGGAATGCGCACATTGAACACGTCACCTCCAAAGCATGCAAAAAACTAGGATACCTTAAACGACGCCTACATGTCGCAAACACTGATACGAGGCTTCGTGCGTATATCTCACTCATAAGGCCTTCTTTGGAATATGCCTCTATAATTTGGCACCCACATCACGCTTACTTGGCCAATCTACTCGAATCAGTTCAAAATAAAGCAGCCCGATTTATCATGTCTTCATATTCTCATTACGTAAGTGTATCTGACTTGAAGAAAAGGCTAAATCTTGTCAGTCTTGGCTCACGCAGAAAATTTGCACGTCTGGTGTTTTTTCATAATCTTCATCATGGAAACTCCACATTTGCTCGAGCTAACCTTCTGCCTGCTCCCAATGTATCTACTCGGCGAGACCATGTTCATAAAATAAAACCAATATTTGCGCGAACGAACTTGTATCAAAATTCGCCGCTAGTGTTATCAATTACAGAATGGAATTCCTTGCCCTCATCTCTAGTGTCGCTTACAGAACCAACTCTATTTCAAGTTGCCCTAACAGTGTTTTTCGATGGAAACCCTCCTTAGCCTAATATATTCGCATATCTTGTAAAAAAAAAAAAAAAAAAAACTACAAAAACATCGCCCACATTAAAATTGCCTAAACGCAAACTTGTCACTACTGTTGTATTTGCCTTGTGTATTTTTGTCCCAAACTTTCTCGTTACCGCTTCGCATTGTGCTCTATTTTTATAATGTCACCTAAAGTATTTCATGGTTTTGTGTGCATTTTTTACCATTATATGTACACACCTCGTTTTTGTAAACTCACTTGCATCCCCCCCTATGTATTGCCCTCTTTGGGCCCTTAGGGTATTTGTATAAATAAATAAATAAATAAATAAATATATACTCATTTAAATAAACGGCCGCGACAGACACGAGATCACATCATGTGAATGGTGTTGACATGCGTGTCAGGCTTTGCACATTAAGACCACTGACTTATTTAAGTGATACTAATTGTAAGGAAGCGGCTGTAAGAGTACGCAGCTATTTGCGTGTAAATCGTACAATTCATCACATGCATGTTATGATTTTGATGGCATGACCTGCCTTTTATATTAGTCATACAGTCAAATTTTGCCATAACAATTTCGGACAGATAGCATAAACGAAACGCCCGCGAAAACACGAAGTCGTAGGCGGACGGACGGACGGACGGACGGACGGACGGACGGATGGATGGATGGATGGATGGATGGATGGATGGATGGATGGATGGATGGATGGATGGATGGATGGATGGATGGATGGCTACGCGCAAAGTCGCCGAAGTTCGCTCAGAAATGCTTCACATTTAAGACTTCAATGACACAATAGGGTTCGAACCCTGGTCTGGACCGCGCTGGACCAAGTATGGCGCCGAGTGGGACGGTTGCGGCACTTTTCCAGTTCCTGTGACTTTAACCTGACATGAAAAACAGTGACATCTGACGCATCACAGTCAAAGCGCGTCTCCCTAAACATGGATTTTTAGATAGGCTCCGACACGCAGCTATAGTTCGTTTTTGTATTGTGCCACTCGGATTACAAGGCTTATTACTAACCCCGAGAAATGTGGGAGTACCGGAAACTAGGTCAGGCTTCTGCATCTGCCTTAAGCCTCTCCATCCCAGTCAAGAACTGTCTAAATAAATTCAAGTTAAAATATGAGGAGGACTATACGTGTTACACAGAAAGATGGGCATTAGGAGCTTTTTGCCTCTTGCGCTTGCCGTTTCGCGTAAGCTTCTAGGAACGCACCTGCCGTGACCACACGGCTGAAGTCCGCATTCTGCGTTAACCCGTTCGCTGACGTATGCGTCTAGGTTTCAGACCTGACGAAAGACCCTTCGGGAGCGACACGAACCCGCAAACGCACTTCCTGACGTTGGCGCAATTATTTTACATAGATCATCTGTCGCATGCTCGGAGAGTTTACCCACCACCAAGGGGCACGAAACCGTAATAATCGCTGCGATCATTCATCATCGCTGCCAGAAAGCTCTCCGCTGATACGGGGACAGCATGAAAGTTGCCGCAATAAAAATTGAGAGTGAAAAGAAGAATGTGAAAAAGAAAGAAACAAATAGAAGGGAGAGGGAGAGAAAGCAATTGCTAAGCGAAAAACAAATTTGGCGCTTTAGTATTGAGGAGACCGGCGACCACGAGAGAACAGAAAAAAAGAAAAAAATGCGAAGATATATGTAATCAAGTTCACAAACTCACCCACATTTTCATCATTATGGCAGGGTTTCTATTTTTTTTACCTTCTTTAGTATATGAGGGATCTTCAGCTGCCAGTTCATAAAAAAAAATCGCATGCTTCATGACGTCATCAAGCAGAAACAAGAGTGTTATACATTGGCCGTTATGACTAATAGTGGCGCTGACTGACACTCCCAGGGTTAAATGTACGTGGATGTCCCACAAAGTGGACGGGGGGGGGGGGGGGAGGACCGCCGCTGCAGCTGAGTCGGTGGAGCATCGGACGCCCGTTATTCGTAGGTCGCAAGTTCAGCCCCTCCCAACATTTTTTTGCCTTCCCAGTCTTTTCATCCACATTACATTCTTTACATTTATATTAGAATTAGAACTAGTAACACCCTCTAAACTTTTCATGGCAATATTCTTAGTCAGTTCTCATTATTATGGTACTGAACAACAACAACAACAACAACAACAACAACAACAACAACAACAACAACAACAACAACAACAGCAGCAGCAGCAACACTAGCTTTTAACATTACACTTTTTTCTTCTGTAATTTTCGACAATCGCAAGTCAAGAAAGATCAGCAGGCCGGACATCTTCTGCACTTCTCCCGTTCACTCTACCTTACCCACTTCTTACGGCGTTGGAGGATCAACGCCTCAAACGCGTGCGTTCACAAATATGCGCAGGAAGCAAAAATAGCCTCCCACACACACTTCCCTTTCGTATTCTGCGTCATTCCTGGAAACGCCGTGACGACGCCACAAATAGGCGCCGTCCCGTCTCGCGCCGGCAGGCGGTCCCTCAGCCTAGGCCAGAGACCAGCCTTCGCTACCCATTGTGACCATATATTCACGTCTCTCTCTCTCTCTCTCTCTCTCTCTCTCTCTCTCTCTCTCTCTATATATATATATATATATATATATATATATATATATATATATATATATATATATATATATATATCTCAAAAGTGCTTGCAATATGAAAAGAAATGCTTCGTCACTTTATAGCATTTTCCTTACTCAACATTGTATTGGCAGTTAAGTTCAATGTTGAAGAACCAAAGACAAACTGAAAGAGGGCACAGAATATAACTGCAATAACGATGATGAAAATATTAAAGAAAATAAAAAGAAAGAAACAGGTCCTTTGCGGTCAGTAGGTTCACGGGCAAAGATAAAAATAAACCGGACTGCTGCATTTAATTCTCGCATCGCAGGACTTGTTTTGGGCACGGACCTGACAACTCATTCGTCGCGTCAGTTTAACTTCAGCGAGCAGAGTAATTAGAGGAGTCAGCAGCTGTCCGGAAGAGCAGGAAAGCGCGCTTGTAAAACAAACGAAACAGCGGGGTAAACAAAGAACTTCGGGCGCACTATTTAGCACGATGCGCGCACAGTCCTTTTGTTACATAAGATCTGGGACATTCGTTAGAAGCAGCAATTACTGTCGGTTCGCAGTGTCTTGCCCATTAGAGCTCTTTTCATGCATTCAAGTGGTTATTTGGTCTGTTGAAGTGTTTGGACAGCGAACCCGATGCCCAGTTAGCGTCCTGTGAACGAACGAGCACAACGGTGCGAGAGCGCATGCGAAAATTTTTGAGCGGACATGTTGAAAAACTTACCAAACAGAAGACAAAGTGAAGGGTGTTGTGAGTGAAGTGCGCGAGTCAAGTGACTTTCAAATTTGGCGCGTAAGATGAACTACTGACAATGTGTGCAAGATGGCGTATTGCGCCAGTGCGGCGAACACTGGCGATTGGAAAAAGAAGAAAAATTCAAGGAAATGGGAGAAAAATCCAGAGCCAGGGCATCGAAGAACGAGGAAGAGGAGATTCGGGCGCGTGCTTGGAAGAAGACGGCTAGGGTGCGGCGTGCGAGCTCGTCGGGTGCGAGTACCACCTGGGCGTCAGGGCATCCACCTAGCTGGCGACTGTTTCCATGGGGTCCTGGTGACCATTCAACCGCAGCGGCTATTGGCGAGCCCTTGGCAAGACCTTGGTCTGATGTTCGAGCTGAAGACAGCGCAGCAGATGACGTCTACCGGGAGCGGGAGCAAGCCGTCGGGCTACGGGCCCGAGCTTATGCACTCTCACCACGGCAGCTTCCCCACTGGACTATTGAAGGGCGTGAACCGCTGGTGAGCCGTATCCGTCTTCTTTCGCGTCCGGACTCAAACACGAGGACTTTAACGAAAAGGACTGTTTAGACTCTTAGAGGTTTCCGCTCGCTAACGAAACTGACAGTGCTAATTAGTTAACATTTTCTGATCTTAGTATTTTCTTTTTTGTGTTTTTTTGTGAGTTTGTGAAAGTATAATTTTTTTTGCAAATCAAACGCTCACTTCCTTTTCTCGTGAGAGAATAACGTTTCACAGCTAGCTCGACTGGCTTTATTTACTGAACCTGTCACAAATTGGCGTCCGCTACGACAGGACGTGAGTGTTTGCCACTAAAAAGTAGATTTGAGTAAGGCTAACTAAAAAAGTAAAATGGGCTCGCGAGAGTTGATGGCGCTGGCAGAACGCATGGGGTTGGAGGGAGCAGAATTGCAGGCTTGGTTTGACGCACGAGAAGCGCGTGAGCGCGATGAACGAGCCGCGGAGAGAGACGCGAAGAAAGAACAGTTGGAGCTGGAAGGCCGCAATTTACAGCTACGTCTTGAAGTAGCAAAAATGGAGAACCAAACCCGAGAAGCAAGCCAGCGACACTTGGAAGTAGAAGAGAGGACGCTGCAACTGCGCCTGAGAGTAGCTGAGGCCGGTGTCGGTCAGCCTACGGTGGCTGACACGGGCAACCAAAGGAACGCGCCTATGGTAGTGAACCCGCATAACTTTATACCCGTTTTCAACGAGGACAGAGACGACCTTGACGCCTACCTGAAAAGGTTTGAGAGAGTGGCGACAGGTCAAGATTGGCCACGGGAAAAGTGGGCCACGGCTCTTAGTTTGTGCCTTGGCGGAGAGGCTCTGAAGGTATTTGGACGGTTGTCACCGAACGATTCCCTGTCATACGACGAAGTCAAATTGGCACTGCTCCAGCGTTTTCGCTTCACGGCTGATGGCTACCGTGAGAAATTCCGGAAAAGCAAGCCTGAAGACGGCGAAACTGGAAAACAGTATGCCACGAGACTCCAAAGTTTCTTTGACAGGTGGATAGAAATGTCTCAGACAGAGAGGAATTTCGATTCAGTCCGTGACTTGATTGTAGCCGAACAATTCATGGCGAACTGCAGTAGTCAGCTGGCGCTCTTCTTACGGGAGAAGAACTGCAAGACTCTGGAAGCCATGGCAGAGGCAGCTGATATATATATAGAGGCAAAGAGATTGAAGAACTTATTAATGGTTCAGAATAAGAGTGAGGACACAACTGGGAAGGCTAAATTGATTTCAAGCCCAAGAGCAGAGATGCAATGTTTTGTTTGTGGCCGTAAGGGGCACAAGGCTTCTGACTGCCGTAAGTGGGGGCATGATGTGAAGGGCTGTCAGAAAATGACTGGCACTTCGAAATCAACTACATCTTGTTTAATGCTACCCAAAGAAGAGACCGGTCCACAACAATCCATGATTGATGGCGACGACTCGGACCGAGATGACAATGTTATGGGCACGGTGAAGACGCAAGCGCAATGTAAGAAACGTCCCATGCCAGTGTTACCAGGGGAAGTGAATGGACAAATTGTTCGAGTCCTAAGGGACACCGGAAGCAACACGTTGGTAGTACGCCGGTCATTAGTACCTGATGAAGCACTAACTGGCACTACCGCGACGTTGTGGTTGGCTGATGGCAGCACCATCGTAGCCCCTGAGGCGGAGGTACGTATCAGATCTCCATACTTTTCCGGCATGGCCATCGTCAAGTGTATGCCGTCGCCACTGTATGACGTCATAGTTGGGAACGTACCGGGGGCCCGAGACGCCAATGACCCCGACGTTTCGCGGAAACTTTCTCAAGATCAATTCATTAAGAAAAAAGTTCATTCTGCGGACGAAGGTAACCACCCAAATTCTCAACTGGTTGGTGCCGCACGTCTCAATAGTTCGCGAAGGGCCATCTCTGTTGGGCTCCCTGGCCAGATGTCTCGCAAAATGTTTCGCGAAGAACAAGAAAAAGACCAGACGCTTGACATCTGCAGAGCCAGAGTGGGTAAGAAGTTTGTTAGAAAGGGCTCGACATCTTTTTCTTTCGTAGCCAAGAATGGTATTCTTTACCGACAATACTTCCTGTCCCCTGGTAAGATCATTGAACAAGCCATAGTCCCGAAGTCCCTGAGAGGCCAAGTGTTACGTTTGGCTCATGAAAATGTCATGTCAGGTCATCAGGGTGTAAAAAAAACAATAGATCGAGTTCTGGACGCATTCTACTGGCCTGGGGTACAAGAAGATATCCGCAGATATGTCCGATCATGTGACGCCTGTCAAAGGACTTTACCGAGAGGCAAGGTGGGCAAGGTGCCTCTAGGTCGTATGCCGTTGATCGACACCCCTTTTGAACGTGTGGCGGTCGACATCATTGGACCGATAACTCCAGCCTCGGCAAAAGGCCATCGGTATATTTTGACTCTTGTGGATTTCGCCACTCGCTACCCTGATGCAGTGCCTTTGACAGCAATTGACTCAGCTACAGTGGCCGAGGGACTTGTCGAGATGTTTTCTCGCATTGGTTTTCCACGGGAAGTCTTGGCTGATCAGGCATCGTGCTTTACCTCAGATCTAATGAAGGAGGTGAATGAACTACTGGCAGTCAAGCATCTTAGCTGCACTCCATACCATCCTATGTGCAACGGGATGGTAGAGAGGTTTAATGGAACACTCAAGCAAATGCTCCGCAAAATGGTTCAAGAACAGCCTAAATGTTGGGATCGCTTGCTAGCACCTCTTTTGTTTGCTTATCGTGAAGCCCCACAAGCAAGCTCCGGGTTCTCACCATTTGAACTTATTTATGGCCGACATATTCGAGGACCTCTGAGCATCCTGAAAGAGCTATGGACTCATGATCAGGAGAACGAAGAACTTAAGACGACGTACGGATATGTCCTGGATTTAAGAGAGCGAATTGAGAAGACACTGGAGCTGGTACGACAAAACCTGAGCCGAGCACAGGTGTCGCAGAAAAGGTATTACGACCGCCACAGCAAGCAACGGGACCTGAAAGCTGGTGACCGTGCATTGATCTTGCTTCCCACAAGCAACAACAAGTTATTGATGCATTGGAAAGGGCCGTTTCCAGTCATAGAAAAGAAAAACGACTATGACTACTGGCTGGACCTTGGACACAGCAAAAAACTTTTCCACATAAACATGCTGAAAAAGTATGAAGAACGCCGTGAAGAACAGCTTCCTCAGACATCATCTTTTGTCGTTCTGGAGGAAGAGGAGTCTGAGAAACCACTACCAACTTTCAAAGTACAGGGTAGCTGCGGTATTGACTCCATAAAGCTTGGAGATGAAATCGGGGAGCGACAGCGGGTGGAGATAAGGGACATCGATTGGGAGACGGCAACATACGGCCAGTCGAAAGCACGATACAGAAGATCACCTGTGCTTCTAAGCCTGAAACAAAGAAGCAACTCCGGTCATTCCTTGGACTGGCTGGCTACTACCGTGACCTGATACCTCGGTACGCCGAGAAAGCACAGCCGCTCACTGAGATGACGAGGAAGATGGAGAAAAACAAGACTACGTGGACCACGGATAGAGAAGAAGCGTTTGAATCACTCAAAAAGGCTTTGTCTTCTGGGCCAATCGTCAAAGCACCCGATCTGAAAAGAGAATTCGTGCTTCGGTCTGACGCCTCTGATTCTTGTATAGGCGCTATCCTTATGCAAGAGCATGATGGCATCCTCCACCCTGTGTCATATGCCAGTCGTCAACTTCAGCCTCGCGAAAAGAGATACTCAGCAATCGAGAGGGAATGCTTAGCGTTGGTCTGGGCGATAGAAAAGTATCATGTTTTTCTGTACGGAACGTCATTTGTCGTACAGACCGATCACCAACCACTGCAGTATCTCTTAAGGGCAAAACACCTGAACAGTAGGGTATTACGGTGGAGCCTCGCGTTACAAGAATATTCATTCCGAGTCGAGCACATTAGAGGCTCTGAAAATGTCGGCGCAGATTATATGAGCCGGTTGTGAATTTTTACGTTTTCTCGAGACAAGCGACTACTTCAAGTTGTTTGTTTGTTAAGGACATCTTGTGAATGGACGACGCGTGGTGACTTCTCGCGCACTGAACTGCAGTTTATTTTTCTTCGCAAAAGAAACTTTTCAAAGGGGGGACTCTTGTTGTGAGTGAAGTGCGCGAGTCAAGTGACTTTCAAATTTGGCGCGTAAGATGAACTACTGACAATGTGTGCAAGATGGCGTATTGCGCCAGTGCGGCGAACACTGGCGATTGGAAAAAGAAGAAAAATTCAAGGAAATGGGAGAAAAATCCAGAGCCAGGGCATCGAAGAACGAGGAAGAGGAGATTCGGGCGCGTGCTTGGAAGAAGACGGCTAGGGTGCGGCGTGCGAGCTCGTCGGGTGCGAGTACCACCTGGGCGTCAGGGCATCCACCTAGCTGGCGACTGTTTCCATGGGGTCCTGGTGACCATTCAACCGCAGCGGCTATTGGCGAGCCCTTGGCAAGACCTTGGTCTGATGTTCGAGCTGAAGACAGCGCAGCAGATGACGTCTACCGGGAGCGGGAGCAAGCCGTCGGGCTACGGGCCCGAGCTTATGCACTCTCACCACGGCAGCTTCCCCACTGGACTATTGAAGGGCGTGAACCGCTGGTGAGCCGTATCCGTCTTCTTTCGCGTCCGGACTCAAACACGAGGACTTTAACGAAAAGGACTGTTTAGACTCTTAGAGGTTTCCGCTCGCTAACGAAACTGACAGTGCTAATTAGTTAACATTTTCTGATCTTAGTATTTTCTTTTTTGTGTTTTTTTGTGAGTTTGTGAAAGTATAATTTTTTTTGCAAATCAAACGCTCACTTCCTTTTCTCGTGAGAGAATAACGTTTCACAGCTAGCTCGACTGGCTTTATTTACTGAACCTGTCACAAAGGGTTCCGCTGGAGTGCGTTACGATTCGAAGAAAATGGTTCTCGTCCTAGCGTGGTAGCACGCTGAGACCATTCGTTTTGTCATCATGTACGAATTGTTCCAGAAAGCAACAGAACTGAATTGCGAACACAAACGCTCTTAAGGCACGTGTACGCGCACGAGGCATTTTTCTCATAATTTACCGTACGAGGCGTGAGATGAAGGCTCAGTTACATGTTGCTTAAAAATGACAACTAAATTCTACGGTTTTTCACATGTCAAAACAATATACGATTCCAAGACACGCCATAGTGGCGACTTTGTATTACATTTGTACATCTGGAGCTGTTTAACGCGAAAATGACGAGAAGCTCGGTTTTATTCACGGTATAGAGTCCTCACGGCACAGTCCTTCGCAAGACCACTTCACGTTCCTGTTTGTTCAGTGTATACAGCTTGCGGTCATAATTTTTCATTTCTTTCTCCATCCTTTCTTTGACTGCGCTTAATAGAGAGAGGGTTTTAGTGATGGTGAGCATCTTCAACTCACAGTCGTATTCTCCGGAAATACAAAGGAACGCAATGGTTGCGTACGCAAGCCGGTTTCTGGCCCTAAAACCAGGGCTATCTAATCTCTACACTACTGCTACGCGCCCGCTTTTTGGGCGAACAAAGCTTTTCAATGCGAACTCCTTCCTCTAATACTGGAAGAGTGGGCAACTTGTACAAAAGTGCGCTGTCGACGATGCGCTTAAACACTTACTAGCTACACATTAAGGCGAAATCCTAAGACACCTCTTGAAACGGGAAACTTGGCCGTCGGCGGTGACCATCAGGTGGCCTGGGGAACAAGTGATGCAATATATTGTCATCACGAGATAACATCACAATATAACGCCATCACGGCATCACAGATGGCAAAAATTTGTGACCTCATCACGACAGTCCACATTATGGCATTACGTCATGTGACGTACTGTCATATGATGCCGTTGAAGCACCCTCCTTTGGGCAGCGAACGAAACCAGAGCGCGCGCGACCTCAAGTGACTGAAATGGAAGACGGCGCTTCGCAGTAAGGCGCGTGAAACCAGGGCTCGTGTTACTCCCTGCTCCCTTATAATATACAGCTGCTGAGGAGAGGGAAAAGAAGGAGGTGGCTGTCACCTTCGAATATTCCTAGGTGAATTCACATGGGACCCTGGGAGTTCCTCAACGCTCTCCCACTTTACCGCTACAGCTGCCTACAGTGCCTAAATAAATAAGTAAATAAACAAACAAATAAATAAATAAATAAATAAATAAATAAATAAATAAATAAATAAATACTACCGTGCGCGAAGTGGAAGTGCTCGTTTCATCACCACCGAGCAAGTTTGGCGGGCAAAAATTACCAAACCACTCCAGGAAAATTTGTGTGACGACCCGAAAGGTGCGCAGTGCACTGCGAACAGAGTAAACCGATAAACAGGCGCAGCAAGTTTTATTCGTCGCTCGGCTGCGTTTCCTGGTGTGATTAGATTTCCTAGATGCAATAAACTTTATCTGGGAAGCACGCTGCCCGCTTCACGAGTGTTCCCATGTCCTACGGGCACATCCGGCCGACGCTTCGCACCCGGTATAAAAAAAGGCAAAAGCAGTTTGAACACTAGAAAACACAAAGCTGAGCTGCCGTATGACTGTCGAAACCATCTGATAGGGACAAATACCAGCACAATCATTAAAAATAAAGAAAATGAAAAAAAGCACCTTCACCATACTGGTGCCAAGCCTGAAGGAAGTGCGTATCCTTTCCTCCTTCTCCTTTTGTTATCTTTTGCTGTTTTTTCTCTTTTTTTCTATTTTTTTTTCTTATTTTGTCTTTCTTTAATTCTCTCTCTTTTTATCTCTAGCTTGTCTCCTCTTTCAATTTTTATCCCCGATTCATGTGTCGTGTTTGCCTGGCTATAGTAGTAATGTTCTCACTTTAAAGCATCATCAAGGCACTCGCAGAACAAAAGTAAGAATACTTCGGCGCGAGCGAGCGCTACAGCTGGCTATGCTATGCATGGCTGCGGCTGCGTAACGCCGAGCGACGACCACAGGATACGACAGCCGCACCGCCCGCACTTACCAGATACACGATATCGCCATCGAACAGTCAACAGAGAATTTCATACCGCAAGTGAACCTATAATGAAAAAGGCGCCATCGTGTTATACTGCACAAGCTACTATGTCTAAACAAAGGCGGCCTAAAATAACGATATAACACGACTGAATTCTCAAGGCGAAAACCTTAGGCGCCTCATGGGACGCGAAATCAGACCGTCGGTGGAAACCATCCCACGGCGTCCGGGACAAATGATTTAAAAAAACGATCAGTTGATGACGTCACCGTGACATCACAAAGTTATGGCGTGACGTCGTGTAACGTATACGCCACACAATTAAAGCCCCTCACAATGCCGCTATAGCGCCCCCCTTTCGACGGCGAACAAACCGCGAGAGTGCGCCACCTCGAGAGAAGAGAATGAAGACGGCGCTTGGCATTGGAACGTGAAGCCTCGGCTCGTGTTCCGTAGAAGTACATCTACTGAGCAGAACCAAAAAAGAGATGACTTTGGCCTTGGTGTAATTTTAGGTGAATCCAGAACAAAGACTGCGAGTTTTCCTAGATGTGAGGCATTTAAAAGACGGGAAATGCAGAGGAACTAAATAACCGGATGTAAGTATCTTGCCACACCGTGCTTGCCACCCCGTGGCGAGGTAAAAGCTACACACCGAAAAAAACTACAAGTATTAAAGTCAAGATTCCATATAAAATAAATCTTGAATTTTCAAACATACGTATCATTCAACAGTGGTCAAACATTGTGTGGTCAATTGGACAAGAAGGCAGCATCCATCAAGTCATGAGAAAAAATTTTCTCCATAGCTCTACTTCGCGGACACGGAAAAAACATCGACGCCGGTGGCCTTCCCTTTGTCAGGCTATCTCAGCTCTATGTTTTGCAAGTCTTCCTGATATGTTGCATCAGAGTTGTTTATTAAGCACTCTTTGGGGAGTATTGAGGCGGCAGTATAGCCACCACCTTTTACAAGAACGATGCACTTCGCGACTAAGGTAACGCGCACGCCATTTGATGATAATTATGATGATGATGATGATGGCTTAAATGCATGGCTCACACCCACTCTGGGAGATTGGCCAAGAAACGAGTAGTTATATAGAAGAGATCACATAATAATTGCCCATCTAATAAACTATAAAATGGTTAGACGAAATAAAATTTTTCTAATTGAGAGATATTTGATAAAAACCACACTGATTCGATTAAAAATCTTTCTACAGCAGAACGGATATCTCGGTGGCAATGACCTAATGAGGAGGCTCCCAAGGAGAGACTATTAAATAAAAAATAAAGTCCAATCTAATTTGAGTAAAATCCGCTTTGAGAATGTTTTTCTTCAGTAACTTGCAGCGACTACAAGATAAAAAAAAATGCTCGATTGTTCCTTCCTTGGTACACAATGAAGAAAAAAAAGGAAGGAGCCAGACCAGCTTTTTGCATGTAATAATTTAGTTTTGGAGCTCTACAGCGTGATTTCGTAAAATTAACTTTTTTTTCGTGTTGACCAGAACTTCCTACGCCGAAGGAACAAGAGGTGTCGATATTCGTTTAGGTGAGTGATTAACGTTATACCAGAGTCTTGAATTATGGCACGCTTTCAAAATTTGTCACGTATTATGAGTGCTCTTGTGGGAATAATTGAAAGTACTGGACCACTGATAGTGGCTTCGCCAGAGTGTCCAACATTTCATTAATTTTTATCCCATTGCGTTCCGAAACCCACATCAATCTGATTAAAGTTATATGAGTGGGGACCAGAAAATGAAACTTGCGTGATAAATACAAATCACTATTGGAAGCGAGCGTCCAACACAATAATAACGAGTCGGCAACTATAGCCACACTTGAGGCTGGTGGGCTGAGCTTTCTTAACGTCATAATCACCGCCATAAATTCTGCCGAAAATACTGAGAAGAAATAGGGAAGTCTTAATGAGAAGAACTATTTGAAAGTCTCAAAGAAAATGCCAATGCCAGATTTCTCTTCAGATATTGAGGCATCTGTAGCTATTATATTTATTATATTTAGCTCCTCTAAATGCTGTTTTCGAAGGCCATTAATAACTGTGAAGAGAAATTTTTTGCATGATTTGAATATTTATCGTCAAAAATAATTTAGAGATTCTGCCTTCCATTGCTAATGGGACGGGTTTCGCACAGTTTAACATCTAATGGATCAACGAGTGACTGCACGTATCCCACCTGTGGAGTCTGTAGCCGAGACAAATAGGATAGAAAAAATGACCGTGGCTGGTGCACAAAAATATTATTTAGTTTTATAGGACAGTCGTAAAACTTCTGAAGTATTTCTACCATTAGTATTTTAAATCTGCGCAAAGGAGAGGGAAAACTTGCCTCGAAGTACAGAACATTATTGGCGACGAATTTTGGTAATCCACGCCATTTGCTGGACAAATTTTTGTCTTGTTTTTTTAATAGTGGAAGTTTTGCGCAGCGGAATTCAGCCAATTTCTGTGGCACATACGCGTTTATGGTTGTGATAGTTTGCTAATATAGTATGGTAATATTTATTTAGGTCCTGAAGATCAACTCTTAGGTTGACGCAGGCGGCTCCCACATTGAGTCAGTAAGGTTTAACCTCACCGCCATATCATGGACCTTCTGGACGGTCTGTAAGAGATCCACCATGAAGGGCTCTTTGCCACCAGTCTCTTGAAACAATACGTGAAAGTCACAGGAGACTGTCAAAGCATATGGTCCAGAGTAATGATGACTTTACATTTCTCGCCACAAACCACACAGATTTCTATGGCACACGCTACTTGTGCGATGAACTGTTGCCTTCATTTTTGGTTGACAAGTAGTGAGTGGTGGCATTTAGTGTCAGCGGATGCACACCATAAGCGCTATTCCACAGGGGCGAACTGGGCCTCTAAGACTAAATATATAAAATATATAGTATGTGTGATTCCTTTTGGGAAGTTATGATTAGCCCCATACATGAGTCTCTTTAAAGAGGCACGTTAACTCTTGTGGGTCACACGACTATCAGACAAAGAAAGTGCAATGACCCCCCAAAAGATAGTTGACCGACGTCTTTAAAAATCATGTACGTGACAATCTAGAACTTCGAAAAAGAGCTAAAAGACCATTATATAGTGTATATATAATAAACAACACTAGCATCTGACACTCCAAATAACGGGCGCGATTTGACTCTTCTTCGCTACGCATGTGACTTTCTCATGCAAATTTCTGTTTAAAGAGTCCGAAAACCTACGCAAAGTCGCGTCTCATTACTACTTCAAAGAAACTTATTTTAAAAAAAGTTACATATACCACGACCCTCCAAAACAGAGTCAACGCAACTGTCTAAAGAGAGTTATAAGTCCCACGACTCTCCAAAAAAGTCAACAGGACTTTCTCAAGAGAGTTTTAATACCACGCCTATCTCTGAAAGAGCCAACGGCACACTCTGAAGAGAGTTCAACACCTGTAAGTCATATGTGTAGCTGAAGAGTCAAACGGCACGCTTTTTTAGTGTGCGCAGCGTGGAACTGACTACCTTTGTCAGCGACACCTCGACGGTCGGGCAATTTCTGTCACCGAGTCCCAACCGGAGGCGTAGCGATAATGAAGCCCACGGCGGAGTCTCAATGTCAAAGTTCTGGAAAACTCGCGCGTGTGATTGGGCTAAAAGTTGACTTTCAGAAGGACGCCATGAATAATTCCCAGAGTCTTCCACGCAGCTGCTCTCGGGCGGCTTGGACGCGATAAACTCGCGCGTTCCCCCCGA
Organism: Rhipicephalus annulatus; assembly: GCA_013436015.1. NCBI lineage: Eukaryota > Metazoa > Arthropoda > Arachnida > Ixodida > Ixodidae > Rhipicephalus > Rhipicephalus annulatus. Next base: position 99,988 of record WOVY01000872.1, on the reverse strand, counting down.
CCACTGCTTACACAGTCGCGTTAATTATACTAAGCGCAGGAAGCCTCGCAGTCCAAGCCTTATTAATCGCGCGTACGTGGCCAGCTTTGCACGTGAACTCAGTCCAGTGCTTGTACGAAGCGCCAGCTTCGTTAGGTCGAGGAATTTGCGAACCGGAGAACAACAAACACCCGCGACAGGTGGTGGAAATCTAGGTGCGCAGTTTCTTGAAGCGCGTGCACTTCAATCTCGAATTACCGAGAGCATGGTTGTTTACTATAGAGGTATTCACACTAGATGCCATACGAAAATGTTTCGCAAGCACTGGAATACCGGGTGTGGCCTGCGCATGCGCTATCACGAGAAACATGGCCACAATGCTGAAAGCGGTTGCTGTCCACCTGTAGTTTCCTACAATATTTACTATACAGTAAACTCTCGTGCTGCGATTGTTTAGCCACCATGGAAATGATGCGTAGTATCACGTATTTGTCTACTCTTCGTGCCTGCAGGCTTCAAACTCACTTGTGGTTTTGTTTATTGCTATGTTCTTGTGTTTGTTTCTTATAAAAGAATGAATTGTTATGAAGTTCATGAGCCAATTGAAATTTTTGAGTAAAAAAATGTTCAAGTATGAAGTGTATCAGCTAAAGATTTGCTGAGCACAGTCTTGCGACGAAGCGGCGGCTGGCCACGCGAAGCCAGGTGGAGTCAAATGAACGAAATTTATGCAAATCCGCGCGCAACCCATCATTCTCATGCTGACTGAAGCACCATGCGTTGCAGCTTCCATTGAAACTAGCACCAGAGTTCTGAAAGGTGAACTTCTAGAGTACTCTATGTCATCTACACAAATCTATCAAGCGGCCGTCGTGCGATGTGTAGCTCGCTACAGCTCAAAACTTGCTTGAGGTTCATGTCCTGGTCTTCAATCGCAAGGTTGTTGCGTCATTTTGGCACTAATTTAGAGCAACGTACTTCAATAATCGATGCTCTTGGCTTAGTTATTGGAACTCCCAAAAGGATGGAGGACATTGATCACGTAGGCCCGTCTGTCCGTTCGTACGTATGTAAACGTATTGGCTAACATTGTATTATACTTGATATACTTGTACAATAAAAATTTATTGACTGCTTTTTGTTGAATTACTTTTTTATGACAACGTGACAACCAACGCCTTATGTGGTTTCGTTCGGCCCAGAGGGTATAACACACACACACACACACACACACACACACACACACACACACACACACACACACACACACACACACACACACACACACACACACACACACACACACCACACACACACACACACACACACACACACACACACACACACACACACACACACACACACACACACACACACACACACACACACACACACCACACACACACACACACACACACACACACACACACACACACACACACACACACACACACACACACACACACACACACACACACACACACACACACACACACACACACACACACACACACACACACACACACACCACACACACACACACACACACACACACACAGACACACACACACACACACACACATATATATATTATATATATATATATATATACCAACACCAACGCACAGACAGACACACACACGACTGTGATTTACCTAATGTTACCTAATGCAAAAGAAATCCTAATTGTGCTATGTTATCTCATGCATCGAAAAACACGCGGTTGTCAATAATAGTTACAATATCACTGGGAAGTCTGTTCCACCCTTCTTATGCACGAGGCAAAAGTTATGCATGGAAGAATGATCATTTTATTGTGATCAATGCCGCGGTATATCCGCTATGGCCGAAGTAGTAGACGGTCATGCCGGAAGGAAGCGGTGATACACGTTGTGAAATAATTTGAAACAGTGTTTATCTCTCTTCCCCTCTTTCTGTTTTTCTCGTTTCCACAGTGCCTACCGCAGGTTGCTAAACTAATTGCTAGACGAGTTCTTGCAAACCGCGTGAGGTTAGGTTGTAATGCTGTCGGGTTAAATAACAATTGGTTATAAGGCACCAAAAACACAATCACAAAAGAGGACACGGGACAAAGTAGCGTGACTTCTTTTGTGATTGTATTTTTGTGTATTAAAATCAGTTATAAACATTACACCAACTCGCCCAACAAAAACTTCTCTTTCGCGTTCAATAAAATTCCTTGTGAAATACAGCCGAAATTCTTGAAGTAGGCTTCTTCCTGTTACACGGTTGTTAGGCACAAAGTATGCTTTACAGAAAAAGTGAACAAAACGGGCATTTTTTCAAACATGTTGAGCGAGTTAGCGCGATATTCCGTTCCCTCATTGCACGCGCTCATATTAAAACACGCAGATCACGGGGTGGAATCCCAGTTACGGTGACCGCATTTACAATGGAGGCGAAAATGCTCCGGTATCCTGTACTTAAAATTAGGTTCACGTTAAACAACCCGAAATGGTCGAAATGTTCGGAACCCTCCCCTACAGTATCCCTCATAACCATATCGTCGTTTCAAAAATTTTAAACCCAACAATTATAAGGAAGGCCCACACACACAGCTGAACTATCTGCGCATTAGTGCAAAATTAGTGCAAATCTGCGCATTAGTGCATAAGTGCAAAAATAGTGTAATGCGCCTTAGTGCGCATTAGTGCATTAGTGCAACAAGGTTAAAAATTGGGCAGATCCCACATGCAGTGGGAATCGATGATATGCGAAGCACGATGAGGAAGGTTTATATGTAACTTTCAAATCACCATAACGTTAGTAGACGCATGGATGAAGTACAGAGAAAAACACAAATGGAAATGTTATGCGCATTCATGTATCTGGATAAGGTGCAAGTATGTTGTTTATGGCCGCGTAACGATGACACCACTAACGTTTGCAATACCAGCCTCAGCAGTGGTGAGCATGCAAATTATGCCGTACATGACTTCGATATCAGGATTATAACGTTTGAGCCTGGCATTTGTGTTCGCGTCCATTCACGTCACGTAATAACAAATTTTGTATATGTGAAGCTGGCGAAACGGCCGCGAGCATATAATGAGCGTGGCATGTAATCATGTTCTTACGTGACACGCATGTCCTGTTCTCACCAGTCATACACATCCGTCATTAATATATTAGGTTTTGTATATGTAAAGCCAGCAAAACGACCGCGAGCACACCATGAGCGCATGGCATGTAGTCATGACTTACAAGACATGCACGTCATGATTTCCACGTTAGGATCTGCCGCTTATGTTCGCCATGATGTCATGTCATACCATACGAGTTTTGCAATATGTCATGTGCAGGAAACCACGACACGATTAGCAAGACCATGACATGTAAATAATGACATTCAGTTTCAGTTTCAGTTTTTATTAGTTACAAAGCATCGATTACATAAAACGTGTATATAGATGAGGGTACCCGAGTATATATACTGAAAACGGGACCCCGAGTTAAGAACCACAGCAAAAGTGAATTAAAAACCAGTGGCAGAAGATCAGCAGGTCGTAGTGAGAAACTCGTACAAGGAAAAATAAGCAGAAACAACCAACAGTTAAAACAAATAAAGAATACAATAAAACAAAAGTCACAATGCGGAAAATAGATAAAAAAGCAATGCGATGAAAAGTCGAATACGACACACAGAAGTAACACTAAATAAAAATAGAAAGGGTCGCAAAAATTGAAAGAGGAAATGAAAAATTGACACGGGAAACAGAAATAAGTACTTAAAATAAATCAGGACAAGTGGAAAAAGTTATACACCTTAACTAAAGTGAACAATCAGGAGTTGAAAGAAAAGATTTTATTGATGTATTGAAAAGTAATAAATGAGGGCGAAGATTTCAGTTCAAACAGCAAACTATTCCAAAGATGAATGACAGAGAATTTAGATATTTGTTCACCGTAGTTATTGCGAACATGTGGTAGCAAGTAATAATGATTAGGAGCAAACCTGGCGGGGTTAGTATTCTTGAGCGAGCTATACTCAATATATTCCAAAAAGAGTTGAGAATTAAGTAACTTAAAAAACATTATACTTATGTTATACAGAAAATGACTAAAAAGACAAGACATACATGTCATAATTCCCGTGTTATGACTAGCCACTTATGCTCGTAATACAGTCATGTTATACCATAAACGTTCGCAATTATATATATATATATATATATATATATATATATATATATATATATATATATATATATATATATATAGAGAGAGAGAGAGAGAGAGAGAGAGAGAGAGGATAGACAGACAGACAGACAGACAGATAGATAGATAGATAGATAGATAGATAGATAGATAGATAGATAGATATTTAGAAGTCGCAGAAGTTCGCTAAGAAATGCTTCAGATTTAAAAATTACAGTACTAAAGAAGTAATAAAATTACCTACGCATCACATAGACCACCTTAGCATTTTATGGGTTGGTTATGTAGTCGCTGGCTTTTCACTTCGATTCCGTTTGCATGGTACAAAGCTTTGCGTTCAACCAATCTTTTAAAAAAAGAGGGGCGATTCAATTTTCTTTGTTTCAGTCAACAGACAAATCTTTTCCAGGTACCCTGCCACGGTGATTTAAACAAACAACAGCGTCTCTGTATAGTGGGTGAACACACTGTATAAAACAACTCACTCTTTACAATCAAAACAATCGGTGCACTGTCAAATTAAGGACAGGCAGTGTTGCATGTTGCTCTGGAACTGAAACAGAGCTTTTATGAATCATAAATGTTTTTGAATGCATACATGGAGCTGTCTACGCCAAGCGTTCAAAAGAAATGTTTCAGTCAACAGACAAATCTTTTTAGTTACCCTGCCACGGTGATTTTAAGCATACCTCACCTCCTATCATAAAAACGAAAAGCATCTGCTAATTGACCTCACAATAACGCTGTACAGAAAGTGAGAGCCGAGGACGCATTGAAAGCAAAGAAAAATAAATCTTAGCCATTTGATACGCTATGTACACAATAGACCTTTCCCTGTTTGTAAACAGTGTGACATCACTGCGGGCACCCCGCCTACTATACCGTCGCTCGGAGCAGGTGCTAGTTGGCAAGAAAGTTCCGCCGGCAGCATCTTTCTGCAAAGCAGAGCTGCAAATATGCATTTCTTCGACGAACATTTCTACATTGCTATGTCCTTAAGTCACAGTTTTTGAAAAAAGGGGTTCGTGGAAGGGTCACTGTTCCTATGTGGTTATTTGCTCGTCGTAGATGGAAGGAAGAAGACCCTTTATTTAGAGTACTGAGGGACGCGACTCGGACGCAGTGGGCTTCACCCACGTAGATGGCAGCCATACAAAAATCTGATCTTTTTCGAAAGCGAACGTTTCGAATGTACATGTTGACTGGCGCTTTGAGAAATATATGTACGGGATGGATGTAAACTTATTTAATTTGCATCATGGCATGTGTAATGCGGTTTTAAACAAGGTACAGCTTTAGCGGCAGCATGGTTTTGAGCTGCTGTGCGCGACGTCCCGAATAAGGTTCTCACTCATTGCGCAAAAGTCTGATCAGAGTTGAATGAAAAAAAAAAGAAAGAAACACATCTTGCCGTGCGTTAGGCTGAGGTTAAGATATCCTCGTGAAAATTAAAGTGAAATTATGCCGCTGCGTTTCTCAATAACCCAGTGAAAATTCATGTGATGTAAAACACGACAACCTAACAGTATATAGTGTTATTTGGCACAGTTACCTTGCTGTATTTGACACCTATAACGTGTTTTCGTACCTATATTGCTCATTTAGCCCTGATACACAAACTTCTAATGCGCATTGTCACTTCATAAGGATTTAGCCGTAAAAGTACAAAGTAGATAAGAAACAAATTTCCGCTGTTTACTCAAACACGTATCAGGTGTCCGATAATACGAGTTATAGCTGTGGAGAAGCGTATATGCAGATTAGGCAACGCTACAACATGCTCATATCTCATGCGTAGTCGTATATATCACCCGGAGATCAAGCACTTTCATTTTTCTGCACGCCGCGCATACGCTGAGATGTACCCACGCGCAGATGATCGCGTCAAATGAATTTTTACCTTGACTAAGATGTCAGATCGTAAAGTTCCATCGACGACCAGTTTCTGCAACCGGCCAAAAACGAATACCAGTGTTTTGGCGAACTGGACGCATCGCGTTATTCACACTGCACACACCACGCACAATACTCCCAGTTTCACCATTCGTAAAAGTGAACCAATATTGTCGACGCCTTTCAACGCACACTACACGCCACAGTCAACACTGCACATTTTCGAAGACGATGCCGCTGTTCCTCACACAGGCCGCCACGTGTGTTCCCTTCTCCGAGATAAACAGCCAGCCAGTGTGGCGATTATTTCATCACGCACTTTACCACACACCTAGATGCTTTCTGATACATACCACAGCTAACGTTGCCGCTGTGAGATGAAGATTAGGCTTTCAAAAAAAAAAAACTTGCCCCAAGTACCGAGCGACTGCACCCCACTCAGCCACCAGCGGGAGGGTTTCGCCAACCGTCGCCTAGTACGTGCACCGGTGACGTGACGCTGTGATGTACCCCGGCAGAGGTATATTGTGAACACAACTTCTGCTTGCTATTTGTTCCAACTAGGGGCCGGATATGTCGAATTCCGGTTGAATGTTACCTTCAGCAAAATAAATATGCCCAGTGTAACTTTATATTGTAGTGTACATTAGTGTATGATCACTTTTATGAAGGCAATACCACGTTTGACGTAGCGTGTTATAGTAACTTAATTAATATTAGTTACTATAACACACGTACATTAAAATAAAACGGCAGACGGGGAAGATAGACGCTTCCAATGAAAAATTACGTAAACACGGGTGGAGTTCTCGAGCCGATGTTCCGACAAATGAACTTGTCCTGTAGTTCTATCCTTGAAGAAGACAAATCCACTAGTCGAAACCTCGGCTCGAGCACTCAACCACTGTTTAAGAATTTTTCTTATACATAATATATCAAGAGATCATTATTTTGTTGTAAGGTGAGAATTTTAAGTGCCACGGCATAACCTTGTATCAATTTATAAGTAACCGACAATGATTCCAATGAATGTAAAGGCGATGTACAATTGGTAAATGATATTTTCCAAATATAAATAAATATAAAGTAAACATGTATAAACGTGAACAAAAAAAATAACCTGCCGCTGGCCGGGGCCGAACATGCGACTGAGAGATGACCGCTGCACTAGATCATTTGGTAGAACATCGGACGCGTTATTCGAAGCTCGCAGGTTCCTTGTTTGCCAGCCACAAGTTATTTTTTTCGTCCGCTTTTATCTTAACAACTATAATTATTACAGATGACATCTATACTATCCTTGGTAACATTGTCTGTTAGTTCTCATTGAAATGTTCTGTGTAACAACAAAAAAACGCGCCCTTACATTTCCGGTCGTATCAATTTTACACATTTTTTACAGACAGTTCTTCACAGGGAGCATCTGAAAGGGCTAAGCAATGGCATGCGAAAAAACAAAAGACAACGCGAAATGGAGACGTGCCTTCGTGGCCGGACACGCCACCAAGGCCAGCAATGCGATGAAAGTGGACCTTGACCGCGCTACGCAGTCGAGCGAGCCCGATTATCATCGACGAGCGAAGTCGCGCGTTGTGCTCGCCCTCTCCCATTCTCTTTTACATTTTACGTATGCTCCTCCATAGATATCGCTTTTTTAGTGCGATAGCAATTATATGGACAGTCATGGCTGGTTTTTTACATCGCCGCCACCATCATTCGCGTATATGTATATGTATTTATATATCTATATACGGGGAAAGATGCGCTAGCCTCCCCTTTTGCGGAGTGAACATCGTCTTTCCGGACGGAGTCGTCTGGGCGCGCGCTTATCTCGTGAGCGAACAAAAGGTGAGGGAGAGGCGATTATGGTTGCCGCGCTATCGCGGTAATGATTAGCGCGCGGCTTGTGCCTCTACAGCAGGTGGGAGCTTCTACGGGCTCCGCTCTCGACAGGCACACAAAAAGTGGTACCAAAGGTGTACCTGGAGCGGGCGTGTTCTCTTACACCAGCGTTTTGTAGAGTTACGTGAGACCGCATCTAAATGAGTTGACTGCCAGCCTGACTTCGTGCATCAAAATCGTCACAACGCACAAGCCTTGTAGTCATCTACTGTGGCCGCGCCGCAGGAAATTCAGTTTCTTCGCAAGCGCATGCTTACTACAATTATTATTGCTTTTAAAAACGCCAGTTTTGCTTCGTAATATGCTGATATCACATTCACTGCTTCGCCCTTTTGGCGAAGCTTCGACTTTATTGTTTGCACGTACGCGCTCAAAAGCTCCGACAGAAGCAAGTTTTGAACTGCATTAGAGTACTATTTCAGTGCGGTCGGTACGTATTCAAAGGAACAGGAAACAGGGTGAAACAGAAGGCAGTCACAGAGACGGACGGAGCGCTGACTTACAATCAAAATTTTATACCGTACGAAGGGAGTAGGCCTACATACACGCACACAGATCATGAAAGGATGCGAGCAAGAGGAGAACATTGACAAGTTTTGTCTTTTGGGCGTAGACACTAGACGGTGTAGAAATTTTTTAAAGATTTTTTTTTCTAAAACTATCCAAGACTGGAATAAGCTAACCGCTAATATCGTCAGCGTAGTCTCAAATGAAATGTTTCTTGCCGTGCTGCAATTATTGTTTTCTTGGGATTTTATGACGTAATGTATCTATTACAGTTGTATCTATGGTTATCGTACGTTTTTTCCCCATTTTGTTTCCTCACACGGCATGTAGAAGAGAGCCCTGGCAATATTCCAATATCAAATCACTTAATTTTTACTTTTGTTGAAGTAACTTAACGTGGACGTGTGTGTGTGTGTGTGTGTGTGTGTGTGTGTGTGTGTGTGTCGTTTTTGATATTTATTGCATACTGCTTTGAATTACGAATGTTGTCAATCTGCTGTAGCTATTGTTGTTATTGTTATGATTGTCCTCGCATTATGTATGACAAATATTGAACTGTCCAGACTTGCTGTTAACCTGTTCCCCCCTTTGTGCCTTAGGCGCTGTGAGTACCAAATAAATGAATCAATAATAATAATAATAATAATAATAATAATAATAATAATAATAATAATAATAATAATAATAATAATAATAATAATAATAATAATAATAATAATAATAATAATAATAATGATGATGATGATGATGATGATGATGATGATGATGATGAAGTTATATTTTACTAAAACATCAGAAACAACCTGCCACATAGTGCGCGAGTCTTTCTCCAACGCCAACACCGTCGTCTTCACTCTCGACTGGCCACATCTAAAAGGCGCGCATCTCACAGTGATCTGTGCTTTGGAGAACCTAATAAAGGTTCATTAAATAAAGCCCAATTTAATTCACTGAGGCGATAGCGCTGTTCCAACACAAGGTATATATTAATAATTCTACGTAGCCATATAAAAATTAAGCCATTGCCTGCGTATAAGAGATACGCAAGTTCGTTGGTGAGAAGCAATACTGACGGCACATTCACACATATATCACCTTTTTCGTTAATGCAGTAGGCCTCGTATATTACACGTGCTCGTCGTTCCAAATATCAGCTTAATATCGTGCACTGATCAAACCTAGCACGACTGCCACATACGGAGCTGTTCGAAGCTAGGCAGCTACCAACGGAACCCTTCATTAGAGATTTCAAGTTTCAGGGCAGCGATTGATTAGTAATTCATTTTACTTTCATTGCAGAAGCACGACCATTCATTCGACATGACGATAGATCCTACGAATGAACACCAAAACATTCAAACGAAAATGCCTAATGCGTGAATGCGCACAAAAGCACTCGCACCCAAACTCAGCCTGAGCGCATACGTCTACGCGAACATTATACTACCAACGCAATCAAACCCACAATTAGCGGGGTCAATTTCAATGGCGTCGAAATCGCTTCGACTATCGCAGGGGTGTCTGCGATTCGCGTTCTCTAGCTTTGAGCCTAGCAGAGAGGGTGAACGTACACAAGCTAATAAAACAAAGACTAAAAAAACGAAAGAAAAGAGTGAAAGGAGCTATTCTGCCCGGAACCCCATGGTCGTTCTTTTTGGACGTGCCGGGAGAAGGACCGCGCTCGAGGCCATTCGTAGGTCATTCTGGCCGCACCGACCATGGAAACCTAGCAGAGCGTTAACGAGCGCTGCACAGCTGCGGGCATTTCAATCTGCGCCTAGGGACACCGTAGTCGGGATTCACCCACCTGCCGAACCACTCTTCAGCAGTTCGCTGCTGACGGCGGTTATGGTCGATTCTCATTTCCTCAATTACCAAAAGACTTCGGCATTTTCCCTTCCCCCTCACTATCGTGATTAGCTCAGGCAATTTATACAGCGGCTATACAGACTACTCGAATGTGCTAAGAACTGCTTAACTAACAGACAAACTTCGGGCTTGCCAGGAGGCCCGCGAGGCAGCGGAGGGCTCCGTATTCTCTGTCCCGAAGTGGGAGATGCCCTTCACATCTGGCAGCTAGCCGAGTGTCCTTCAGGACCCCTTTTCGGGTAATAAAATATCAGCACCACCAAATCAAAGGGGAAAAAAATTGCTGTGGAGTGGCGAAACACTTACGGAAGGGCTCTTGAGCTCCACTGACGTGAAACCTTGGGAGGGCGAAACATGCAGCGTTTTGAGAAAGATTTTCTTTTATGAGGCACTATAGCGCCAAGCCTGAAACCAGTCACGAGAGAAAAGGTGTTTTCGCTCGTCGAAAAACCCTTCCCTCACGTCATGGAAAAACTGCGTCAGAATGCAGCTCACTCTAAGGTGTCTTTTCTTCTTCCCTACATTCTCGATTTCAGTTACTCACGTAGGGAACGGTGTTTCTGCTCCACTAACGTCATCGGCTATTTGTTGGGTTTTCTGTAGCACTCTATATTTTTTTCTGTGTGTGTGTGGAGCGGTAGTGGTAGCCATTAGCCCACTGTGGCACATACGCCTATTTATGATGCACCGCGACTGCATGAAGCATCGTAACAACAGGAGGCGCCGACAAGCCTAGCCAAGAAGGGGCTTCGCATATAAAGAAATATAAGAATGAAAAAGAAAAAGAAGATGCTAAAAAAGCGGGCCTAATTTGAGCTACAGCCGTTTACTATGCTCGGGGCAGCACTAACAGTCGACCTTTTCTAAATTAAACAATTTCGAATTAGGATGCGTAAAACAATTTCCAACTGCAAGTTTTGCATTTTAAAGCGATCAAGTTTTGCATTTTAAATCGACCATACTGACGTTTTAACTTCAGGTAAGGCAGTAAATGCTCTAGTCTATTAGTGGTGCCCGGGTGCAAGCTTCCATGAGGGCAACCGTCTTGCTCCTAGGAAAGAGAATGCTCATTATTTGAAACCTATTTGTGTGTGAAGATAATGAGAGTTTTTTTTTCGTCACGTCTGCCCCATTTTTATTTACACAACATTGTTTTCAAGATTTCAAATGTATGCATCGGTACACAACCGAATCATTCGAGATTAATTGGCAGTAGGACTGACACAATAGCCTCACAAGTTTCGGTGCACACTACTCCGACCAAACACGGAAAAGTAGGACGTGTGTGTAGGATCTCCAAATGCAGCAACGAAAGATCACGTGACGCCGCGAACGAAAGCGGGGAAAGGCGTTACCAGCAAGGCAAGCTGATCAAAAGGCACGGTGGCAGTTTTTTGAGGCTCGTTTTTAGCTTCTACCACACATGCAAACACACTTCTCCAGACGTTGTTACGTACAGTACACGCCAAGCTAAGATCAGTGCCTGTATACTCTTCTCCCTCCTCTTCCGACGCCCGGTGGCTCCCGCATTTCCTGTCTAAGCCACGCACAAAAGGAAGCGTCGCGGACGAAGCGGCAATCAGCCATTGATCCGTTTCGGCCCCTCACGATCCACAGCCTTATTTCCCAGTGTCCTCTCCTCCCTACGTCCTCCAGGCGTCCTCTTTACGCCATGCCCTTCCCTACGTCCTCCTCACGTTCCACCCTCCGTACGTCCTCCCTCGCGATGGCAAACACCTGCGGAGACGTCGCCATCGATTGGGGATCTTCCGGGAGCAGTCACGCTTGAAACTGCCACCGCTTCTTCGTCGCAGGCAGCGCGCAAACGCGAAGAAGCATGAGGGGGAAGAGGGCGAAATGAGTAAAGACGGCAGTCATCGAAGCACTTCTAACCGTTAATTAGGTAGGTGACCGTCCCGCACGAACGCGTAAAAGGGTGCCCTTTAGTGTCACATTTCCGGTGTCGTCCGCGCACTATTAAGAGCGATGCTTCTAAGGCTCGATGTAAAACGTCGGTCGTCCGCAAAGAAAGCATGCACGCTGTTACTTATCAGCCGCGCCCCCAACGGAGACAGCCTGCGCTGCCGGCACACCAAGTTTGCCCACCTCACGAGCCGATTACGAGCAACGAAAAGCCCGAGCTTCTACCGAGCAGCCGCAGCCAGCTTTGAACGTTAGTTTCAGGCGCTGGAGTTCGGTCATTCTTCCATGTCCTGTGGCACGCTGTGTTTCGAGTCTACTTTGTTTACGCCAAGGCAACACCTCTCATCAGCCAAGAGGGCCCCGTTAATAGCTACTTGTCCATTGTATTCTCTGTGTTCACTACTCTAAAACACGACGCTCTGCGCCGAGCAAAGCGAAAATACATGATGTTACTTGCTCTCGTTCCTAAAAGACGAAACATTTGCCAACAAGAAACATGTTCACACAGCGCAGTTGATGCAATTTTTTTATCTGTTTGCTCCGGGTGCCTTATATATCTCTCTTTATGTTTCTCTCTCTGTACCCATCCTCTCGCCTATAAGAATTATTGTACCCCACGCCGGACAAAGCTGGGCACGTGTTCCGGGAGCTGAAGTTTAAAGTTTGACGGTAGCCCGCCTGTTCGGGATGATACATGGCGAAGGCATAAAACTCGAGGCACCACGCCGACCAAAGCGAAAATTTAAAACACTAACTAGGATGTTTCGGGTTTCACAGGGGAGTCTTGTTCAGAAGTAAAAAAAAAGCTTTTTTTACTTGTTAAAAACAACAATAATAATTGTTGGGGTTTAACGTTACAAAAGCCTATATGATTATGAGAGACGCCGTAGTGGAAGGCTTTGGAAGTTTTGATTATCTTGGGTTCTCTATTGTGCACCTAAATCTTAGCAAACGGGCCTCAAGCATTTTCGCCTCCATCGAAAATGCGGCTGCCGAAACCGGGATTCGATCCCGCGACCTGCGGGTAAGCAGATGATAGGATGCCGTGGCGGGGTTAGTTGTGAACAAGGCTGCTGTGTGTGAACCGAAACATCCTAGCGTGCGTCCTAACTTGTCGCTTCGGTCTGCGCAGTGCCTCGGGTTCTCTGCCTTCGCCATGTTGTGGGACCGAAGCAAAAGACGATGAAGAGAGTGTGCGCGAATTCACGATAATGATAATTTGTAATCTACGTGGCACAGCAAACTCAAGCTCTACAGGCCTTCCGTAATAAACAATTGATAAATAATGGGCAGAAATTAAGTGTTTGTAATGTGTTGTTTTGTTGTTGAGCGGTCTGAGTGTGAATTTATCAGCCAGAAACGTGATTTCCTCCTAGATTACACATTTGATAATGTGGTCAAAATGCGGAACAGTGAAACTAGTTTTTCCTCTGGATATGAGTTCACTTTGTACATAACGAAGTACAACTAATTTTATGCGGTATGTATTCTTCGACAGTCCTTATAGTTCTGCGTTGTTTCAAGAGTTAAGGTGCATGAACGTCTTGCGGAGACCTATGTAAAGGAAAGAACATCGTATGAAGTTATGCCCGACGCGTGTATTTGATCCCTCGTGATAGGAGCGTGGTAAAAAAAAAAGAAATCCCTGACGATTATGATACTGCCTAGCTCTAATTCTGAGCGCAGCTCCGTGTGGGGCCGAGACCAACTGGGTTTGAAGTTTTAGCTGTCAGCAAAGTATCAGCTACGGCACAAATAAGTTTTTATGAAATTGGAAAACATCGACTACGCCGTTATTCATCTTTCTACAGATAAGCGAGGGGCCCGCTAAGCATGAGTGAGGTATGACGTGCACTTTGTTGATGCTGAGTGCGGCTGATGAAGCAGTATTGTGACTGACGACTTCGCAGTGGATGAGAAGCATTAAACCATACACTCGTTGCGCAATTAGTAATGTCTCATGACTGGTTGTTATTTTATTTTACTCTCCTGCCACGCTATACTACAGTGGTTAACGCAATTTCTAGCCTGATATGACGCTTGTACAGGTCTTTTTTCTTTTTTCGCAAACAAGTTCTGAGCACAAGCATGACTCTGTTGTAGAATACTTGACAGCCCCGCAGAGGCCTCGGACTCACCCATTCGACCCCACGTATTTTTTATGGTTTTAGTTTTTCATATTCAATGCGCCTATCATAATCATAGGGTTTTTTTCGGACGTCAAACCTTTTACATCCAACTTTTTCATATTCATTGATTATGCTACCGACAGCTACCGCAACGGCGTCCGGAAATAGTGACAGTGAAGGCAAGGTCACTAAACACAGGAGCGGATGCCTTGAAGTTGTGCTTTAAAACATTCATTCAGCAATAGATTATGCTTGAAAACATCAAAAACATTACAAGACATGCATTTCGCGTTTCACTAAACTCACGAAATTAACGAAAGGCAACGTTCGGGGTTGCTGTCTATGCGCACGGTTTATATTAGATTTTTAAATTTTTCATTTCTTTTATTAACTCTGCCATGATTGTTGTAGAGCTACTACAAGAGTGGTACGTATATTGGAGTTCAATCACACAATTAATGTAGGAACAGAAGGAAGTGCATTAGGAGAAAATATAGTACAATCAGGTAAATCTCACTCTTGATGATCTAACACACATACTATAACATTACAGGCGAGCATAAAGTTTGCACTTTTACTTCCTGTGAGAGCGTGCAGTCACAAATCTTGCGCAAAGAATATATAACGTTGACTTTATTAGCCACGGCCTTTTATGCTTTGTGTCAATAAAAAAAAGATATTGCAACCGGAGCCAGATATGACATCTGTGGTGCATAAAACATGTTCCTCTATAATAATGAAATAATATTGCTAGGAGTGGGAACAATTACATTAGTCAGCCGTCGCTTTCGCAATGTAGCGAAGAGATTGTATTCATGGATCGCTCGTAGGTACGTGGGTCTCGCTTGGTGGATTCCGTGCTAAACGGTTGTGTCGCTCGCGATCTTTTGACGCCGTGAAGCTCTCGCCGATCGGTGCCCTGGCATCAGACTCCTTCTACAGTGTCCCGTATCTTTCCTATCTCTTCTTTCCAGTTTCTTCACTCGTGTGCGACGAGTGCTCCGTCTTCTTCATCTTTCTCCTTCTAATATTTTTATCCCGTTCCCCACCCCTACAAGACACTGCGCCGTGTTACGCCAACAGAAACTATGTGCATTTTTTTTCTTTTTTTCCAAGAACCACTTACTTACTACGAGTAATCCACTCTCATATTTACTAAAGAAACTTGCTTTATCAAAAAATAAACTTCCAGTTTTTATTAAGCCTTACAGACGCCATGCACTTATGAAAACTGCCATGATATGCGTCAAATTGTCATAACATTATTTCAAGACACTCTGCATTGTATTGCAACAGAAATGATTATAAAAGTTTGATAGTACAGTACACACTTGAAAGAAAAAAAAAAGCAACGATCAGACAGGACTGCTCGCTGTTTTTTTTTTGGGGGGGGGAGGGGGGTGCGTATGTCATTCAGCAGTAAGAACAATCATAAAACTAAATTCGGCAGATCCCACATACCTTGGGAATCGACGTTATGTGAAGCATGCAGATGGAAGATTACTACGTTGTAATTACTTTCTTTCGAGTGAACCGTTACGAAGTAGCATTGAAAATACGTGCAAATGAACGCGAACACACACATTAAAAAGCCGCATCTGTTTTACATAACCAGTTGTTCACAGTCGCGTAACGACGCCAACACTAACGTGGATATCGGTAACACCAAGTTGCTTTTTTCTTTTCTTTCAAGTGTGTACTGTGATAGTACTATCACTGGAAGACAGCCATGTTATAAATGGCAAATACCAACAATCTAATTATGTGAACCGGGAAAGCAATTATGGCAGAAACAGTTATAACCATGCAAAGCACCCCACTGCACCACGCTATAAAGGTCGACCTGAAATACAAAACAACTAAAAACATAGAGAGAGAAAGAGAGACCACGAATGGACGATGGTGCCTGCGATGTCGAAAGGCCAGGGCCAGCAGAAAGCGAGCACACTTGCAAGCGGCCTTCGCACGAGCGGGCCTGGCGTGGCGCGGCAAAAGCCGTTGCCTCCCAGACTAGACGCTTCACAGAGCGGCGCCAAAGAAATGAGGCAGAGCCGAATCTCGAGCGGCGCGAACACTGTGGCTCGTCGGGGAGCAGCACACCCTCGACGTCTAGTTAGCAGGCGCAGAGGGTCGGAGGAAGAACGCATAGAGGAGGGGAGGAGGGGAAGGCAACCTCTCCCCCTCTTTTCTCTTGCCTGTGGGCGGACCGGGACGCCTCGCACATGACACAGCGCTCACATAAGGGGACTCTGACATCTTTCATGTACGCGCCGGCGATGTGTCGTCCATACGAAGGGGCGCTTTTATTTACTGAGTACTCGGTCTCAGCATAAAGATGTCCAGACCATGACTATTCGAAAAAAAAAGCAGGCGCGCAGAAGAACGTGGCGATGGTTGATACAAAACGAACGGTGCGCCACATTCGGCGCCTAAACATAAGGACATCGAGGGTAGCACGGCCAGGAACGAAGAGAAAATTCTTGTGCTCTTGTGCAAGAAGTGGTATAGGTGTAATGTAGAAGGGCGACGAATGAAAAGAAGAAACTCAATGAAGAAAAAAAGAAAGGGGGGGAGGTAGTGTAAGAGTGGGGAAACGGAAAGCACCGTATAAGGCGGGGGGAGAGGAAGCTCGGTTGCAGAGAAGAGGTTGGCCTTTGGCTTGGATATGACGGAGAAACCAAAGGCGAGCAGCAAAAATCGAGCAAACAAAACAGAAAACTAGGAGTGCCTCTCTTTCGGGCACTCCCTCGGGAAAACCACGCCCAATCATCCCCAGCTCGGACCATACCAGAAAGGAATCGATAGCGCCTTGACCCGATAACGCAACTGAAACCCCTACTCAGCTGTAACACCACGCTCTCCCGTCTCCTCGTTACCACCACCTCTCCCACCTCCTCTCCCGCTTTCTCATCGCCGATACCCCGTACTCAGCGTTGCTAGCACCTTTTTTTATTTCTTCAACCTCTAAGTTATTTCGTTCCTTGTTACTGTTACTCATCCTTTCTGCCGTTGCCTCGTTGCCGGCTGCCAAGAGGTGACTTTTTCTTCTCCGCGTTCAGCTTTTCAGCCGGCGACGTCATCAGCCGCCTCTGTTCCTCTACCCCAGACATCTCCTTCCTTTCCCAGCCACGCGTCCACTCTCTCATCCCAGCCGTTCCTCTGTCGGGCGCGATCTGAGGGTAAATCAAACGGAAGTAACAAGTAGAGGCACTTTCGGGTCGAGCCTGCCACGTTTCTCTTCGCTGCCTCCTCTCTTTCGCCCTCTCTGTTCTGCATTGCACTTTTCTTCATTTCGAGAAACACTACAATGCACGAATGAGGAGAGCGAGATAGAACCGACGCAGTAGAGGGTCTTCATTTACAACGCGCCCTCCGTACATGCACGCCGTTGGCGCCATTCGATTTCCGCCTTCTTGCAACGGGCTGTTGCGAACGGCGATTCAAGACCCAACGATGTTTAAAATTGCGAAGTGAAACGATGCGTTGCGTAGATAAACGGTGACGAATGACACAACACAAAACGGACAAAGACCTCGTGCAATAATAAGTTTTATCGAATCCCTTTCACTCGTCATATATATTTATATAGAAAATGAAAGGGTACGTGTGAAATGGCACTCGCTGCGCCATTAACATTGTGTAATGACGGGTTATTATGTTACTCTTACGCCACGCTATGATACGAAAATCCCTACAATTCCTTGCTCGACGCGATGCCTATATAGGGCCGTATTGCACATTAGTTTCAAGCACCAGCATGGCTCTGCTGTTGAATACTGGGCTGTCACGGAGAGGATCCGGGTTCAGAACACATTTAATTCTGGGTATTTTTTCGCATTTTATTTTTTTATGTCCATCAGTTAGTTTTTCGTATCTATCGTTTGCGCCGCCGACGGCGACGCAGCTAAACGCAGGAACGGGCGCCTAAGAGCTGTGTTCTTGAAGATCTTCGGAGGAACAGCCTAATTTGATTCGCCCAACTTGAAAAACTACTTATGCGCGTATACCGTACCAAGCTACGGCTAAATGCACCACGCACCGCTCCTGAGTGCTGAAAGTAGTGCTTCGTGGATCACATGCGCTAGCTACACCACGCGCACACTTAGAAGCAATGCTTCACCGGCTCGGTCATTATATTAAAAGAAACGAAAAGCAAGAAGATTCCGGAGAGTGCACGGCGGGAGTTACTAACGCATCGTGTTCAATGCTGGGGGTATACGTCGGCGTGGAGGTAAAGTCGATGCAGCTGGTTACCTTCCAGCATTCTCCAACGTACATCCTCGCGAAATGAAGTAGCGTTGGGGGCGCCATTCAATGACTACGGCGAGCACTCGATGAAGCCGTCCTTCGGTAATCACGTTGCGAATTTTCGACCGTGAGTGCATGCTGTATCAATCAGGCGAAAGGGCGCGCTGTAAGAATATAGCCTCATTCATCGACGTTCACCTTGTTATAAAAAAAGAAAAAAAATCAACCTGTGGCTTTTTTTCGCTAAGAGCGCATAAAATAACAGCGAACCTTTTAGAAAATTTAATCCCCATTCATCGACCCCCTGATTTTATACGGACTGGTATTTTCATTTTTTTCGCATGGTCAACTATGTCCATATACAAAGCAGAAGATGTAAAATAGAATGTGACAAAAGAATGGTTCAAGAAGTATTTGATTCTGTAATGTGAACCAATGCTCACTTAGTTCACGCTAGTCCTGTGTTGACTTGTGCTTACGTTTCGTGCGCCCTTCGTTTTTGAGCATGACGTTCAGTGTGGAGCAGTGAACGTTTTTAGTTGGGCCTCGTCCAGCATATGCTACTTTTATGCGTCCTTTGTGTCTGAGCACTGCGCTGCATGCTTCGGCCTGATTTCCGTTCTTCCATGGCCTTCCAAACTGTTGCTATCACATTCATTGCTTCGCCCTTGCCGGAACACTGTGCTATTTTTTTTCACGAACAAACTATAGGCCAGCGACCCATATTCGTGAGACATTGCCTGGCAATGAAATATGGGCTCTCTGCCTTTTGTCGTGGTAAGCACAGTTATAAAAGAGCACCTTTCGAGTAAGCACTTCTAGGTCATTCCTTGCCGAGAGATGTCGGGTAGAACACAGCCCCCAAAAGCTGCCACATTACTGTGTCGGGACAAGCCGCCGGCTAATGGAATGTTCCAGAAACCGAGGCCCAATGTCTTCCGTTTTTCTTTGCACCCGCTACGCTTTATCCGCTGGCTAGGGTGAGTAGCTTTTGTCGCATCGGTATTTTGCTTAGAAGCAATGACGCGCTTCCGTCCAGCAAACGACCACCCAGCACTGCGCTATCTTGCTGTTTAAGCAATAACGCTCTTCCGTGCAAACGAATTCCCTCCAACACAAGGCGAAACATGAAAAAGTAGCGAAGCGATCGCCGACCATCACGCTTACGTCACCTCTCTGGCCTCCTTCGCTAAATCTTTCAACCTAAAAAAAAATTCCTATATATTCTTTTTAAAATGGTATCTTGACCACAGTAGTGTTTATACAACAACATCACATCCCGGAAGAAAGCGACAAAATAAACGAGAATGGCAAGAAATTAGTTGGCGGACAACTGAAAATTCAGTCCGCGGCGGTTCCCCAGAGGTCGCTTGTTTGGTCTCGGTCGCGGCGGTTGCCTTTTTGATGGTGATGAAATGCTAAAGGCCCATGTACGATAGCAGTGCGCGTCAAAGACCACCGCATGGTCAAAACTTGTGGAGCCCTCTACAATAGTGTCTCTCATAATATAATTGATTTATCGTTTTCAGAAGTAACAGCCCATTTATTATTATTATTATTATTATTATTATTATTATTATTATTATTATTATTATTATTATTATTATTATTATTATTATTATTATTGAAAAGTGGGATTCAATAAACTAACAGGGTGATGGTGAGACGAAGAGAGAAAGAGTACACGCGTATGGTTAGAGCTGCTGAAAATGAATGCGCGCAATAGCAGCACACGATCAAAACCAAACAAAAAAATTAAAGTAAACTTCTGAGGATTTCTGGAATACTTAAAATAAAAAAAAAGCTTAGAAGCAATGAGAGACCGGGACACTGCCACAAACGATTCTAGAAAGTGTCTTCAAGTGACAACAATAGGACAATTTACATGTACTAGTACTGATTGATAGTACATTGTTCTCAAAGAGCGAGAAAATACAAAAAAGTGTTGCTGCCGCTTTTCGTCTGTTGTTACTAAGAACATATTGTATTAGTAGCTAACTGGGTGACCTCCTCTAATTTGGTGTGAGTGCAACCGAGGATGCCACCGGCATAGGTGGTGAAACGTCTATGTAATTTCGATATATTTTTGTTCAGTTTAAGTCGGAGTAAATCTTTTAATCACGTACCAGACAAAGTACCCGTTTGTTGGGCGCACCCGCATATAACTACATTATAAAAACGTCGTACTAAATCGACAAACATTTGCCATCTTACTTCCGCGAGCCGTAGTAATACCGTACCAGCATGTTGACAGGCGGGAATTTACTAAAGGATAGCGAGCGGTCAATCACGTTTCATGCTTTCCCGTGCCAGCCACCAGAGCGCGCAGCCATTGGCAAGAGATGGAATCTCTAACCACGCTACGGAGGCGCTGTTTCAATTCTCGAACGGCGGATGATTGCGTCAGGCATAGGCTGTCGGAGCTCGGAAGAAAAATAGGGGGTGGGGTGTGGGGTTGAAGGATCATTCAATTCGATAAGGGAATCGCCAACCGAGTTACGCCGTAGCGCAAGCCAATACAACCCCTCTCGAACCAAGTTTTGCGAACTTTTCGAGCGGCCGAATGGAGACCGAAGTAAGCTAGCTGGTAAGGATGTAAGCTTTTTTTTTCGGTTTCTGTGTAACCAGGTTAGCTAAAGCTCTGGCAAGGGAAATCATGAGTGGGGAGGGGAAGAAGGCTGTCCCTAAAGCGATACGGACATGAGTACTTGCTACTGGTCTTCCCTATAGGCTATTCTGCCTACTTTTCATCGCAGTAGAGTCCTCATCGTATGTATTGATGAGGAAACAAATACCCCATTGAATTGAATTCACTACGCGAATACACAGGAATCGCAAGTGTAAGAGCTCCCGGGATGACGACTTCGTCACGCCAGAAGAAAATATTCCTGAATCATTTTGGGGGACGCAAGTCATAAAAGATATACAGGTATGGCTAGCCAGGTTGACAAAGAAAATGCTCTACCCTATCGAGGTAAGGATAGAACGAAAGAAGGTAGGGTAGGTAGAGATCTAGCAAACGAATGTAGTATAGAAATGTAGGCAGAGATGTAAAAGAATTATAAAATTCCCCTCATTTGCCAATGGATCGGCCAAGCAGGCAGGGCCATTAATGAAAAATTACGAGAACATGCGCAATCACTAAAAGGGCCCGCGAGCAGTCACCTTAGAGATAACTGTTAGAAATGCGAATGTGAGCCAGTTTTTAAACATAATCAAATACTAGGCACTTAAGCAGAGCAAGGCCAACGTGAAATCATTCAGGCTCTTTTTTTTTAATCCAGAAAAGTCAAGAATGTTTTGTCAGGTAGCTTCACTATTGTATCGCAAAAATAATATGACTTATCTTTCGAAACTGTTATTCGGCATCATTACGGTGATATATTGTTCCCCAGTATGCATACCGATTGTGTTTTCCCCTGTACATCATCATCATTATCATCATCATAATCATCATCGTCGTCGTCGTCGTCGTCGTCATGATCATCAGCCCGACTACGTCCACTGCAGGGCCAGTCGCATGTTCTGCCAATCAATTTGGTTCTGTCTTTGCTGCTGCCTCGTTCCACCCGCAGATTATTTCTCCCCTTTTCACATTTGCCTTCTCTTGGAATCATGTCAGTTACCATGAAAGACCAGCGGTTATCCTGCTTAGGCGCTACGTGCCGTGCCCACGTCAATGTCATCTTCATGATTTCAACTACTATATCCTGAACACCCAATGTCACCTCTATGTACTATGGTGCCAACGCAATAAAGATATTGTTGTTAGTCAGCGCCGTATTTGTGCCCCATCGTCTTCGTCTCGTTCTAGCGCTGCTGCTTCGTTCGAAATTAGCGTCCTGCATCCTCCAGTTCACCACACGATTTCTACATGAAGTTGGGGGTTGAGCCTGCGCATGGAAGCCTCCTAGAGCTTCTCACTAGTTCAAGTTCAAGTTCAAGTTCAAGTTTATTCAACAACGATGTCAGTTTACAGAAAAGTGCGTACAGGATTGGTAATACACACAAGGAGCCCCAAAGTTGGAAACTGTCAGGGGGGCTCCCATACATGATGTTAACGGGAGAAGAAACAAAATATACAACATTCAGTTGTTACGGTATCTTCAGTAAGAAAAAAAAAAGCACAGTGCGAAAAAACGAAAGTAGAAAATACATATATGTTTAGCAAGGCAAAAAAGAAAACTCTGAAGAACAAACAAGCGCAAGTTATAATACAAAACGTAAGGACAATATAACATGTAGCAATTGTTATCGCTACATTAAAAAGCAGTTGTTAAGATGAAGACAACTGTTGCAAAAAATATTTCTTTACTTGGTTTTTGAATGCATGTTCTGTGGTTGATGATTTTATTACGTAAGGAAGGGAATTCCACAGCTTGATTCCCGTAAATGTGGTAGTGAACTTGCCGTAGTTTGTGCGAACTTTAGGCAGAAGGCGGTTATCAAGCTCAGAAAACCTAGTAATATTATTATTTACAAGGCCTTCCAAGACAATGCCATCTATATGCACATTACCGCGAAAAAGCCTATACATCACAACTGATAACTTCAGCTGAAAGAGGTGATAAAGAGGATGTATATTTAAATTCTGATAACGTGGCGTTGCATTGGTTAAGAAATGGCTGAAAGTCATGAGTCGAAGTGCTTGATTCTGTAGGCGTTGTAGTTGGTTGAGGTGGGTCAAATATGTGTTACCCCAGGCTGATATGCAATAAGATAAATGGCTGTGAATATGTGCGTGATAAAGGGAGTGGATTATGTGTGGCTGAAAATATGAACGAGTTTTGATTATGGCGCGTATTCCAAAGGTTATCTTGCGAATGAGTGATTGCGCATGAAGATTGAATTTCATATGCCGGTCAAGAACTACACCGAGAAACGTTGTACTGTCGGACATGGGAATTAAATTATCGTCCAGACGCACAGATATAGATTTTGAAAGTACAGTCGGGAAGGAATGAAAAACTACTTAGAGAAGTAAGGTTACAGGTGAGGAAAAAGGAACCCACAGCACCAATACACGCTTGAGGACTTGTTCGCTTGCAGGAAAAACATGTCTTTAAACTATTTAGGTAAGAACAGATTCCGCTCCTTGGAACAGCAGCGAAGCAAATATGTAATTACGATACCGTATGGTGAAGCAGCATACTTTTGACGAGAAAAACGGGGCCAGGAAAGATACGACGTACGATATATTATAACTAGCCTCCCAACAGCACAACTGAATATTTTTGTTGCACAACTGCATATTGAACTTATTACAGCCAAAGTGAAAAGCGCTTGAGACAACAGCGAATGCGTTACACAACTTATGCAAGGGCAAATTTCGGTAAAGCAGCAGATTAAAAAAAGATGCTGCTTTTACCGTTTTTCATGTCTATAGCATTGCAAGCGATAAAAAGAATTGAACCTGCTATGCTTCGCCTTTGTATCATTCAATGCACCGAAAAAAACATTGGGGCAGCTCCACCAAGCCTGAAATGCGGAGTTGCACAGGCCTCTTTATTTCTCTTCGGCTTTCTCTTTAGGTTCTCCTCTCTTTATTTTTTTTTCTCGTTTTACGATTTCTTCCTGCTTTTTTCTGTATTTTTACTTAATCATTCCTTGCTCTTTATCTCTTTCTTTCTCTTTTCTACCTACTTTTCTTCGATTTTTCCTTTTCTCTCTCACTCTATTTTGCGCTTGCTTCCTGTGGTTTACGCTAAGCGAACTAGTTGTTTTCTTGGTGATGATGATAAGTGATCATCCCGCGCTTGAGGAACAGGAGGAAGACGCAATCGATGCAAGGCGCAAGCGAGCTCACTTACCATCAAGGTGCTCGAAGAGCGCGCTCAGTATGCTTCCGATGGAACGTTAAGGATGCAACGATGACAACATACGAACGTATACTTCAGCGTACAACTCATTAAAGCATAAGACAACATACTATATAATACCCCAGTACACTAAAGTATAAGGCAGTACGCGACAGCCCGGCCCCCTAAAGTGCTCCGCACCCAAATTAAATCTACGAAACATAGCAGTCACGTCACTAGAGAGCATCGTAAATACGCTAACGCGCGAAATAGATCGCTGAATAGGCGCCAGAAATGCAGTTTCTAATTTGTGAGACAAACGAAGGCCTTGGTTGGTTTCCAAGATGTTCGCAGGTTTAACAAAAGCACCACAAGCGATCCTACGAGAGCCGGCGTCAATACCACCCGCCTGGCGTCACTCAAAGCGGCGGCTTCCGTTTAGAAAGGTTTTTCTTTATCGATCGGGACAATAAAGCACTCGCAAGCGCTTGTTGCGGTTTATAGGCGCATAAATATACATTAGCGGCGTCGCGATTCAACACAAAGTGCAGAATCACTCCTCGTCAGTATACTGCGAATCAATATTGAAGATACCTTAAGCTCTCTTCCAGCGATTCCTGTCTTTGCGGCATAATCTGTGACACCAGCTGTTTTTTCTATAGACGTCAAGATGAAATAAGCTCTCGAGTGGTCACGTCGCGTACCTGGTTCTGCTACGCAGTCGCACGCCCGCTCTCCTTTGTCTCACATGAGTATCCTGCGCGATCAAGTGATTTCACGTAATTTTTTACGTGTTTTCGACTGCGCAAACGCGCACAACGGCGTGGAGCCGAAGATAGCGAAATCTTGATAGTATCAACGCTTAGCGTTGACATTGCGCACGTCAGTGGCGTAGCCAGGCGGTGGCACACCGGGCGCACGCCCCGTCCCCTGGATTTTTTTTTTTTATCGTAGCATACCGATTACAAAATGACACTCTACCACATCTGCCTGTCAGGCCTCCACTGCAAATAAGTACCCCCCCCCCCCCCACACACACACCAAATGAAAGTGTGCTTTTAATAAATAAGTGGCGAGGAGGAGATACCACCTGTACAAAGGGTAGCGCAGGCCAGAAAGAAACTACAAGAAAATCTAAAAAGATCATTCTTGATCTCTTCATCAAGAATATTATTTTGGAAAGTCCGAGTGTGCGATGTGACGCATTGTATGTTATTGCGCATGTGTGGCATGGTAAATACACTGTGGCGGTTTTGCAAGAATAAAGTTTGTTGCGTGACGCTCTTTCCTTACGCCTGTTCTTCCCCAGTGGCTTGCGTTGTTAAACTTTCTTGTAACATGTACCAACTAGCCCAACAACAAATTTAACTTAGAACTACTGTATCGCCTTTCAACTCGGGGTAATTTAGGGGTCCTTTAAAGGGCTTCTCGCCAACCTGCGTTCAAAGACGACAGAGTTGTTTTCTCCTCGCCTTCGCTAGTCTTCCTGCAAACGGTATCTCCTCCTCGCCACTTATTTCTTCACAAAAACACGTGCAGAATGTCAGCAATAAGCGTTGAGTCTATCAGGATTTCGCGCTCCTCGGCTACACGCGGTTAGCGCTCATTGCGCAGTCGGATGCGCACACAATGGATTGAAAAGAAAAGCTGAGAATTTAAGGGCTCCTTTTTCTTTGCTGTTGTTGATTGTTTGTGGGGTTTAACGTCCCAAAACCACCATATGATTATGAGAGGCGCCGTAGTGGAGGGCTCCGGAAATTTTGACCACCTGGGGTTCTTTAACGTGCACCCAAATCTGAGTACAAGGGCCTGCAAATTTCCGCCTCCATAGTCCTTTTTCTTTGTTAGACACATTATTAATAAATACTTAGAGACGATGATGCCAAGGAAAGTAAAGGGGATGTTATCAAAAGTAAATGTAACATAAATGCGCAGAAAGTGATGCGGATGAAAACATAACTTGCCATTGCCAAGGACTAAACCTGCGACCTTCAAAACACGTCCGATGATCTGCCAACAGAGCTACTGCGGTGGCCATGCACCCATACGCTTTATGGGGTATGTGGTTTTAAACCAAGGTGTGATAGTCGGAACCGCTAGCAGCAATGACAGCGAGAGTGGGATGCACTTTTTTCTACTGTTTAGTTCCAGTCGGCATCCGTGTGTCACTTCACGCTACATCAAAGCTGCTCAATTAAACAAGTTTTTTATTTCCTTAACACCAAAGCTACTACATCTCTATTATGTTTTTTTTTCACATTGATATACCAATAGGCATTGCTTGTGCCGGTCTTTTTTGTTGTTCTAACGTTTAAACGGCATATAAAAATTAATTAAGCACCAGGTTTGCATGACACATTGCACGGAATAATGGTGAATATTTATTTAAGCGTACTCCTTAGCGATGGCAAAACAGCTTCTCTTACGTGTCGTCGTGACTCATTTATCACTTTTACGAATCAAAATGGTCTCCAGGGGCCGGGGACGGGGGACAGACCACGAGGAAATGAATTACTTTTCCCACCAGCGAAAGGGCGCTACGACAATCAGTTCCAGATTAACTGCTTTATATCTCTCTTTTTTTGCCTCATTTCAGACCCCGGATTAAGGTGACGAAAAGACAACAGCTGAGTGAAAACAAACAAAAAAAAACAAGAGACACACAACGTACGCAGCAGATGCGATTGAAAAATCAAGCAATGCTTTTTGTGGCTTCTCAGTACACAATGGGATTTCACAGACTGCGGGATTTCTCGAAGCGGCGAAAGTTCCCTGTTCTTTGCAGCATTCAATCGGACTACACAATGGTTTCCTGGACCTTTTCCGCACAGTAAAATGCGAACGTTTACTATGTTCTTAGCAAGTTTGTAAACGCGAACATTTTTTTGAGTATGAAGACAATAGGAGCGAACATAAAATAGGCTGAAAATTTTTATGACGGTAATGCCAGTGATGATGATGAATCTTGCTATATGATCCTGCTTCAAAAACATGGGGCTGTTCTTTCTTTTAACATTCCCACAGTCGACGCGCCATCACGCGAGGTAAATCAATCTGTTGTTTTAAGTGTAACGGATAAGGCGTTAAATACAGGAACGAAAAAATTACGAACAAGTCACTTTATTTTACAAAATCCTTAGGTTCACAATGATCACCATCATAAATGTTGAAACACAATAGTTGGGGGGGGGGATGAAATGGTAAAAAAATCAGGGAGGTCAACCACATTCGTAGCGCTCGGTTTGCTACCGTGCATTAAGTCGAAGGCGAAGGACAGAGAAAGATGGAAAGAAAAAGATAGAGAGAATCAGACACACGAAAAAAAAAAAGGACAATACAAGGTTTCTTCGATAGCTAGATACGTGCCTGATAAGAGCGTCATCAACTCATCTCTTTATCTTTCTAGTAAATAGCGCGATTTCATTTTTAGTAGATAGAAGTCTTGAAACTTGTCACGTGGCCATGTTTGTCATTGCGCATTCGTTTAGTTTGTTTAAAAAAGGGCGGTTTACTTTTTCAATAAACCAGTTGTTAGTCTGAGATTGTCCTGTCCACTTCATTCTCGTGTATCGTTTTTAGCACAGTTATAATTACCTTAAATACTGTCACGGGGTGAGAGTAGGCAGAGGGTAGAAATATATTTACAGATTGTACACGGAGCACACAGTGTCCTTGAACCATTATGGCGGAGTGGCAACAACAACACGAACTTTTGTTCAATTGTAATTTTCGTCGCCTTTATGGTGCAGTCGTTGATGTTAATGACGACTTCTATCAATACGAAAGAGTTGGGCCGAAGTACTATAGCCCATTCCAATGTAGTTGTCAAAATAGCTGTAACTTCCAGGCTCTCCATTGAGTATACTGCGCATACTGAGGGCCACTACCATCATCTGCAGTCATTAACGATCACTCGAGGCAGCCACAGAATCCGAACTGAATCCATAATTTTTCCTCGAAGAGCGGAACATCGACAGCAAGTTTTTTGTTTCGCTCATATATAGGAGGTAAGCTTCGCCAGTATGATGTCCTTTTGTAAGCGTTTATTTCACACGCGATCACGAGGAAAGACGGATATAGTATAAGTTGGCGTAAATTTGAGGCCTCTATACTTTTTCACACCACTGCCGGTCAGCACTGCCAAGGCTACTGGGTGTAAGCAAGCTTTCGCAGCAAAACACAGTTCCAGATATACCTTACAATTGGCAAGGTAGACACATTTCCACTTGTTTGGGAAGTGTTACGTCGCATCGGTCCATGGCAATATGTACATACATCTGCCAATTGACGTGACGTGCATTTAATTGCCGTTTTAATAATCACCGATAACCCTGATTACAAATCAACATGTCAGCGCTCATGCAAATGCAACCGGCAGGTTAAATCCAAAGTTGCGCTTGCTATTTGCCCTCTGCGCAGGCCGCGACAACTTAACGCTCAAACGAGCCATAATTTTGTTCCATCTCACGCTTTAGACAAAGCATCGGGTACAGTTTGCCTTTATTTGCGAGCTAAGCTGTTTGTTTAGCCCAAGGAGGCTGTGGTTCAGCCACTCCTGCTAAGCCTAACACGCCGCGAATTTTATAGTAGTTTTTGGAAGTCGCGCAATAGGTCACTAGTACGTTGCTGTCAAAGCCTATAAGCTCGTTACTCTAAAGCAAATACAAGCGTCCGTTTCTTACCTATGGGTCACACAGCACACGATGACGTCTTCAAAATTCGAAGCGGAGGAAAGTCGAACTGATCTAGCATCGCGGTAAGAAATGCGCAGTTGCTGTGGCCTTAAAAGACTAACCTATTCTCCATCCTGAAAACACAATGAAAACAGCAAGCGTGTTCCAAATCACACGGAAGCCAACTCACTCAGTCTGGCACTCGTTCAGTCATTTCACCCGATTGCTTAAGGAAGTGTGACTCACCTGAAAATATAAAGAAAACGGAAAATTTCAGTTATATTCCTTCATGTGTGCTTATCTATAAGTGGTCGACAAATCCTGTTCACCCGAAATACACATTTCGTAGAGTAAGCAGTAATTAATCAGAATGTAAAAAAAACGGTACAGTACTGGGGCAGGAATTGAAACGTGGCGTAGCTCGGCAGAACATCAGGCGGCTAAAAATTGGCGCGATCTTCATTTAATTTCAACGTGTGCTAAAAATATCCCTGGTTATTGCGTGAACAAAGTTTGTAGTTTGCACGAAGAACGATGCACTTGGAATACATTTTGACGAAAACGTCAAAAACGTCCGTTAGGCGACATTTCGCACAGTGGGCAAAGTTCTCAACTCATCAAAACTTTTTTTCTGTCTCAAATATTCAAGAAAATCACTGTTTACAGTGCCAAAACAAGTACGATTGTGGGAAATGGATGACGAGCTCGAACTTAGACATGAACACACAAAGAGATTTTATTTCTATGAAAGTGCCTTCAAAAATTTTCTAGCATCTCCTGCATCTTTGACACCTATAGTCATTTCTCCCGATATCGTAAATGGTGATATGTCGTATGATTCTAGGTTAATTTGATTGATTGATATGTGAGGTCTAACACCCTAAAACCACCATATGATTATGAGAGACACCGTAGTAGAGGGCTCCTGAAATTTCGACCACCTGGGGTTCTTTAATCTGCACCCAAATCATATGTTCCTAGGCATTCGTAATAAATAAAGCCTACAATCACTACAGCACGACGTGCCACTTGTTTTAAATCAATATCAAAATGTCAAATGCTGTTCAGCGAAGGAACTTCAGAAACTTTTTGTAAACATGTTATGATGGAAGGTTTTTCTTTTTGGAAATATTGTTTTAAATATACATTTGTCAGTGCCAATTGTTTATTATTGCTTTAAACCCTTGCATCTATTTCGCTTTTTTTGTGCACTGAATTTATTTCAGTATTCATTATAATATTTAGATCTTGTTTTGTACATTTGTGCTAATATTCAATTCATTTTCGAGCTTCAAACAATGTTGCTAGTTTTTTTTATTACAACCACCACGTATGTCTTACAACGAACCATCATCCCAGCCAAGCTACTTTCCAACAGATTTTAAGCAATGGTATCCCCCAGCACCCTTCAATTTCTGAAAATAAATCTCTTGCATGTGGTGTATTATATGGAGCCATCCATGTTTTGTCATCATGTTTTAGACACATATTTTTTTATTTGTTGAATGAAAATTTGTTGTCTTTGCACAAGTGCATGCATGACTTGTGTTGTAGGTGTATTTTAGCGCGTTATTTTGTTAAATAAAATGATAGTGAACAAATTAAGTATCTATTTTGGCGCATGTATGTTCAATAATGCGCGTGTTATTTCTGTACAATACCATGGTCTCTTAAACGGCCTCTTTGGTCTCATACAGTTTCTTTAGAGGTACACTGGAGAGAAGTTTAGCGCTATGGCATGAGAATGATGGGTTGTACACGGGTTTGTCTAAAATTCGTTTTTTTTTCGGCTCCATGTGGCTCCGTGTGACTCTAGTTCACTTTGCCGCAAGATAAATCTAAGAAAATGTTCGTTAGTTTCAGTTCACTAATTTAACGTTTTTAGGCTCACCTATGCAAATCGGCTCGTGAGGTACAAAACGAGCCAGTCTTTTTTTAAACAAAACCAAAATACAGCAAGAAACAAAGCCACAAGTGCATTCGAAGCCGGCAAGCACGCAGGCTTGCCAAATACGTGTACTGCACGTCATCACTATGGTGACTAAACAATCATAGCGCCAGAGTTTTTTTCTACTAAATAATATACAAAACTACATGTTTGGGCTCTGTCAAGGAGTAGCCGACATCATTTATCATAACTACCTCCAAATTCACACTGCTGGAAACGAACCCGACTTGACTTGATTAAACAAGCACTCGGATTGATGCGTCGCGTTTGGCCAAACTCAGCATAACACAAACCTTTGTTGACGAGTTGCGACAGAACAGAAGCAAGCTCGTGGAAGCATATTATATCAAGAATAGAGAGCGAAAGTTGCACATAAGTGGTATTTAGCGCTTAAGTAAATGTACTGCGGGAGTCAGATGTTCACAGGCCACGCTGCCCTAGGAATGCATGGGGAAGTGGACAGAGAACTTTTGATCCTTCCTGTACCTCCTCCATGATTGCTTAAGAGGGACAATCCTAGATGCGCATGCGAAACAGTGTCCACTGAGCCTGAAATAAATACTAGTCCGTCAGCGTTCTCTTCTTTATGTGTGCGTGTTACGATACGTTCATTCTACAGTCTCCTCGTCAGTATCTACCAGAACGCCCACGTGCAAGTACAGCTAAGACCAATTACTTTGAAAACATATTTGAAATGGCCACCAAAACAATACGGACATTCGGCGTAGAATGACACGCATAGAAGTAGCAGATCGAGAAAAGAACGAAAGGAAGAAAGAAAAAAAGAAGGAAAGAACGAAAGAAAGAGAGAGAGAAAAAAAAGCGGGAAGGTTTCCGGTTCGCTACCCTGCACTACCCAATACTTCTTTTCCACCGAAAACCGTGTACCAATAACAAAACAAGTATAGAGCGAAAGATGAAGACCGCGCAGAGTGCAATAGAACGTGTAATTATAGTATTAACATTAAGAAATAGGAAGACAGCAGAATTAGTCAAAGGAGTTGAAGATATCCTGGTTGACATCAAGGGAAAAAAATAAAAGAACCTCGGCTGCCATGAAATACGTATAGGACATGATAGTGCAGGACCGTGAACTAGTGGTCACAAGCGATGGAAAACGCAGCCAGAAAAGCAGAGAGTTAGATGGGGTGACGAATTGGCTAGTTCGCTGCGATAAAATGAAATCTGCCCGAAACAGGATAAACTGGTAAACTGGAGAAGGTAAACTAAAGAACACTGACATAGAAACCATCTTAAAGGCGCAACTAGACACAACACGCAAGAAGAAACAGACGAGGACAGTCGCACTTGGGTGTCGTAAAGCGTGGCAGCTTGGGCTAGTTGGTATGACATGACGATAGCTACAGCGCGAGAACAGAACGACGACACACAGACAAGAAGTACTTCACAGGGATGGGAAAGAAAAGACAAACTACAGATGTAGTTTGT
The DNA here is from genome assembly GCA_013436015.1 of Rhipicephalus annulatus. Taxonomy (NCBI): domain Eukaryota; kingdom Metazoa; phylum Arthropoda; class Arachnida; order Ixodida; family Ixodidae; genus Rhipicephalus; species Rhipicephalus annulatus. Next base: position 67,491 of record WOVY01000872.1, on the reverse strand, counting down.
CTTTTCTTTCCCGTCCCTGTTAAGTCCTTCTTGTCTCTGTGTCGTCGTTCTCTTCTTGCGCTATAACTATCGTCGCTATGTGTCGTGTTTAGTTGCGCTCTCGCGATGGCTTCCATGACAAAGCACCAACTCGCCTAAGAGTGAGCTCTTTTGGAGATAACTTGGAGGGGCCTTCGTCTTGCAGTGTACTAACACAGGCTGACAATGATGATCATAAGGACTTGTGTAGGAATACAGTCGTTTCATTTAAAGATAACGCAATGAGAGGGGCAAGGAGAGAGACAGAGATAACTTAGGCACAAATATACCGGTGCATCTACGAGGATTTCCAGCAGACAGAGGTCGACATTACGAAAACGCCCGAAACTAAGCAGCAGGGGCTGTTGCGAGGTTGAGACAAAAGTCGGAACAATTCATGAGCTGCTCGGGTGATTTGCATTCACTTCCAACATCCGAAGCAACGCTCCGAGCAGAACAAAAAGAGTTTATATATATATATATATATATATATATATATATATATATATATATATATATATATATATATATATATATATATATATATATATATATATATATATATATATATATATATATTCTAGGCACGCGCCGCGCCTAATAAAAGCGGGGAAGGCCACCCATTTTTTCGTCGCGGAACGTCATTAGGCCGCTGGTAGTGTGTCACGCTCCTTATGAGAAGGCTTTTCTGGCCACTGAAGCCATGAAAGAAGTGTAGCTTTCAATACGTGTGCCGAGAGGAACCAATGAGAAGCTTGCGACGACTCATGCGTTTATATATTCTGGATGCATAAATAGTTCACTGCAGAAGAACATATGCTCAGCGGCATGGAGATTTCACGAAGAATAACAGTACGAATTGAACATAACCCTCTAAACAGGCGCGCAAAAAAAAATGGCCGGAATTTGCATGTTACACTGGAAATGTCGTCGAAAGATGATAGCCTTGCTTCTGGAGAGAGTGAACAAAACGTTTATTTGATGTTCTGCGCAAGAAAATGGGTGAATTGTATTCTGGAGGCGCTGCGTTAGAGCGCCTCGAGCGTGTAGCGGAGGTGAACGGAGGCATCGAGGTACGTTAAACACTAGCGCCGTCTGGCAGTTATCTTCGAAAACGAAGGCGTGCGCGTCCGCGGAGAAATATGCACGCCAGTCTCGGAGGTGACAAGGTGTAGAACGCAAAGCGACGGGCAGGTGCCACCACCACGTCGTAGCAAAGCGTTGGAAACGCCTACCTTCTTGAGCATCGCGTTGCACTGTCAGCGCAGCGCGATAAACGCTACAGCCCTTAGAGTTACTTGTGTGTGCCTCTTCTAGCATAAAGACACACATACAAAACATCGAGGTGTTGTTATGGCGCCTCAGATATGCGCAATAATTGTTTTTTAATGAACGCTAAACCTTGAGCAATATTGGTGGGCGCTGCGGACGGGGTTGGCCGTTTAGTGCCGTTTGAAGTATCGATAAGGGCGGACAGACAGCCGGACAGACAGACAGACAGACAGACAGACAGACAGACAGACAGACAGACAGACAGACAGACAGACAGACAGACAGACAGACAGACAGACAGACAGACAGACAGACAGACAGACAGACAGACAGACAGACAGACAGACAGACAGACCAAAGTTCTTCCGTCGAAGGTCCCTAACAAAGACTGTCATCTATAAAATTAAAACATTGAGAAACGATTTATTTCAAGGCGAAAACCTGGGATGCCTCATCAAACGGGAGATTCGACCATTGCCAGCGACCGCCCTTGCGGCGTAGGGGACGGGTGCAACATTGATTGATTGATTGATTGATTGATTGATTGATTGATTGATATGTAGGGTTTAACGTCCGAGGGACGGGTGCAAAAAAAAGCCATTAATGTGATCACGCCATGACGTCGACATAAAGTTACAAATTCTGGCATGATGTCACGTGACAAAACGTCAAACAGTTTAAGCGACCTTACACACGATGCAATCATAGCGCCCTCCCTTTAGTGGCAAAAAAGAAAAAAGAGAAACAGAGACCATGCGACCTACAGTTTTGAACAGAGTGACGACCAGAATGAAGACGGCACTTGGCGGCGGCACGTGGAGCCACGGCTCGTCTTCCTTCCCTGCTCCCTTATAATACATCTACTGAGCAGAAAAAAAAAGAAGACTTTGGCGTTGGAGTTGTCTTACGCGAATCCCCAATGTACACTGAGTTTTTATATGTTTTACACGGGAAGAAAAATTGAAGGTATTACGCCAACGGACAAGGAAAACGTTGCAGTGGGTCAGGGAGAAAACGCCAATTAAGGACATCCCAATCGATAGCAAGAGTCAATGGGCATCCATGGGCAGGGCATGTAGCGAAATGTTTAAAGAGAGCCGCTGGCCATTAACAGTATATACTACATTCTAAAGAAAATATAATAATATATATAATTGGTGGGCTTTCACGTCCCAAACCCACCAAATAATTATGAGGGATGCCGTATAGGAGGTCTACGGAAGTTTTTACCATCCGGGGTTGTATAACCTGCACCTGAATCTATATATAGGTAAATGGGCCTAGGTCATTCCGCCTCCCCCCAAAATGCGGCCACCACGGCAGCGATTCGAACCCGCGATCTTTAGGTCACCGGTCGAGCACCTTAAGTACGAGACGACCACAGCAGAGCTGACTGCCGGATAATGCAAGGGGAAAGCAGACAGTTAGGTGGGCGTCTATGGGAACCTTGCGAAGTTTAAGATGACCTTACATAAACAACTCCAAGTACAAAGGCGAGGGAGTGATTTATTTCTCCGCCCCGCCGCGGTGGTCCAGTGGATAAAGTACTCAGCTGCTGATCTGCAGGTCACGGGATCGAATCCAGGCTGCGGTGGCTGCATTTCCGATGGAGGCGGACATGTTGTAGGCCCGTGTGCTCAGATTTCGGTGCACGTTAAAGAACTCCAGGTGGCCAAAATTCCCGGAGCCCTCCACTACGGCGTCTCTCACAATAATATGGTAGTTTTGAGACGTTAAACCCCACACATCAAATCAATCATAATTTATTTCTCCTTGCCTTAGCTACCCTTGCTACAGGTGATATCTCCTCCACGCTACTCATTTAATAATTAACACGTGCACGACGTCCGCACTACGCGTACAACCTATCAGAGTTTAGCGCTTTCAGCTACACCCTGTTATCTCCGCTTGCGCAGCCGGAAACGCACAAAACCGAGTGCAATGAGATGATCGCACACGACTGTCACGTGAGAGAAGGCAAATCGAGCAAGTGCCTCCATAACAAGGCAGGGCCAGGTACCACAACTCGCAGCTGATATACCTCACGTACGAATCACTCGAGAACTGATTAAATGGGAAGCACCTTACAGGATCTTGGCCTGTCAGTGGTCTTCTGTCCTCGCGGTGAGTCATGTAGCCCCGGTCTATCATGAAAACGTGCATGTACCACAAAAATAGGCGATAGTCACTCCTTGCCATCGGTCCACGAAAGTTGAAGGCAATCGCTAACGCAAGAAATAGCTGACGACTTTGGCAGAGCAAAGACACCCTTCCATACATGCTTCCTATTCCCCAGTTTTATTTTTCTTTCTGACATCACGTGAACATCCTCCTACCGTCACGATCATGTCCAAAAGACAGGAAATGCCGGAAAAGAATAGCGCACTGGCTGTGTACCCAAACTCACGATGTTCTTCCTCCAAGCGGTAAATATCTCGTTACAATGCTCATTAAAATATAAACTTATTATACCAGTCTTGTTTTGTTGATCACCGACAGTCGCGCCAATTTTATCGGCACTTCCATGTCAGGCCTCCCTCCCGTTGACGAAAGACGATCTGGGTGCGCAGTTGTCTATACAACACCATCACGAGAGAATGATAGTAATATAGAGTTTTAGTCTGAAAGCCGCGATGCGATTAAGAGTGACGCCGTAGCGGAGGGATTCGAAAATTTCGACCGCCTGGTGTCCTCTAACGTGAACCGACACACAGCACAGGGTCCTCTCTCTTCTATCGAAGTGCGGGCGCCGCGGCAAGGATCGAACCCACGACCTTCGGGCGAGCAGCGAAGCATCGCAACCATTACACCAGTGACTCGGCGAAAAAGTTGGCCACGAGAAGAAGCCCAAAATACGCTTACTAAGAGCGGAACTGGCAACCCTGTACGATTTGCTTGTAAGCAGAGTAGCATCTGGCAGCTCTGGTAGGCATCAAACTAACGGCGCACTAAAATGGGGAGCGAGAAACAGGGGAAGTGAAGCACGGGTAATGGGAAAACGGCGGGAAAAGACAATTGGCAGAAAGGGAGCGCACGAGCACGAAGGCACGGCCGCCCGAAACGGCCAACAAAGAGGTTTCTCGCAGATGGGCCCGCTTCCTTTTGTCTTGGCAGCCACGGGCAAACGACACGCTCGAGTTTTGTCGATGCGTCATTGTGAATCCTCCAAGCGCACGTAAAAAAACGGTTTATGACGTCAAGCGAGATTCTTATTATGCGAAATTAAATAAAAACGAAGCGCATCTGTTGGAATTATAATGCTTAATGAGAGGTCGGTGCCGATACATGGCTCCTGCTACTACCACTTATTACCTTACAGAATGATTTGCGTCACGATGTTATCAATAACGATAAAGTATTGCGAAATTCCGCCACGAGAAACGTTCATACACAAAATCAATGTTCTTCACAAACAATGTTCCCTCACAAGAAATACAATAAACACGCCCGCAATTAAAACACAGCTGTCATAAAATACGAGGAACGATTCGAAATATACGCCCAGAAGCATCTCAATGCGAACAATAATTTTTAATGAGAATATTTTTAAGTACTTCCGACACTTCTAAAAATAGCACGATTTCACGTGTAGTGTTGTTCCTAAGGGTTTTTGTTGGCTGTAAAATCACCTTCCTTTAGCACACGAAGTTGAATATATTTTCGTTGTATTAGACCAAGGCATACTCCAATCATTTTTCATCCTGGCTTTTGTCAATGTTCGACAGTCTCAAACATATGTTGCAACCAGGCTCTTGTTACTTGATGTACCCAATACTGATTAGTGAAAGTTAGATTGTAATTCTAAATTGAGATACACATGCACACGCCGAAGTACAGGAAGGCGGGGTACATTACACCACGGTCCTAAAACCGCTAAAAACTTTCAACTCTCACTTTTTTTTGTGGGTCAATACGCACATTGCTTCTTGTACCTCAATAAACCACCGTGGCGGTATAGTTGTGCTGCTCGACTGCGTACGCATGTCGCGGGATCGAATCCCAGCTGTGGCGTTCGTATTTTACAAGAAGGAAAAAATGCTGTAGGCCCGTGTACATTTAGGCTTAGGTACGATTTGATCAATGAGCTAGCTTGAGAGGGAAAGTACAGGAATTCAGAGTGTCGCTGCAGAACAGGTACTCGGCTCTTAGTGAGGAAACCAACCTTTGCGTAGATACAATGAATGATAATCTGACGAGTATCATTACGGAGTGTGCAGTAGAAGTTGGAGGCAGGGTAGTTAGACAGGACACTGGCAAGCTTTCCCAGGAAACGAAGAACCTAATTAAGAAGCGTCAAATCATGAAAGTGTCAAGTACAACAGACAAAATAGAACTAGCAGAGCTTTCGAAGCTGATTAATAGACGTAATGTATGCGATGTAAGAAGGTATAACATGGACAGAATTGAACACGCTCTGAAAAACAGAGGAAGCGTCAAAGCAGTGAAGAGAGAACTTGGGATAGGCAAAAGTCGGATGTATGCACTAAGGGACAAAGAAGGCAAAATAACTACCAATATGGATAGGATAGTTAAAATAGCGGAGGAGTTTTACAGAGATCTGTACAGTAGCCGAGACAACTACGACCTTAATACTATAAGAACTAGCAGTAACCCAGATGACACCCCACCAGTAATTATAGAAGAAGTCAGAAAAGCTTTGGAGAGCATGCAAAGAGGCAAAGCTGCTGGTGAGGATCAGGTAACATCAGATCTGCTGAAAGATGGAGGACAGATTGTGTTGGAAAAACTAGCCACCCTGTTTACGAGGTGTCTCCTGACGGTAAGGGTACCAGAATCTTGGAAGAACGCTAACATCATCTTAATACATAAGAAAGGAGATGACAAGGACTTGAAGAATTACAGGCCGATCAGCTTGCTCTCTGCAGTATACAAGCTATTTACAAAGGTAATTGCTAACAGAGTAACGAAAACATTAGAATTCAATCAGCCGAAGGAACAAGCAGGATTTCGAACAGGCTATACTCAACAATTGACCACATTCATACTATCAATCAGGTAATAGAGAAATGCTCAGAGTATAACCAACTACTATACATAGCCTTCATAGATTACGAGAAGGCGTTTGATTCAGTAGAAATATCAGCCGTCATACAGACACTGCGGAATCAGGGCGTAGATGAAGTATATATAAACATTCCGGAAGAAATCTACAGGGGATCAACTGCCACCATAGTGCTTCATAAAGAAAGCAACAGAATACCAATCAAGAAGGGTGGAAGGCAGGGGACACAATCTCCCCAATGCTATTTACCGCGTGCTTACGGGAGGTTTTCAGAAGCCTAGAATGTGAACAGTTAAGAATAAGAGTTAAGGGAGAATACCTTAGTAACTTGCGCCTCGCCGATGACATTGCATTGCTGAGTAACTCAGGGGAAGAATTGACACTCATGATTACGGAGTTAGACAAGGAGAGCAGAAAGGTGGGTCTTAAAATTATACTGCAGAAAAACGAAAGTAATGTACAACGACCTCGGAAAGGAGCAGCGCTTCGAGATAGGTAATAGTGCATTTGAAGTTGTAAAAAACTATGTCTACTTAGGGCAGGTAATAACCGCAGAGCCTAACCACGAGATTGAAGTAACTAGAAGAATAAGAATGGGGTGGAGCACATTCGGCAAGCACTCTCAAATTATGACAGGTAGATTGCCACTATCCCTCAAGAGGAAGGTATATAACATCTGTATCTTGCCAGTACTTAGCTACGGAGCAGAAACCTGGAGACTTACAAAGAGGGTTGAGCTTAAATTGAGGACGACGCAGCGAGCAATGGAAAGAAAAATGGTAGGTGTAACCTCAAGAGACAAGAAGAGAGCAGAGTGGATTAGGAGACAAACGGGGGTTAAGGATATCATAGTGGAAATAAAGAAGAGGAAATGGACATGGGCCAGGCATGTAGCGCGTAGACAGGATAACCGCTGGTCATTAAGGGTAACTAACTGGATTCCCAGAGAAGGGAAGCGGGTTAGGGGGAGACAGAAGGTTAGGTGGGCAGATGAGATTAAGAAGTTTGCGGGTATAAATTGGCAGCAGCAAGCACAGGACCGGGTTAACTGGCGGAACATGGGAGAGGCCTTTGTCCTGCAGTGGACGTAGTCAGGCTGATGATGATGATGATTTAATAACGCCAGGTGGTCGAAATATCCGAAGCCCTGCACTACGGCATCCCCCTAATAATTTAGTCGTATTAAAACGTTAAACACGAACAGTTATAATCTCGTGTGCCGTCGATTCGTCGCGCTACACAATCTGCAGTATTAGAGCGTGACAGGCACAGGAATGGTACTCTCCGAGTGCTTCTTGAATCACAAAGCACACCATGAAGCTATCATCGCCAATCTATTACAAACGGAAAAAGACGGCTTCGTAATGCATTCGTTTTATGTTTCACGAATATAAAGGCGTATATTTTTACACAGTATCTTCAGATATTGTTAACATGAGCGTTTTATGAGCTTAGATATAATTCCTAGATGCTAACAAGGCAACAAGCGAATAATCATTAAAAGGGAAGACCCCTCCCCCCTGAAAAAAAAAAACAAGCATAGCAACTTTTGCAAAGAAGCGCAAAAGGAGCGGCGAATGAATATTTTCTCTCATTTATTATATCTTTATATATAATAAAAAATTACTTTCAATTACGAAGTCGAGTTGAAGAAATCGCTTTGTGCAGTGAAAGCATGAAGAACTATAGGAATGAAGGAAATTATTTAGTTTTTACCATTCTTTTATGGATGTAGTCTCTACTCGGTTGAATGCACGTTTGCCAGTGCATGATTGGCGTTTGTTGATTCCTCTCAACGCATGTATAATTAGAAGACTAAGCCACTCAAACTCACCAACAAACGGACTGTCAGAGAAACGACAAACGTGCTATGAGTGAACTCGACGGTCACTAAAATACCTTCATCTGCTGAAAAAAAATATGTATATAAATAAGCCTAATAAAACGCGACAAGCAGCTGGAAAATTTTATAAGCGACTCAATTAAAAAAAAGCAAATTCGGTTATTATTAGCTCAACTGGTACCTCAGAGCTGCTCAAATGGCTTTTTATGCGCTATACGCAGCCTAGGTGATCCCAGATGTGTGACTTTTAATTCAATGACGTACGGCCACCGTGTAAGGCCGTATCTTACCTACAAACATGTTATTCGTGAACTGCACACAAGATATGGTTTGGTATCTTTCTGGCTAATCGTCAAGACTAGAATTTGATGGCCCGAAAAGGCTGCGAAGGCTCCCGACGAAAGAACAGACGAAAGTGCGCTTGCTATTCGGTAGCGCTCCTGCACTTCGCCATGCGCACCGAATATCCACAAGCGCACGAGGTGGTGGAACGCCATGCACGGTGGAAGAGCCCGCAGTCAAGCCAAGCGGGCGAAGATACGCGATGAATGAGACGGACTGCAGAAACACGGTGCTGCCGGTAATGATTGTGGTGCTTGTATTGGGCCATAATGATGGGAGTATACGGAGCCAAAGGATAATGATGCCTCGGCCCGTCAGGATGTAAAAATGGGACAGGAATGCATGATAAACTAAGGAAAGAAAGAAATGAAAAGGGAAAGAGAAAAAAGAAAGAAGGAAAGAAAGAAAAAGGGAAGAAAAAAGAAAGAAAGAACGAAAGGAAGAAAGAAAGAAAGGAAGAGAAAAAACGTTTTCTTCCAGCTGCTTTCGAGTAACCATTACTCGCCATTGTAATCCAGTGGCCACGGTGTTCGACAGCTGACCAGCTGGTCGTGGGATCAAACCCCAGCCGCGGCGGCCGCGTTACTGCGCGTATTCTCTTAAGACCACGCACAGCGCGCACAGAAAGTCCAAAAACATTTCACACGTAATCACTCATGATTTAAAGCATGCTACCCATTACACAGAATGCAGGCATATGCGAAAGCCTAACCGACAAAAGCCCCTGTCAACTTTATCCATCACACTGTAGTAATGCGCAATTTACACTTGAGTAACATGATAAAAAAAAGCATGATATTGTCACATGGTCGTGACGCAAACGGAAGGAACAGGCAGACTGGATGTTCAGATGAAACTTTTGATTTGGCCGAACTTGTGGCCACGTAAAAGGTAAGGCAGATTACAGCGAGACTCTGGCACTGATATCAGTGAACAGAGCGTCGATCAACTGACAAGCCGTGGGGGGCGTCGGCGTTTACACACGTGCAGTCGAATATTCTAGCGTTATCGCTAGCGGCCGCGTAGGTTCTAGAATGACCTGTAACGTTCACGAAGTGGGCGTAATCTATATTTCTGCTCATTCTTATTTACCTCGCCCGTTATATATATCACGATAATTATTTGTTCACGTATTTCATTACTAACTACCGTCTTGTTTCCTTTTTATAATTGTGATGTTTGTATGTCGGATCAAAGTTGACTGTTAGCCAGTCTTCGTATAAGATGGTGTTCTCCAATTGCGTCTAAGTTTCGTATGACTTTTTTTTTTGCCAGGTTTTATTTCGGAGCAAAAGCCTTCGTTAGGCTCAGAAGTTTTGTTTTTTGCTTTTGCTTCGTTTTAACATGTTATACGTACAAAAACAGAGCAAATCTCAAATCTGAAAACCTAACATGAAGAGAAAAGAAAGGTGAATAGATTGAAAACAGACAATGACGCCAAGGAAAGTATAAGGGCCGTTATCAGTGGTAATTACAATGTAAATGCGAAGAAAGAAAAAGTAGACGAAAAGACAACTTCCTGTTCGCAAGGACCACACCTAGCACCTTCGAAGAACGCGCGTCCGATGCTCCGTCAACCGAGCTACAGCCGCAGCCATTCCCCCTTCCCCCCCCAAGTCCACTGTATTGGAATTACATATGCGTATTTATATCTAGAGGTGTCAGTTAGCGCCGCTGGTAGCGATGACTAGCGCCAATAGAAGTCGACTGCAGAACATCTTTTCTGAATGTTGGCGTCCCATAACACGAGACCTTATTACGAGCATTACAATTACTACTAATCACAACCCCCATACTTTCCTTGACACTACTGTCTGTTAGTTCTCATTAATTTAAGTGGCTAGAAGAAATTGTACAGTTTCAGCTACACTGCACACAAGTGCGCGAACGGGGTACAGAAATTGTGTACGGGAGCGAGACGGCGCTTTCCGACCTCGGCAGCTTCTTCTCGATTTGCATCGACCCTCTCTCGGGTGGCGGTGTGCCTGTGTCGACGAGTCCCCAGATTTAGGACACCCGGTTGAAGAAAAGCAAAACTTATACCGCGAACCACGTGCTGTAACACAATCTGCCCCTCTTCTCCGATTAAATTGTCCTTCCGAAAACACACGGTAGCACCGCATCGCAAAGAGGCAAGCCGAACGTGCAGCCGGAGGACAAGGAGATTTAAAGCAAATACCATTTCGGAAAACCAAAAGCTAAGCAGCTAAGCGTACACTACTTGCGTGCAACGGTATAATATGATGATTTTTTGTATACCTCGTAGATGATGGATGGAGAACAGGATTGCAACACGAAATTTCACCATTGCCGTGTGTTCTGTGCTGTTTTTATGTGTACTGCTGCATTTCAGACTGAAGCAATACCAACACGCCCAAATCGAACTTTTGTAGAAAAATACATCAATAAATGAACGTGTCTGCACCTTGTCGCAGGAAAGAAACAGAAATAAAAGTGAGACGCTACCATTTGCGTTCCCCACTCGACGCACTGAACACGGAATTTCTTCTAGAGTGACTACGTCCAAAAAGGCGTTACTTTCTGGTGCCTTTGCCTCAAAATATGTACTTTTTGTTTGTTTATTGTGCGTTGCTAGGGAAGGAGGAGGGGGGGGGGGGGTGTTGGCTAACCACTGATGCACTGAACGTGTCTTAGCATGCGTTTTTGAATCAGGCAGTGCTAGTGCGCGGAGTCAGCTGTCAACCAGAGTCGTTATAGGAGGCAGACATGGTGTAAATTATATATACAGGGTGCGCCAGCTATCTTTAACCATAGTTTAAAAATATGCCGACACACTCAATTAACACGCGATCAAAAGCATGTTGCTGACCGTTGTCTGGGGGGGGGGGAATCAAACTATTTTTGTGCTCTAAAATATTGTTGAATTTGATCTGTTCAATTAACTAACTTCTGACAGAACGAACATGGGTGAAAAATTTCAGTAAGAAATTTGTAGCTTGGTTTGCAAAACGTCCGATAAAACAGTTTCAAACGTTATATACGGCAATTATTGTTTTTTCGCTAACTACAAGTCCCCGCGAAATACGAAAAAGAAATACCACGTGACAAACCCACACGCACCCATACGCTTACCTCGCACAAGTTCATGACAGTGATAAGCAGTCACAGTGGTTATCGCTTTTGTGGCCGACAGCAAAAGGTGTTCATCGCAAAGTCCCCACCATTGTTGCGGCCCTGTCGAGACAGCACAATCGAACAAATGCCACGGTCGTTCGTACGCGGGACGTGTAGGGAGCACTAGAATCATCGTGCGCACTGGCACGCGAGTGAATTTGTCACGTGGCATTTTTTTTTTATTTCGCGGGTATTTGCAGCTTCCAGAAAGTACTAATAGTTAACAAATATAAAGTTCAAAACTGTCTAATCAGACGTTTCGCAAACCGATTTAAAACTTTCTTATTGAAACTTTTCATCCATCGTCGTTCCTTCAAAAGTTGATTAAATAAACAGATCTAATTATTCAATATTTTAGAACGAAAAAAAAAAAGATTGTCTAACTCTAGGCAACGGGCAGCAACATGCGTTTAATCACGTCGTAATTGCGTGTGTCGGCATACATTTAAACTCTGGCGATATATATATATATATATATATATATATATATATATATATTGTCACGATGAGTCACAAGTACTGGGGGATTTAGCAATCTCTAGGACGATGCGTCAGTCGTGGCTGGCTCTCGAGCAGAGAAGAAGCACGCGATCTTCTTTTTTCCTCCAGATTGAGAGCCGCTCTTGCTGTCGACCCATTACGTGCTGGTGGCAATATATATGACGTCACATACAATGTTTCTCACTGTGTCCTTTTATTTTTTTCGTCACGCAAAAACAGCTGTATTTTTGTATCCTGTCCAGGAACAGGAGCGGGTTGATCGGCGGAACATGTTAGAGGGCTCTGCTTTACGGCAGGCGTAGTTAGGCTGATGATGATTAGGATGACAACCCCGCACGTAGCACTCCTGATAAACATGCATGTGAGTGTTGTGCTAGGCATCCTGCAACTGTATATACCAGCGAAACTGTCGTCCCACTTGACAAAGTTCTAAGCAATTTAAGCACATGTTAAATAACACCAGGTGGTTGAAATTTCCGGAGCCTTCCGCTACAGCGTCTCCCATAATTATATGGTAATTTTGGGTCATTAAACCCCACATATTGGTCTAACTAACAATCAAGTTCTAAGCACTACATCAAAAAGATCAACGCGAAATCAAGTCGCGCACTTTCCGCGAGCAATTCTTCTCATTAATGACAATACAAAATGCGCTCTCGCACGCTGCACTTCACCGCTCCGTAATGACATCGAACTTAAGTCTCACGCGCCATGTATCATATCTCACGCCACATTTCCTGAACGCAATCTTTCACTTTATCTCTTCTCGAGCACTCACTCCTAGTAGCGAGCTGTTTACCAGCTGAGAGGACGCGAGCGCCAGTAAATTACGCCTCTCGCTCACACTTCACATCTCCCCATTTCCAGAATGTTCACCTGCTTTCTCGCATAACTCCAGCGTTGTACGGCGAAGCGCACCGAAAGCGAAAACTCCTCCAGCGAGAGCGGTGCGTGTTTAACGCTCGCCAGCTCCGTCGTAATGGCTTATGTCGGGAAGATTTATGCCGCCAGACACACACTATAAGGTCGCACGCCCGGAGGTTATTCGTTTGTTGTCGTTTATTTATTTTCCCCTTCTTTGTCTTAAATTTTTTCTAGTTACATAGAAAATCACCAGTCGGGGAGTTGGACCAAAGGGCAGCCCCTCTTCAGATTAGCGAGCGGCGATATATTAGGAGTCAAGTATGAGATAAGACACGGATAATGGGAGTTTAACACGACATAAAAAAAAGCGCGAGCAACATTACGGGGAGTGCGAACTGTATTATTACACGAATGTTGGGAACAGAGGTCACGTACTTTAGAGCGGGAGAATGATCTTGGAAGCCCAGAACGGCAAGGCTGGTCCTAATTTGTTTAAAAGAGAAGGCACCTCCGCTATGCATTGTTACAACCTAAGGAAAAAAAAAAAACGTTAAGGTAGCATCGCACAAGGAATACCAAGCCTGAAGGAAGTGTGGAGCGCGGCACCCTTCGTTTCTTTTCAGTTTTCTTTTTCTTTTCTTCTCGCTTTCTTCCACTTTCTTCTTTTCTGGCTTTTTGTCGTCGCATGTTTTTTTTTTTCATTTATCCTTCCTCCTTTAGCTATTTCTTACTCTTCACTGCTCTGTCTACTTTTCTTGCGATTTTTTCTCTTTCTTTCTCTCTTACTATTACACGCTTGCTTTTTTTTTATTTTACACAGAGTTTTACCTGCATTCCGCCGAGCGCATTAGTTGTTGTTTTTCTTAGCTGCTGACGATACGCGATCATCACCAAGAAGTTTGATGATTGAGTGATTGATATGTGAGAATTAACGTCCCCAAACCACCAAGTGGTTATGAGAAATGCTGCAGTGGAGGGCTCCGGAAACACAGACCACCTGGGGTTCTTCAACCAAGGAGCTCGAAAAACAAGAGAAAGAAGACTTTTTTTCTTAGCGCGAGCGCTTGCTCACTTATCATGAAGGCCCCTACTCGAAGAAAAAGACGAAAAATACTTGTCGTCGGAGCGAGTCACTCTAGTACGACACAGATGGAGCATTACTCCAAGCTACCACAACACCATATGACAGCCCGGCCTCATAAAGTGATCCGCCCCTAAAAAAAAAAAAAGGTTTGCCTCCCGCAGAATATTTGAATAAGCACTCTATCCAATTCCACTTCCGCACTTTTATGACGTCAAGCATGACTTGATTCTAGTGATGCTACATACTACGCCGACTAATTCCCATTTCGAGACATGAAGATTTTCCATGTCGAGCATTTTCCCGCGCATAGCTTGAGCGAAATTCTCTGTACGAAGATTTCAATTCACGCAAACACACGCGCGCATGCGCACAAATATGATGCACGTGAGTGACATGCTTAAATGATGACTGCGCTCCTGCACAACACAAAATAATGGAATAACAGAGAGCTTAGATGGTGCGTATTCATTTTGAAACAAACAGGGCAAGCAAGCACGGACACAAAAAAATGGCTATCATCAACTGTAGATGCCCATTACGGCGGGAACAGAAAGCACGCAAGCCGTCACCTGAGGCACGGTCATCATTATCGACGGAGGGTGGGATTGGACAGTGGTTAATCTCCTCTTCATCCCGCCTCACCAGAAGGAAACTGCCGGACATTCCATTAAGCTTATCGTTCAACTTATCTGCGCAAGCGCATGCAATATCCGAACCCATCAATCTGGCTCACGTGGGGTCTACGTGAAAATAGGGAGCTTTAGTTGGACGGTTTTTACGGCCCGACCCTCTCTTAGTTGGCCCGTTAAGCTGCAGCGGAGCGGCGGACGATTTTCTCGTTTCAGCTATGCGTTTTCCGTTCCGGAGCAGAACTTCCACGGTTTCAGTGCACTCTGGTTAAGTTCAGCCTCTTCAAATAAAACTGCAGATCACATTTACAAAGTAAAACAAGTATACAAACTTCAAATGTTCACGAACTATTCCAACTAGTCCTTATTCGGATTAAGGCTATAGCGATGGCTGCACGTTCCAACCGGAGCAGCCGGAACCTCTGTATTCCTCCGCGACGCCTAGAGAGTCAGTTTCACAGCGACCAAGGCAGACGGCATGTCAATCACCCACGAAGAACGGTGCAGCATGTCGAGAAACTCGTTATTGTTGCTCTGCGCCTGCCTCGCACGTCCGACAGTCCGGCACGCGCGAGAGCAAGTGCCGTGGTTTGTTGCCACCACGCCGAGTCATTTCGACTTCTCGTCGACGCGCCTGCGAAAAGTGCTTTGCACGACGCGAGCAGAGGCCCGAAACTGGGCCAAGAAGCGGCGTGGCTTCTATTGATTCGCAGCCAGCTGCCTGGGACGGGTTCGCGTGCGCGCGCGCTTAATCTTTGCTGAGCACGAAGTCGCGCCGCGGCCGACCTTGGTATCCAGCTGACGCGGCTGCGCGCGTGCCTCACACGCTAGCGCGAGCTTTAGGGGAGAACGCTGCGGAGGGGCTTCACCTTGTTTTGTCTCGTAGGCGCGCCGATCGGAAAACCGAACACCCAGCGTCCAAGGTATTATCTTACGCGCGCATCGAAGAAAGCGGGTCTTTCTTGTGGGCCGGGACAAGAAAAGGTCCAGGCGATTATATTGAATTAGCTTCATGCCGACGACGTTTACGCGTGACTACGCCCGCGCTGCGGGAGACCCACCCGAACTCCAATAAGGCACGAAAATGGTGCGTGCCCGCCGCTTTTCGGGGTCACGTCTTCAAGCCATGCTTGTATTATATGTTTCTTTTCGTGAACTGTTTGTTTGTACGATATACTTCTTTTCCTTCTGGGCACTCAGTCTAGGCGGAGGCACAACTACACAATAACCTCCTTATCCACACGCAACGATTTCATTAAATATTCATTCCCTCCTTGCAGGACAGTCCGCTGGAATAACTAACGCAAATGTTTCAGCCCTGTCACTAGCACAGTTTTCATTGGAATTAGAAGGCATACTAACGAGTTGAATTGTATTACACTTTGTTTGCAATGTATTGTATTGTACTGTATTCCATTATGTTTGTATGCCATCGCAACTGTATTAGCATTTGTTTAAACACTCCATTTATGCAACAAATAAAAAATAAGGAATGTCTATTTTCGTTAGTGTTTATATGATCTCCACTCTCCACCTGTATTCCTTTATTTGAAGCCAGAATTATGTACATGCATGCTTAATTCGAATGTTTAGTTGATCCATAGTTGTCCCCGTACAAAAGTCATGTATATGGATGCCGAAATGGCATAGCAGTAGCAGCTTCTGTCAGGCAATTTGGCCTGTAGCTCATACTCCTCCTTCTCCACAGAAAATATTTAGTACAATAAACATCAAACTTCAAACCTCGTTTGTTGCCAGCACAGTAGTCGGGCGGAACGTCCCGTACTTACGTGCACCGATTACGACGAGCAACGGCTCACAAAACAGTGTTTGCTCAATGTGTGCTTGGGCAAATTGTTACGGCATACTTCGCACAAAGAAAAACAAGGGGGAAATCAAGGGTCCGTTTTGTTTTTGTTTTTCAGACACATTATGAATGAGACCTAACACGTGATGATGCCAAGGAAAGTATAGGGGCTGTTATTAGCACTAATTGTAGTGAAAATGCGGACAGAGAAAAGTGGACGAAAAGACAACTTGCCGCTGGCAGGGACAGGTAACTCGTAATAAGTTTACGTGCTACATGACGCTAACAGGCAGAAAAAGAATGTTACACATTCGCCAGGGTGGCTTTAGCAGGTCTGACTGGCACGACGAGTTTAAAGAGCTAAATGAAGTATACGGGCGGATGACAGCTCAGCTGGTAGAGCATGGGACACGTTATTCAAAGGTCACAGGTTCGGTCCCTGCCAGCGAAAGGTCATCTTTCCGTTCGCTTTTCTTTCTTCACGCATTCATTACAGTTATTACTAATATCATCCTTTATATAATGTAATGTTAGTGCTCATTATTATAGCGTCTAAAAAAGAAAGGGGAGCCCTTGAATTCACGCTTATTTCCTTCAATACAAACAACAACGTGTGCTCACGGTGACATTCGAGCAGCGGTAATATGTCGCAGGAACTGCGCATCCTTCGTGACATTTAGAAATTCAAGTTCTGTCTAATTGTGCAAACTGTTACTGCGGAAGACGAACGATCGTTCACGTTAATATTACAAAACACTTTCATGTATAGCGGCGGATGTTTTTATGACAGAGAGTAAAAAAAAAAGCTGCAAGCGGAGTTTCGAGATCAAGTGGTATTGCTGTTGTGAAGGGTGCATGGTTATGCACGCATTCATCTGCCTCAGTTGCGCAGAAAGCGACTAAAGCACTCCTACTTTACTTAAAGTCAACAAACCTGAGCGACCGCCTGTAGACTGTGTGTGAGTGTGCTCGTGATTGTGTGTACCTTGTTATCTCTCTGCAACCTCTTTTCTCCCTTTCATCCCTTCCCCAGTGCAGGGTAGCAAACCGGATGTGCGTTTGGCTAACCTCCCTGCCTTTCCTTGCATCTTTATCTCTCTCTCTTGACGATGTCGCATCAAGCGTTTACTGTTCGCACAAGCTTGTGCGAACAGTAATTTTAGGTTCGAAGGAAATAGTGATTTAACCGAATAATTTCGAATAAACTTTGAATAGTATATACTACATGTTACAAAACATTAACATACTTGTCATGGTGTAACAAAATTACACAACATTATTTTCTCATGTGAAAATGTCTTTTCTGCCTCAAAGAAGTGGAAGCAACTTGGCATAGTAGAAGAATTTCACCTTCAGTAGAAGGGAAATAACCTGTAAGGTATGCTTCACTTTAAAATCCACCATACTTAGCGCATATATGCCGGTATAACAAGCTTTTACACTTTAAATCTGATGAATCGACGTGATGGTCCGTGAGTGCAAATATTTACTACTCAAGTGTATTCACGGCATAGCCCCTTCATTACTGCCGTCAAACCACCTCCGCAAGGGGTTACATGTAGATTAATATGTACCCACTCGTTCACTTCGGGTACTTTAAAATTTTCAACAACATAAATTCGAATCGAAACGAATTCTAATACTGTAGTATCTGTTCAAATATTGGAAACGCTCAAATATTCTCATATGTCTAGGAAGAACAATGAGGTGAACTCGAAATACTCCGTCGTTCCCGAATTCCGGGTGTTTTCTATTTTCCAATCGATTAGCACAACTGTCACTGTGTCACCGAGTAAGGTCGGAGTTCTTTAGGTGAGAAGTCCCTTAGAAACACCTTATGGTCTCCTGTGAACGTCTAGTGTCATCACGGTGTGTCATGTAGTCATGATTTATCATAAAAACGGCTTTGCAAAGAAATCTAAATTGGTTAATATAAATCTAAGTGGTTCATATATAAAGTCCATATCACAACTTCGTAGGTGATATGGAAATTGAAGCATGGCTTCAATTTACATTTCACCTACGAAGTTGTCATCCATGAATGTGACTACATTTTGAAGACATCTGACAGCGAGAGGTATATGTAACGTTGGAAGTGGCCCTTTGTGAGTGTGCTATGGAGCAAGGAAAGGGAAAGCAGAAAGCGTTACGCGTCACATCACAGATCAAAACGTCCCAGCGGGCGGTAGGTATTCTGTGGCATATTGTTTTTAAATCTCCGTGAGCCGGCCGGTAAGCGGCCAAGAAGCGTGCTTCGGTGAAAAGCTACCGGGCGCCATAGCACAAAGTCTCGGCAAATGTCGCTGCTTGCGTGGTCTCCACACAAAAGTCACGTGTTGAGCCGCTACTGCCGGTTTCAGAACGGGTTGGATTACTAAGGCTGGCTGCTTGACACAATTCTCCCTTCTTTCTTTTTCTTTCCTCCAAGGTGTGTGTGCTCTCCCTCTGAAACGCCTTACATTTCAAATGTGGAGAGAGAGCGGCGCTGCTGCCGTTGTCGTAAAAGACATCACGCGATGAAAAGTCACTAGCGCAGCTCGGTGGCGTTCACCTTCAAGCCCGTATAGTTTCTTCTCTAGCTATCAGTGCCCAGTTTACCACTCGGTTCCGAACGTGTTTAACCGCACCCGTGGTGTGAGCGTTCACGCGTACTCTTGAGCGAAGGGTCACCAAATTACGCGCGGAAAAGGGACGTAGCACTGAGTTCATTCTCGTGGTTGTAGCAAGCCCTTCCGCGAGGATGATGTTTTGTACAGTGTTGCTGGAGCTTAAACATCGTTCGCAATGCGCTATCATGCGTTTCCAGTTGTTTTTTTGTATTTATTCTCTCCTCTATTTTCATTTCTCTTTTTCTTCCATTTCTTTTCCTTTCTTTATCTCTCTTTCCATTTCTCGCTTGCTCCATTATCCAATTTTTATACGTTGTTTGAGTTGCCGCGTTTCCCTAGGCATAGGGGGACGTCCGCACCTAATATCATCATCAAGGCACTTGGAGAACAAGGGGAAGAAGATATGCGTCTGGCGCGAGCACACGCTCAGCGTGCTACGGCTGGCTGTGCTATATACATGTGCTTTTGCCTGCGCTACGCCAAGGTACGACGACAGCATACGATCACAGAGTCCTACAGCCCGGCTTTCTGAAGTGTTCTGCACTTAAAAACAACACAAGTTTGCATCGTGCATACCTTTTTTTCCTTAACTGAATCCTTGCGGTGAGCATGGCGAGGCCACCGACTTGAACGATGTACGCAGATGCTTCGCAGTAGACGGAGAATCTCGACGAGAAGCAAGAAATTTGGTTCCGACGAGAGCTCGCTGAGGCGGCTGAGCAGCAGTCAGAGGAGAGAGCCCACAGCACAGCGCGAATCGGCGCTGACCACGTAAACGAACTTTCGGACTGCAAAGCCACTCATCACTTTCTCTTTGATTGAAACAGTGATAACGACAAGGGCTAACCTAACGACAAAAACAACAGCTAATTGAAATGTAAAGGTATACGACAACGTGAGACTAACACTTGGATGAAAAGCCGCTCTCAATAGATTTTATGAAGTTATCTTCCTTCCTGTCACCAGATAGCAGTGGAACTACGAGTGGTAGAAAGTACGCACGTATTGAAAAACGTTTATACTAAACAACTCGTGTCACCGTCTGCTTCGCTAGATAAGCACAAAATCACTGAAGACGATACAACGTGCTTTGGATGCTATCTGTAAGTAGTGTTAACACCACCTAAAATATGAGACTAGACAGCTGTTTTATCACTACGCTGAGCTGTGGAAACGCTACGGAAATGGAAAAGTTCGCTAACAGCTGGCGCTGCAACAAACAATAAGCGAATCATGCAAAGAAAATACAGATGTTGTACCCACCTAGTGGCATGTGCTATAACGTGCCAAACCAAATATGACGAAACAAGTCGATAAATATTATTAGAAGTCTATTTGACTGCACGTAAAATTTAAAAAATAACCACTGCGACCAAAAAAGTAAAAACTGGGAGTACGTGTTGCAGGAAGCTTCTCAACTGAAGCTCAATGCAGTCACCAAAAACTGTTTATCTCGAAATCCCGGCCATTTATGCTTTCGCAGTACATATTCACGCGTGCGAATTAACGAGCCAAACTAACAATATTTAAAAAAATCAGCGAGTATTAGCAGCAAGAGTCTATTCAAAACTGTCCATAAAATAAAAAAAAATAATGAATGCAACCACAAGAAACTGGAAGTCCGTGCCGCAGAAAACTTTTCAATGGAAATTAAACACCGTCACCAACGACAGACCTCGAAAGTCCGGTCACAACTTCACCGCTGACCGCAAGCCGGCGTACTGTAAACAGGAAACAGCTGGTGTCCGAAACGGGGTCGCCTCACCCAAACAAGCGAAGGTCAGGTCAGTAGCGCACTCCGAGACAGTCGAACGCACGCGAGCACTACACGGAGGTCAGTATCACTGGGTTGCCAAAAAAGGGGGGCGGGCAGGCCGGAGCTGATGACACCGGTGACACGGGTACCGCGGCAGGCGTAAGGACGACACAGCGGACGTCGTCGAAGGACGCACCAGACACCGAAGCTCAGCGCCTGTTGTACGTGGCGCTACTAGGCCCGTCCGTGCTTTCCCTCCGGGAAAAAAAGAGGAAGCGGGGGGACGAGAAAAAAGGGAGCAAGCCAGACAGCGAGCCCAAAGTCGATCCGAGCGCCAAGCCAAGTCGACCTCCGGGTGGTGCACAGGGCCGTTCTCGCGCTGGCGCGGAGACCACCGTCGACTGGTGGTGGTGGTTCGATTCTGGAGTGAGCGAGAATGTAGGGGAAGGGTTCTCGGCACCAGCGCGCCACACGGGAATGGAGGGGGAGGTTGAAGAAGTGCCGCGCTTCCATCCTTCAATGTCCCGGCCGAGGGAATCGATGCGGGGCGTTTTCGTCTCCCCCACCCGCCTTCTTTCATCCCCCAGGGAGGAAACGGGGGTTTCTTCCTCACCGCATGACGCGTCGTTTGAATTTCAGAAATAAACAAACAGAACAAACACAACAAATAACAGCCCCTTTCAGCTGCGAGCGTTTTTAAGTAGTAGGACAGACGGGCCTCTTTATGAACCAGATAATATTGGAACAGGAGTATCTCTAACCGGAGACTCACTTTCTATAGTATTTTTTTACAATTTCGAGAGCGTAAGATCCCACAAAAAATCGACGAATCCACAGTTTTCTACCAAAATAGGAAGGAAGAAACCCATCTGATTATTGAGGCATTACAAAGCAGTTTTATTGTATAGTGCATGCGTGAGTCAAACCTTCGATTAATTTCCACGAAGACGAAATCGAGTGCCTTAACAGTTTTCTTTTTCGTGGAATCTCCGTATGCCGTATTGATAGGTTCGCCTATTGCATGGGAATGCACAAAGATATTTCGTGCTTTTTTTTTTCCCCAATGTGCTTCTCTATAATTGTTCGTCGGCATCTGCATTGTCTTGACTTGCATTGTCTTTTGGAATTATTTTTTCATATCTACCACCCTTCCTCTTTTGCCCCTCCCCTCCCCTGAGATGCAACGGTTTTTTTTTCCCTCTCTGCATGACACGTCGTTCGAGTTTAAGAATAAACCCACATAACAAGTGCTCGAGTGCAAGCTGCACGCTTATTTCGTGGCCGCCTTGCATTCAGCGAGCGCATCTGTCTCCATTCTTAGCTCATCGAGAACAGATAACGATGCACGAAATGTGACAGAGCCAAGCAAGCAAGAAATACGGAGTGATTTTGTAGACAGATGCCCAACTTGTCACCCTGCTCGCTCTTTTTTAGGGGCCAAACACTTTAGGGTCTCGGCTTGTCACCGTGACATGTCGTCATCACGGTCTCTCATAAACTGGTATGCGCCACAAAGATTGGGTAAATTCTTTCACTACGCGTACTGTGAGGTAAAAATTGATTGTTACTATCTAAAAGTTAAGTTTAACTCAGCAGCTCCGTCTGAACCCCCGACGAAATTGATCAAGGCACTCAGGTTTTTTATCAATAATCAATGACACAAATGTGCGTCTTTGTAGTAAAGTCATCTACCTGCAACACCAATTCTTAAACTACACCTGGAAAGTGATGGTACGTTAAAGGACCAGTAGTAAAACAGTAAACAGTGCCGAATTTGCTGTGGGAAACACATTCCTTGCATCGCCCCTCCCTAGGCTGCACGTTAGTGTAGCTGTAACAGCCTTCCCTAAGTTTATCGGTTAGAATTTGATTTTTTGGTTCGTTTCAAGAGTTTCATTGAAGATGTCAAACGTTTGTCACATGATTTAACAGCAGCGCAACTGCTCATAATCAATACTCCTACAAACGGTGACACGCAGGCCCCTTCGTTAGAGGGAAAATAAGTCGAGCATACTCAGCTTGCATAAACATAATTCATCGCTCAAATGAAATTTTTCATTGTGTTCAAGTTTTTAATAAATTGCTTATTTTTAAGCTAAGTCAGTCATGCAGGTCGCGGGATGAAATGCCGGCCACGGCGGCCGCATTTTCGATAAGGCGAAAATGCTTGAGGACCGCTTGCTTAGAATTAGGTGCATGCTAAAAGACCCCATGTGACCAAAATTTCCAGAGCCATCTACTAAGGCTTTTATCATCATCATATGGTGGTTTTGCGATGTTAAAACCCAACAGTTATTATTCTTAGGTCGGCTTTAGTGATGCAGTGCGCCAGTGATGCAGTCGGCCTTAGTGCAGAAAGTGCGTTATGCGAAAAAATATTTCTGTCCCTTGTCGCACCGAAATACCAGCGCCTATATTATCGAGATGAAAAAAACAACAACATATATTCCATGCATACGACCAGATTCGGATCTGCCTTCAAGTAGCAATCAAGGTACGTATTACAACGAAGCAAAATCCATCCATCCAGCGCAATGAAAGTAGCCTATCCGATGCCCTTATTTAGACATGCATCCATCTTCTTTTCCTTTCCCATATACATGCTCTCTTACCGCAAACTCGTTATTACACATCATGTATCAAAATTGACGTGTAAGACCACCCCCCGTGACAGCTAATGGAGCACAACACCAAGCTCCTATAAAGCAATGAAGGTGCGATGCGTCGCATAACAACGCGTTCCGGCAAGAGCAAACTCATCACACCACTCGACAGCGGCTGCCGGCACAAGTGTCTATTTTTGACAAGACCGATACGCCAAAAAAAAAAAATACATTTGTCACAGGCTCTAACATTGCGCAATTAAAGGAAGTGTACTCCTGGCAAAGTGCCTGATTTATAAAACCAAGAAGTCGTCATAGGATAACTCTACACCCTTAATCAGTAGCTGTGATTCGGTCTCGCCACCAACGGGTCAGCAAACTGAAGAAAAAATAAATATAGAAACATGAATAGCCTTACGATCAAGGAATAAGATAATAACTGACAAAAAATCATATCGCGCATTTACAACTGCTCGGCCCATTGAAATTTCAAAAGTGTCTTTTCATTTCAAGGGTCATAAACCTAGACGGCAAAAACACACACACACACACACACACACACACACACACATATATATATATATATATATATATATAAACTTTTCCACACCCTCAAACTTTAGCAGGCACCCTTGGATCTCGTCCGCATCTCCATTTTTTTGTGACCATTCTATTGGAGATAGGTTCAAAGTTATGCCAAGACTGAAACCGAGCCGAGCTGGAGAAAAATAGAAGACATTGCTTTGTGCCCCTCCACGAATACTGAAATCTAAAAAGAAGTGAAAGCGCAAAAGACGATGACAGAGAAGAGGCTCGACACACACGAGCGCTGACTGACAACAGTATTTTATCCGGAAAGCACCGCCACACATATAGCTAATAACATATGGCAAATAAAGTATTGTTGTCAGCGCTTGTGTGTATGAAGCCTCTTTTCTGTCTTCGTGCTATGCATTTTGACCCTGTATCTTGCCAAACATGCAAGCACGAGCAGCTACCCTAGAAGTAATAATAATAATAATAATAATAATAATATAATAATAATAATAATAATAATGGAGGTTTAATGTCCCAAAACCACGTTATGCTTATGAGAGACGCCACAATGAATGAATCGATAAGGTCAATGATGCAGCTATACAGGGCACTGTTTCTGGGATTGTTGCGCTACAGCTTGCCGTTAGTGGCAGGTACGTGCAAGACGAACATCCGCACCCTCGAAAGTCTGCAAGGACAAGCACTAAGCGTGTGCTTAGAATTGCCGCGATGCACCTCAATCTACGGGGCAATTATGATCGCAAGAGAGCACTCAATTCAAACATACATCACCACTGACAATTTGAGAGCCCACATAAGACACCTCTGCCGAGTTCCTGGTCACCATGTTGCAGTGTTGCCACTTCAAAGACCATAAGCGATGTTTTCAAAGATTATTTCTGCCCATAGAGAATGCCTTCCTTGTGGCTTCACTCCAGCAACAAGACCAGCGTCACCTCCGTGGTGCCTACAACAACCACAGGTGTGCCTCACTATTCCGGGAATAACGAACAAGAGTCGTCATTCAACAGTGGTCCTACGACAGGTGACATTGTCGCTACTCAACGAAAAATACGGCCAGAGGACCCACATTTACGCCGATGGATCGATCTCGGCTGACAGCTCCACAGGTGCTGTTGTCATCCCGACGTACCAGGTCACTATAAAGTTCAAACTGTCGCATAGGACAACATCCACAGCAGCGGAGCTTGCCGCCTTACGTGCTGCTATACTTTATATCGCGGAAGCCCGACCTCAAAAATGGGCTGTGTTCTGCGACTCCAAGGTATCCCTTCAGAGCTTGCAATCAGCTTTACGACGAAGGCAGCATCAACAACTAGTGAATGAAATAAGAGAAGTGATTCACGAAGTTTTATCGAAAGGACATGACGGGGTGTTCCAGTGGTTACCGGGACATTGTGGTATTGTCGGTAACGACCGTGCTAATAATGCTGCCCGATCCGCCCACGCGGACGCCCAGACAACCCCAATTCCATTGTCGAGAATTGACGCTGCAAGGGGCCTTCACTCGTTCGCTAACACCATGTCGGAAACTTGGCTGAGTGACCCCAGTGTCAGGAATTGCCGCCTACACAAATTGGACCCATCGAGAAAGCTTCAAGTTCTATCGAACCTCTCCAGCCAGGATGCAACTTTACAGTGCCGTCTGTGGTTAGGAGTAGCTTTAGAAAGGCGTACTCCTTTGGCATAGGAATGGCGGATAGCTCCCGATGTGAATCGTGCGACACTGACGAGACAATAGAACATCTACTGTGTTCATGTGAACGTTTTGCGAGCGAACGCAACTTGCTACGCGAAACGTTAGAGACACAAGACAGTAGACCTTTTTCCGAAGAGAAGATCCTTGGTTCATGGCTCTACGCGTCGCAGGCCAGCAAAGCGACGCGGGCATTGCTAAGTTTTCTAAAGACGACCGGACTACGCGACCGCTTATAAGCGTGCAATGGACAAGGTCACATCTACACACACGTTGCCCTTCACTTCTCTCTCTCTTCTCCTTTAATCCCCTCACCCCTTCCCCCAGTGTAGGGTAGCAAACCGGACGTGCGTCTGGTTGACCTCCCTGCCTTTCATTTCTTCCCTTCCTCCTCCCTCCTCTCACAATGAAGGGCTAAGGAAATATCCCTCCTCTGGTGTTTTTTACCATAAACATCACACGTACACGGGCCCCCTCTACGATTTCTACCCCATCGAAATGTAACCATCGCGGCCGGCATCAAACTCTCGACCTTTGGGTCAGCGGCTCCAAGCGCCACAGCCACTGCTACACCAAGGCGGGTTGTAGCCATTCCAGTATAGAGGCCACCTAAAGTTATGGGAAGGCTCACACCGTAGCGAGCTGGAGAAAAATCGAAGATATTGTCTCCTACCCTCCACGAAAAGAGCAAAACGCGAAAATGAAAGAAGCATGAATAAAGAATATCTTTGTACTTTCACGGTAGTTTCTCCGACCATCTACCTGCTGAGTTTTGAATGTTTTAGGTGTCGTGGTGATAACTTTGCCGTAGAGAAGCTGCAAGCTCGAAAGAGAATATATTTTTATTTTAGTTGGACCACTAGGCTTGCGTTCTACTTACTCACGATTTCATAAGATTCTGACGCAACCTTCCCTCTGAAAGTGGGGAAAGCTGATGTAAAAACGAATTCATTGGTCTAGCATCGCTTACAGCTTTTCTCTGCTTGGAAGAGCTTTCTAGACGCACTTTAAGCGAATGCACAGCGTCAGCTTTTTATTCGGGAGATTACGGCCCCTTGAAGCTGTCTCGAATTACTGTGGAAAGTACAAGAACAACTTTGCGAGAATGATCTTTTAAAGCATATTTCCCCAAGTTTGTCTGCAGGCATTAGAAAACACAAACTCTGCTATAAAGGTGAACGTCGTAAAATAATAATTTCATTTACAGTGCCACTCTTAGGCACCCGTTCCTGCGTTGAGACGCGACACCGTCTCCGACGCCATCACCCTCTGTGGCAAAACCGAGTAACAAAAAGAAAGAAAATGAGGAAAAAAATGCTCAGAATCAAATGAGAATTCAACCCTCTACGTAAAAATCGCATATTATATCACATACCCACGCTGGTGCTTGAAACTCGTTGCAAGAAGGCCCGATACAGGCGTCTTGTCAGGTAAGCAATCGCGTTAAGCTATGTCATATAGCATGGCAGGTAAATGAAATAACAACCAGTCATCCCACAATGCTAAATGCACAACGAGTGGGAGTAATTTATTGTTTCCCACTCACTGCGAAAGATCATAAGCCATATGAGGCATCAATGAAGTACGCCTAATACCTTACAGATCGTAGCGGATACCACCTCGCTTACCCGCAGAAAGAAGAATATAGGCGTACTTGGTGCTGTATTAGATCGACAGAAATTTTGATTCATAGCGTAGTGCATACCTTGCGTAAAGCCATAACTTAAAACACAGAAAACCTTGCCCCAAAACAAAGCTGCATTCAGAATTCACATCAGGCAGTATCCTAATCGTCAGTGAAAATTTTAACGAGATAAATGTCTACGCTATTATGATGTTTATTTACTAATATTGAGTGATCACTTCGAAATTCAGAACAGAAAAAAAAGAAGCTTGATATGATGTGAACACCACGCACCCACAATGGCAGCTCAACAAGAAAGGCGTGGAGTAGACGGAGAAAAACCACTTCGACCCCAGAGGTGTCGCAAGAGACAACAAAAGGCCAGCAATTTCGGAGATAAGATGTTGCGAAATATCGCTCCACTTAAAACTTTTCACACTGCGAAAGCTCTCAAATATTCCAGAGAAGGCAACCAAAGGCAAGCACAGAAAGAAAGTTCACTTTCACCGTTAAAAGTTCATGCTGTTTCAACACAGTTTTTTACCTACCTACCGCATCACTTTCGCAGCAACTTGTCTTTGTGGTTGCTTAACTTTGAATTGTCGGTATAAGAATTTCATGCTACGACTAACTTGCGAATAGCTCTAAGCAACAGTTTGGGACTACTCCTGATATTAAAGTGCACCTATGCTGAGCCTGCACATCATGTGCATATATTGTTTGGCCTTGAACAGTGCTGTATGTCGGCGGCAGGTATAGAAAGACATACAATGATGTTTCCTCAGAAGAAAAATAGTTTAACATAACGACAACGTTAAAAGTATTATTTAAGACTTATTTCTCAAGTAACAACAAACAAAAGTAGCTGCTCCTAAGGTTTGCTAAGCTCAAATCCTGGATTGGAGGCGTCAAATTTGGTGTACTGAAAGCAACACCTTTCAAGCGTAAAACTTTGTCATGACAATAGTATAATGTGCGGTACTCTCAAGCCATATATTCATTATTAACGTGCCGACACACAGAGACGCAACACACTCACGTGCGCATGCGCATATATATATATATATATATATATATATATATATATATATATATATATATATATATATATATATATATATATATATATATATATATATATATATATTTCATCTTGTGCACTTTTTCGGCCAGCTGAAAATACGAAAAACAGATATAGGTTTGCTTCGCCACGTTAACAGTCTTGAGAAGGAGAAGCTGCCTTGCCGGGCGAGCAGAATGACTGCGACATGGTTCACCAGATGACGCCACGAGCGCGCCAAAATTGGAAGAGAACGTCGCACGCTCAACGTTAACGTCAAAAGAGAATGTTCTGCACAAGATGAAAAAACTGCACGTTTGACGCAGTTACATGATACTATTATTAGAATTAGAGGTATTATAGTTATGAGAACAGACGATGATGCCAGGGATAGTATAGGGAATGTTATCATTAGTTATCGTAATTATTATCTGAATAAAGAAAAGCGGACGCAAAGATAACCATAGCCACGGACAGGGATTGAACCTGCGACCTTCGATTGACGCGTCCAGTGCTCTATGAACTGAGCTGCAGCGGCGGTCATCTCCCCGTCCGCTTTACGGGATATATTCGTAAAGTTAACCCTGGCAGTGTTCAGTAAGATTAAAAGTTCGACGAGCTTATGATAGTTTACGATAGTTCACGAGAATGCTCGTTAGCGCCGCTGATAGCTATGATGGTGAGTCAGGAGAATCAGGTCTTCTTGTCGTTCTTCAAGCACCTTGATGACGATAGGTTGTGATTGTTAGCAATATCGCCGGGAAAATCACGTATAAAGTAGAAAAACAGGAAGCAAGCACGAGATAGAGAGAGCAAGGGAAAAGGTAGGAGGAAGTATAAAAACATCAAGAAGAGAAAGAAATGAACAGAGAGAGAGAGGAATAAGTGAATAGGTGTAAAGAGAATGAAGAACAGAAATAAAGAAGAAAGAAAGGAGGAAAGAAAGAAAAAGCCAAGGAGAAACAGAGAAGGCAGTCCAGCTCTGCCTTTCCTTCAGGCTTGGCACTCCATTGCGAAGCTGCCGTAATGTTGTTTTTTTTTTCAGCACACTCGGAGGCTGGAAACGATTTAAAGCTTAAAGCATTCAGAACACCACTTAATAAAAAGTTTTTTAGCCTACGCCTTCAAACGTACATTATTCGTTCGCAGTTAACCCTACCATCTCGAACCGTCGCGTCATTTTCCGCCGGGCATATCACTCGTCTTCTACTCAATGTCTCATTGGAACAATTTTGACGGTAGATTTAAATACGAATGAGTTCTTGAATACATTCTTTGAATACGAATGTGTTCATACGAAAAAGCCAAAACCTGTTGTTGGAAAACCACTTGAGTGATTGATTACATTTGCAAGGGCTATATTTTCTCTTTTAAAAATCAAAATAACGCGTAGCAAATAAATGCAGGGTATCTCATAGACTAGGCCTGTCGAAGGGAGAGCTCCCTGTAGCACATCCGAATGTATACCAATCAACAAGTGAAATCCTCTGAGCATGTTGTAGAAAGAACGCTTCATAGTTTTTATGTCACCGTCCACAGACATAGTCTAGGAACAATATATTTCCAAAGAAATATCTACATCTCTGGCACCTCCTCGCTAAGACACCTTTTTATTGAAATATTCCGTAAAAAGCTACTGAGCACTAGTGGTGCCAAGCCTGAAATAAGTGCGGAACTGAGCAGGCTTCTTTGTTTCCCTTCTGCCTTCCTGCTATGTCATTCACACTTTCTTTTTCTCCTTATTCACTTTGTTCAGCTTTTTTTTTCATCTTTAATTCTGGTTACTCCTTCCATTCTTTTTATATATTCCTTTTTTCTTCCTTGCTCTTTACCGTTTTCCTCTTTTTTCTCTTTCCTTTTCTTTCGATTTCTCACTTGCTTCCTCTTATCGCCTTCCTACTTTTATGTGTGCGTTTGCCTGTGTGGCACCAAGCGCACTATTTTTTTGTTTTTTTTTTGCTGATGATAAGTGATCATCATCAAGGTGCTCGAAGAACAAGAGGAAGAATACTTCTTCTTGTGGCAAGCGCACGCTTAACATATACATAGACCATTACACCAAGCAACGACGATAGCATACGACAGAATGGCCCCCTAAAGTGCTCCGCAACTTAATTTTGCAGTCATCGCTTACACGTAACGGCAGCTGCAAACAAAAACAACCAGCACTTTTGCTTCCGTAATGAAGATGAAGCGCATCATCAACAGCTCAGTAGTCACATCATCAGCGCCCAGGCCTAGCCAGCTGTTGAAGCTGGCTAGGCCTACGCTCCCGTGCTGCTGAGTCTTACAGTTTCACTTGCAAAGACTGTACCCCTGTTCAACAAAGTCAGAACAGATAAGGCTACAATCACGGAGGAAGAAATATTCAGAAGGTCAAACGCCCATTAAAACGGGCGTCCGCAGGCGTCGAGATAACGTCTCATAAGATACAAAAGCAACATGCTCCGACGGAGACATTTCAGTTGGCGGTGTCTTCGGCGCAAAGCCGATACCACGAAAATGAATAAATAACAGGAAACACTACCAGCCAAGCGGCTCCGAAACACACTCCGCGTCCCGAGAGAGCGGCGGAACGCGAGCCACGTGCGCGGCCGGTTCCTCCGGAAACCAAAACGGCGGCAATTCCCTTTGCTACCGCAAGACGCCGCCACATGATTCAGCCCTCCGGCCATGTGACGTTATCTGGTCACCTCAAGGCACGGAGTTGCACCTCCTAAATGTTTCTTCTTCCGTGGTTACAACCTGTGCCAGCCCTAACCCAAAACCTTCACGTTAATTGTCAACTTAACATTGATACCATTTCTAATGTAACTCGCATCAAACAAACAGCTGCGCGTCGCCACCACAACCGCACAGGCCCTCGAAGCCAAGACGACCCATACCACGCTTGCATTTTTCAAGCGGCGAGAGTCGAGGAGCGCACTTGGAGGGACCCCGTGATAAATCATGCAAAGAAGGAAACGTTGTCTTCATTGCAAAAACCAGAGCCCTGGTCATATCACTTCAATTTCGTGCACGTTTCGCAAGGATCTGCCAGTGGAGGCAGCGGTGCTTCTCTGTTATGCAGCTTCAACAACCACATAGACGCAATGGCTAGGCCGAAGGTTAAGTGAAAGCTCAGAGACAATTTGTAGTTCGCCTTAACACTTTGTTTCCCAGGTAAAATAAGGGCAGGTAAAGCAACAAAAAATATATTTCCTGGCAGTGTTTTTTTTTCAAGGTAACACTTGAAAAAAACTAGCTATATCAATACTTGTACATTTATTAAGAATTTCATTATTGCTACATTTGTTGCAGCCAGGGATGTGTAGCAGACAATTGGGCGACTGAACTTTTGAAAGATTTTTACGAAGCAAGGAAAGTCTGAATGTCGTTGATTTCTTTTGTATTCTTTTTCCGATTTGTTTATTTTTATTTTTCTATTTTGTTAATATTCTTTTTAACTCAGTGCGATTGCTTTCCTTTGTTTGCTTCGACATTATATTAGTGAGAGTGTCTTGGATTTGTTCGTTTTCGAACTCTTGTCCCCATTATTAAAAACCCGTTTAAGGCTTAGAGATGCCCCTAAGCTTGTTTTGCAGCAAATTAATAAAAAAAGGACAGTTCCGCCGCAAAGGCCAAGTAATGAATGCGATAGCAACAACTTGAAATGTAACGCCTAAAACGGCAAGGAGATCGGAACATGCAGCGCGCTGCTTACGCACAACTGACGCACGAGAACAAAATACGCTGGACGAGAGCAAACCAACAACATGTAGAGCTCGACCCTTCACGCGGTGTTTAAACAAAACAACGCATGAACCGTAATCACAGGTACGGATGAGCGCGAACTAATAAGTGACGCAGTTGTTACTTCGTTGTGTATGTAAAGCACGCTCTTTTCGCAAACGAGCGAAGTGACCTTTGTGCTCCCAGCAACTATAATGCAATCGTTCCGGTGAAAGCCGAAGGCGCGCGATTCTCCCTTACCGCAAGTTAAAATCAAATCAAATCAAATCATTTTATTTTCCCAGAAAGAAACAGGTTCTGGAGAGGTTCGCTGGCTAAAAGCTGTTTATGGACAGCTTGACGAGGCCAGTGAACCCTATACAAGGCAGGTGGGACAATGACAAAGATGTGTATAACAATAAAGACCATAAGCTAACATTACAGTACCAAATACGGTGTAATAAAAACATATATATGCATTCCTACGAAACATCCTGATACCAGCATAGCACAGAAGAATACATCGACGCGAGCAAAAACAAAGAAAAAACAAAAGAAAAATCCAGCAACTATAACACCATTATTGCCAAAAATAAAATAATAAAAATAAAATAAATGATGAAAATATCAGGGAAGATATATACAAATTTGCTCCTTGTGTATGTGCTGCATTATACAATGTACATCACATGTCAGACAAACAAAATTAAACAGACAGAATTATATCATATAACCTATTCGGTACAGCATGGATGCGCACACTGAAAGAAAAATGAAATTGTACTATCGTACAGACAGCACATTTTACAACGTGAAAAAGTTAGCCTATATTTACAAAAAAGGATCGTAGTTCTTTTAATGAGAAACTGTTTACGTGACTGTATTTATTGAGAATCATTGGTAAATTGTATTGCAATGTTTGAGATTTGTAATTATTGCGAAACCTCGGAACAATCCAAACATCACTGCTTCTTGTTCCTAACAAAACATTTTTTTTTTGCAGTTAGACATGCGGTTTTTTAATGAATTGTTTAAACGAAATGGAAGAGAAATAGCAGGATCGCAGAATGCGAAAGATATACATATATTCTACTTTAATAATACCGTAGTCCCGACACACAAGTTGCGTTGATGACAAATAATCTAAATTAGCGACATGTCTAATAACTTTATTCTGCATGGTCTTAAGTTTCATTATGTTAGTTTTTGTCGTGGTTGCCCACACCAAACTACAGTAATTTATGTGCGAAAGAAAAAGAGCATGGTATATTTGCAGTTTCACCTTTGCGGGTAAGATATGTCTACAACGAGCTAGCACACCAACTACACTAGAGGCTTTTTTGCAGATGTCAACGACGTGTTGGTTCCAGCTGAGGTAATCCCTGTACTCGATAATCGCCTGTACTCGAGTGTCTAACTCCCACCCACCTCTGCGGGGAAAAGTACGCGTGGGAGATGAGCGCGCGTCGGCGCATCACGACGAGCTGGGCACTGGCTGCGCTCAGTGCGCCATCTCCCTGGTAATGCTGAAAACACGCTATTTCTCCCGAGATCGGCACCATCAGCAGTATGTGGAAGACATAAAAAGCTTGCTGTTTAAATGTTGAAGGAGGAGCTCCTTCGTGGCTCAGTGGCTAACGCCGCGCGCTCAGAAAACGAGAGGTCAGATATTCGATTCCGCGCACCGGAGTCGTTTTTAAGATTATTTTTCTTTCTTGCGTTTCTGTATATATAGATAATTATACGGTGAATGACGGCGGCGGTGGCAAAGATCAGCCGGAAGTGTCCATATAATTGCTATCGCAATAAAAACAGAACTGCAAAATACAGCACACTTTCTAGAATACCGAAAAAGTTCGACTTCTGAGTCCTGAGTACTAAAAACGTGTATATGTAAACCCAAACTGCATACAAAGTTATCAATATCCAATGATACCAAAAACTATAAAGTAGGATTGTTGAGTAAGCCTCGCAAAAAAGAATAAAACTATATATTACAAGTAATAAGCAAAGAGGGGCATGAAAAAACCAGGTACTCGTCGTGTTTGCTGGCTGCACGTGACGTCCATTTTCACAATAAAAGCAGCCCTCGAGTGCAGTAGTGCCAATGATGCTACAAATAAAATAGAAGAAGAAGAGCCCGGAAACTGTGGCATACACCCACGCTAGAGGATTGGCCAAGAACCGGATATGGGTATGGAAAAACTTTATTTAGGTTCGTCGGGGCGTGAACTAGCATTTAGCGGGCCGCTCTGACATCGGGGCAGGTAGGCCTAACCTGTCCCCCACGTCGTGGGCCCGTTGGACAGCCCATAGCTGCGTCCTTAGATCCGTACTGCGTAGCGCGGCACGTCACTTTGACGATGTAACGTTGTCAACCCGTAACGCAGGGCACCACCACAGCATATGATTTAAGCAGCAAATTAAGAGCAAAGCGCGCATGTAATTGACGTCTGAACTGGGTAAATAGGAACCGGGTAGTTCTATAACGAATATTTTTATATTGATA
This sequence comes from Rhipicephalus annulatus, assembly GCA_013436015.1. Lineage (NCBI taxonomy): Eukaryota > Metazoa > Arthropoda > Arachnida > Ixodida > Ixodidae > Rhipicephalus > Rhipicephalus annulatus. Next base: position 32,847 of record WOVY01000872.1, on the reverse strand, counting down.
GCTTACGGCTTTTAAATAATGAGAAGGTCGAGTAAAAAATCTTAAATCTTAAAAATTGACAAAAAGAGTTACGGATATATAAAATGAAGCAGGTAATTTCAGCATTATTAACAAATGAACAAATAAATCAATTTGGAAACAAGTAATTTAGGAGTAATAATTGCTTATACAGTTCGAATGTAGGTGAAAGCTTGGACTTCCTCGTTTGTAGCAGCTAGAAGTCAGGAGCGGCATTTCGGAAATAAAAAATTTCCAACAAAACTGCCACAAACGTGGCCCCTGGGGTACAAAAAGTTAAGTGATACTGTCTCCTGGAGGTCAAAAAAAAAATTCCGCCATATCCACGAAGTGAATGATGATGAGCGGGCGAAGCTCCGGAGGTAAACCTGGTAAACCATGAATCCTCTGTACATTTTGCCCACTCTATTTTATTACATCGCTCCCCCTAGCGTACGTCGCCGCACTAAATCGAACGATTGCCTTCAACCAATGACACGCGCCATATGTGACATCATTCCTATTTTATAAGATCTCGCGTCTTTCATCAACTACAAGTACCGCTTTCTAGTTTATAACATCTTGCATCTTTTCATCATCAGCTACAAGTACCACCATCTAGTAAACACTACAAGAACTAAACGAGAGGTGGCTACATACAGGAAACGGTACCGCCATCTAGTGAACACTGCAAGAACTAAACTAGAGGGGGCTACATACAGGCTACAGGGGACGCGCAGCCCGACGCCCTAAGGAGCTTCGCCCCTAAAAAAATTAGGGAGGGGCGGAGGAATTAATGAAGGGTGTTTCAGCTCCACTACTGTGAACCGAAATAGGGGCGGAGCGTGCACAATTTTGAGAGATACTTCTTTGACGAGGCACTAGTGCTGCCAAGCCTGAGTGTGGGCATGTATAAGGAAGGGTGTTCCAACCCCACTATCGTCATCAGCTGTTTGTTGAGCTAGCTATTGCCTTTTTTGTTTTTGGACCAGTGACGAGTAGGCTGCTCTAGTTTTTATAGTTTCACCATTGGATGGCATCGGCCTCAAGACACTCAGAAACACCGACAGCGAAATCGAGCTTTTATTGGACCGGCTCCTTGGCTTGGCGTTTTCAGTCGAAGATTACTCCTTTCCGCCAATAATAATAATAATAATAATAATAATAATAATAATAATAATAATAATAATAATAATAATAATAATAATAATAATAATAATAACTGTCGGGTTTAACATCCCAAACTGAGACGTGATTATGAGAGATGCCGTAGTAGAGAGCTGCGAAAATTTCGACCACCTGGGGTTCTTTAACGTGCACCTAAATCCAAGTACATGGGTCTCAAGCATCTTCGCCTCCATTGAAAATTCAGCCTCCACGGCCGGGATTCGACCCCGCAACCTTCAGGTCAGCAATCGAGCACCATAGCACCATAACTATTAAACCACTGCAGCGGGTAGCTATGATATCAAAGTCATAAGTATGTGCTTACTTATAAGTGGTTTTAGAGAACGACGCTATGGCTCACTGCTGAATGTCGCACACTGGGCTTGGCCCGCATGTGTACCTTGTATTTGTGTAATGCTGTCTCTCACTTGCATAACCGATCAGGAAGAGCACTGAGTGTACAAAGTAACTCGCAGAAGTGTCTGTAGCGTTCGTTGTACACATCTTCTCACACAATTTCTTAGTGACAGGTATTATTAAAATAAACCATCCTCTACTGCACAGCCTTGAGGATGAAACTGAGCCAGACGCAAGGAAGAGCCTGTGCGTAAACTGCAATTTTACCAGAATGTTCTAGTGGGTCTCTGCTGGATACTCAGAGTCGCTTTTGGCAACTAGCTTTTTTTTTTGTCAGACGTGATTTTCTCACCTCTTTCGCACTCAACTACGGCAGGCCACCGACGAGGAATGGCGCTACGTGTCTCCATATCATGGTCATGGCTTCACTTTTTCGAAGCCTTGCGCAACCCAGTGCGAGCTTTACCATTGTTTTATTAACCATTGGTACTGATTTCTGAATAACCACTTCCAATAAACTAACATGGTTAACTTAGTCTTCTATGATCAGGGCGCAAAAATGCTGGTGCTGCATAGCACGCAGAAAGAAAAAGTAAAGATGCGTGTTGAAACAGTCATTATACAAAACATAGAGTTAACTGAGAGCGCATCGCACAATTTAGATGCCCGAGTATTGAATGCCAAAGAACGAGAAGCCCCGACTCCTAACGTGATGAGCCTTAACTGAGTCTAGCCGTTTTCCTGTTTCCTTTTTCGTTTCCTGTGTTCGTTATTTTATTGTCTAGATATTTTTTTTGGTGAGACGACGGCACGAACTTTAGTTAGTGCCTTGACACCTCAAATCTCTCTCCCAAACAGTTAAAGCCTCCAAAACACAGCAAAAAGCTTTCTGCCATCTTGTGTTAAGTGAGTAAAGTGATGTCCGCAAGCATTCCGACCACTTAACGTTTTCAGTTAGTCGGAAAAAGGAACAAATACTGAACAAAACGACTGGCACGCTAGAGCGAGCTGTAAAGGCCGCAAAACTTTACGACCAGTGGCCGCCGTTAGTGAGGCGGAAGATCGAGCACTCTCCGAGTGCCAGGCGCCTGCAAGATACACCGAAACACCAACGCCTCTCGACCGTTCTCTCAAAGCGACTAATCGAATCTGCGAAAAGTATAACTGCAACTGAGCGAAGCCTAAAGCCAAAAATAAACAAGACAATCGAGGAAACAAAAAGAAGTAAAACAAGGAGTAATGGATTTCCGGCGATTCCTGCCTTCCCATTCTCCACATCACAGCACAACAGACCTCCAACTGACGCGCACTCGCAGGGCAAAAGAGGTAATACAATTAGTGGCTCGGTTAATTATGAAGCGAAGATCGCGACCGGCGCCAGTCGACGTCTTGACAGGGGCCACCGCGGCGCGAAACACTGGCGGGTATGGATAACACGGAGTCGCTGTGCATTATGGAAAGAAAACGCACTCCGGGATTAAAAGAAGGTTTCCAAGCAGAACAACGATTCCCCAGGGACGTTCGTGGGGCGTCTGGAGGAAGATGGAGAGGATGAAGTGGTCGGTTGATAAGGTGATGAATAAGCGAGCAGTGCCCAAAACATACGCGCTGAATTATTAACGCGACAGGAGACAGCGCGGAGACGACCGTAACACCGACAGGAAACCGCAGCGGTGTACGAAAATCTATCGGGACCTTCGCTTCCTCGAGGCGATATGGCGAGGAAATTTGGGAAGAGGCGGTCGGCTGCCTAACGACGCTCACAAAATATCTGTCTCATAGTGGTCTCCAGACAGTGCGTGTCTCGTATGGGGTCAGTGTTGCAGGATTCGTGAAGTGGTGCGCAATCGCACTGCTTGCGTCAGCCTTTGCTTGCGTCAGGCCCTTGCCTTTCACACAGACTTTGGTGGTGTTACGACGTCAAAGGTGACATTTCTGCTGTCGTCACTTGAGTCCCCGCATGAGACGGCCACCCGAAATTCCGCTAATGCGCCCTTCAGAGCATGGAAATAAACGGCGACGTAACTCAAGCAAAATGTAACAGCTAATCCCATTTTGTAACCTGCTACAGCGTCTCACAAGCTCCTCTGTAAAAACTCCAGGCCTGCGCAAAAAGCGCAGCAAAGTCACAACGAAAGCTCGAAAGCACCAGTTCTAGAACTTCGTGAAAACTCTCTTAGGCCTATATACTAATACAAGTACGCTCGCAAGGTAACCCATTTATTCATAACTCGATTCGGTGGCTGACGGCGATGAAGAATTACGGCTGAGCATTTCGTAATGGATTAGAAGAGCAGTTAACGACCCAGTCTTTACGCAATTCATATTTTGTGACGCCTGGTTAAACAATTCACATTCTGTGACGACTGCTTCTTATAACACTCTTCAACCACGCTCTAATGCGTATTTTAACGCAGTTATTCCTGACACCATGCTTGTATATGGTACTCACAACAGCGCATAGAGTCAAGGAAAAGGAAGGAACACAGATGAATGCTGTCCTATTCGTTGACTCTTGTTGCGCTGTTGTCAGTATAATGGACCACCAATTCCACCGAAAGATTTGCTCGTATGTATATGGTTTTTTGTGGACAGGACATTGGAGCAGTGGGAAGGCTTATGTGGTGGAATACTGGGCTGGCAAAGAGAGGAGCCAAGTTCGCCCCTTTCATCAGGGATATTTTTTTTCCTGTGCCATTTTTTTTCTTTTTTTAGTTCGCGCGATATCGGTTACGGACACCGGCGGCGGCGACTTACAGCTACGACACGTTTGTTGTGGTCTCATAACAAAATTTGCTGTAAAATTCAGCTTGTTGCGGTAGTCTAGTCGTTGCGGTGCTCAAGTGCTGACCCACAGGTTGCAGAATCAAATCCTGCCCACGGCGGCCGCATTTTCGATGGAGGCGAAAAGGCTCTGGGCCCGTGTGTTTAGAACATAGGTGCAGGTTAATGAACCCTAGCTGGTCGAAAGTTTCGAAGCCCTCCGCTATACGGCGCTTCTGACGACCATACCATAGCTTCGGGACGTCAAATACCAACAAATGCAGTTGCTTCTGAAAAATTCAACATACGCTGCGGCTCTGACGAGAAGGAAATGAGTATGGCCAGTTCAAAGATAAAGCCGTTTTTGAACACGTACGGCGGAAAACACAGAACAGTGTAAGCTCTCTTTGAACGTCTCGTGACGGGACGTGTTTGTACGGGCGTCGGTAACAAGCAGGAAGAACAAAGGACACGGAGCCCTGTCTGTATAAACATGGTGCGGCCCTTATCTTTGAGGTAAGCGGGCGCATCAGCTGTTCTGTACACACTGTTATCTTCGCCGGCGAGTAAAAAGATGCGATTGCTCCGGGAAGGGAAAACACACAAGCTTGATCACTTTTCGTCTATTCTTTTCGAGCGCGCGCACACACGCGCATGTCATGAAAAAACGCCAGGCCTGCGCGGAAAGCGCAGCACAGCCACAACGAAAGCTGGAGACGCTGCCCTTATTTCTTCATTTCTCTTCCTTGTAAAGCCACTTCGGAACACCATTTTATTGCTCGAACCCGTTGTGACTATCTTGGAGCTCCTAATACAAGTATGCTTGCAAGGTGCACGCTAATCCATTAATTGATTCGGTGGCTGATGACGACGAAGAATTATGGCTGAGCCCCGCGTAATGAGTTGGAAGCATTGAATGACCCACTCGTAATGCATTTTATATCGTGCGACGCCTGGTTACACAATTCGCCATCTGTGTCGTCTGGTTGTTATTTTACTCTTCTAACACGCGGTATTGCAGATTTTAACGCTGCTCCTTTCCCACAACACGCTTGCATATGATTTTGGGGCACAGGAGTTTCGATCAACGGCATGGCTCGGTGGGAGAATACTGGGCGGGAATGAAACGCACAACTACGGCACCATTGTAGTGATCGCATATGATGCGTTTTTTTTTTCCTCAGGACGAGCCAAATCCGAAACTAGGCTAAATTTCACAGGAACGTAAATCACGCCTATGGAAAAGGAATCAACAACTGGAAAAGTTTTCATTCAAACGGGACATTTCCCTAATATAATACGAACTCAAGAAAGCAGTTTCTACTAAACAATGAGCCAAATACTCCAACTTTTTCGGTCAATCTGAGCCACATTTGTTAAACCAGCACTGCGCGGACAATCATGACCAAAACAATCAGCATGGTCTCACCCAAAACGTTTCATTTGTGACCTAGTTGCTTTGTTATTACGCTTACGTTCCACAATTAGGGTTTTTGTAGGGCGAGGTGGCACTTACTGAAGCACATAATGTTGAATGACAAAATCAGATAATAAAAAAATTAAGAGGCTGACTTTGCTACTTCTTTTCGCCTCTTAGTGATTCTCTTTGTGTTTAGCATTACAGTTTTATGACCTCCGTTCGCTCCAACACGGTATACTTGAAACAAAATACACTTGAAACGATAATATTGGGCAACTATTTATTCCCTCAAGAAGAAGTGGTCTGAAACGGCATGACACAAAAGGAACTCGAACCATATCAAAGTTTTCAATGAATACCAACAACAAGAAAACACTGCTGAAAGTCCAGAAAGGACAAATCGCTCTTGAAGTCTAGTAATCGCCATTACGCCCATGCGACGAAGGACGGCAGCGACGGAACCACAAGGACGGCGTTAATTTTATCATCAATGTATTGCTATACCATACATTTGAATATTCTTACACTTACTTTACGAGCTAATTCATGTCCAAGTGAAACCTTCATATCTATATGAGCCAAATAAAAACTTAATCTCTAAATAAGGACGATAATGGGATTTAGATTTTAGCCACAGTATAGATTTGTGGTAGTTAGGCGACATGAACATACGCACAAAATGTAGTTTGAGCAAGCCTGACAGTATTATTAGTAGACAAAAAGTGCGTTTTTCTCATTTTCAGTTGAAGTGCTTTTGCCTCTTTAAAAAAAAAACGCCTTATATATCAGCTCTCGTGGTACATAAGACACCACACGCTTATGATCAGAAATTTCTTTGGGTCACGTGGCCACGTACATTAATGCGCTGAAAAGCGGAGCAGACAATTTCTGGTTGTCGTCACACAGGGATCACCTCTCCATTTTTAAAAAACAGATGTGGATGCATACTTTAAGGAATAATGACACGGTCGCCCATCAAATTGCTGTTTCCAGCAAAAAAAAATAAAAAATAAGAGTACGCGGTCTATTTTGTCTGTATATATGTGGAAAATGGACCCCAAAAAACTGAACGAAGAAGATCTCTTAGCAGCCTGATCCTGTACGAGCTCACCATTCTAGCCTACCGATAAACCCCAAACGTCTACTGCGACGTAACAATATTTCATTGCAAACTGTGCCCTTCTAATCTCCGGCTATGACCGCAGACGACCGCAATTGTGACGTCACATGCTTCATAGAGTGTAGCCGTCCTCTTCTACACAAGTTTTAACTCCTGCAAATTGTTCATTTCCGAACTGAACAATGGCGAACTGGAAAAAGCTCAATAGCACCATCATACGCGCAGGTGACTACGCAACAGAATCTTTGGTCACAATACTGACACTCGCAAAGAAAGCGGCTTGTTACGTCCTGGCTCGCGAGTGCAACATTGTTGTGGGTTTATGAAAATGTTCGGGTTTATGAAAATGTTCATTAAAAACTAAGTTTTCAACCAATTGCGTTGTAACTTCGCCAGCTTGTTTGTGAACTACTAAGCCACAAAGCACAGATTATTGCTGCAAATTGGGCGTCATGCCCCTTTTATAGACTAGCATTTGTATGTTAGACGCAATACTCTTGAACACTAACGGACAATGATGCCAATTAAATTACAGCGGGAGGGGGTTAGCAGTAGCATTTGCAGTTTAAGTGTGACGAAAAACAAGTGGACGAAATGACGCGTCTGATGAGCAGGCTTCTAAAACTCACCTCAGCGAGCGGGCTGCAGTCACGCGATTTAGTCCCGCAAGGGCCTGGGAAGTGCGGTAAGGGTGAGCTGGACAATTTGTCAGGAAATGTTGCAATTTAACATCGGTATACGATCGTCATTTCTGTGGGAAATTTCGTGCCAGGATCTCAACAAAGTGTCAATACCTACCTCCGAAATCACTATGGACGCCCATCTTCAAACACAGTTCTTGTCTCACGGTTACGTTTCAATGCATGAGGTGTCCCACGATAGCAATGTTTCAGAACAGTCATGCTTGTGTAGCTCACAAACACATACTTATTTGGAAAATTCGAAAAAATTCACAGCATATCCACAGAGTGAATGATGATGAGTGGGGCGAAGCAACCGTAAGTCTGTACATGCTTCCACCTGTATGTTCTTGCTTCCATCCATCCGTCCGCGCGTCCATCTGTCCGTCTGTCTGGCTGGCTGTTTGTCCATCCGTCCGTCCGTCCGTCCATCCATGAGTCCGTTCGTGCGACCGTCTGTCTACCTGTCTGTGCGTATGTTTGTCTGTCTATCCGTACATCCGTTCGTTCGTTCGTCGATCTAGTGAACACTCCAAGTACCACCATCTCGCACTATTTCACCATATATTAATCATTTAAAGTAGCGCCATCTATTCTAAGGATTAAACGAGAGGTGGCTACCTCGACAAATACGGGACGTATACGACTCACGGAGTAAGGAGCGCTGCCTCTAAAAATGTGGGGCAAAGACAGTCATGCGCGAACCGCAAGTAAGAGGATAACGGGCGGCGTCTTTGAGACTCCTGCTTTCAAACATCGGACGCGTTATTCGAAAAACGGAGAGGCATAGAGAGACCCCTTCCAGAGGCCTATAGGCACGTCTGCACACGCGAAGAAGGCACCCAAATCGCGCTAGATCACGCCAACAGTTCTCATCGCAAGACTCGAAGTGTTTGCAGAACCACAACCAAACTTTCATGAGAAAGGAACATTCTAAAGACGCCACGACCGTATAGTTTCCCAATATTAACAAGAGGGAACTGTGGCGCTGCGATCATTTTTCGACTATCCCTAATACCATCCCTTTTGGAGATTCCCCTAATATTCGTGCATGAAGCTTCCATAGCACAGGTGGCTTTGTTTATTGTTGCGTTTTTGGCGTTCGTTTTGGGATGAAAGAGTGGATCATTGAGAACTTCATGGGATGATTTGAACTGGTGAGCCCAAAGAAGGTTCAGTGAAGTTGCATTGTTGAACATTTGTTGAATTTTGTCTTGCGACAACACGACCCGAGGCAAGACGCAGCCAAACGGAGCTGAAAGTACGAAGCTTACACAAATTCGCCTACCGCCCATCATCGCTATGATGGCTGAGGAGCTGGGCGGCGTAGCTGCAACACTCGCGCCAGTGTTTCCTCTATTGTATGTACAGGAATCTCAATGGGCGCATCCACCCAAGCATAGGTACGTCTGCACATACAGAAAAGACAGACAGGTCACGCCAACAGTTCTCGTCCGAAGACTCGAAGTGCACGCAGAACCCCAGCCAAAGCAAACATACTGAAGATGCCACCACTATGCGGCAGCGACCACAACGCGGAGCCCGGGAATCCCTACGTCGCATTGCATTCCGGTGCTTCCCGCAGATCGCGAGCCTTACCGTTACTGCGGAGATTACGTCCCGAGGAAAAGCGACAGGATGCCGAGAAGTACAGCCAAGAAAAGCAAGACACGTCCAACGGCGAGTCCCATTGCGAGCAGGAGACACGTTTTGGGAAGTCGCTTTGGACCGCTGAAAACAGACCACCGGGAGGACTTGGCATTGCGTTTTATTTTAGTTAGCGCATTCGAAGCGTCGTTGCGCCCTCTTCTTTCTCTGCCGCATTTCGACTACAGTGGTATTTTGAGACCTCTTGGCCGTTTCATCTAGCCGCCTTATACGATTTCACCAAAAGTACATTCCTCGCGTCTCCTGCTGAGAGGCATAGTGTTTTTATCAATACACTAGAGGGAACTCTGCCGCTGGTATCCACGGCCGCTGCAACGCGTGGCGCTTCAGCTACCGTGGGAATGATACACGGATTTGCCTACACTTCATTCTTTAGGCTTCGTTTTGCTTCGCATGGCGTGCATCCACTTTGGTGCAAGACTAAGTTCAGTAAACGCGCAACAGTTCTACTTTTACGGCTTGACCCTTTTCGGCTCACTAATTCAAATCGTCTGATGAAGTTCACGGCGGTCCATTCTTATATACGAAACAAAAGGCAGAACACAGTAATAAACAAAGTCACGATTGCGTTCGAAGCCGCAAGCTTGGAGATCAGGCAAGTCCATGTAAAATTCATCATTTCCACGGGGGATAAAGGATCGCAGCGTGAGAGCTTTGACTAGAAAATATTGCAAGAATAGTGAAAGATACTTCCGCGACTAAGAAACTCACGCAGAAGAGTGTAATTCAACGTCCAAGCATGGGCGAGAAGAGCTTGATTTGGCCGAACGGTTCATGTTGAATATCAGAGCGAAACAAAAGTGGAAAGGATGAAGGTCAAGAAAGCTTCGCGACCAGGCTTGGAGGAAGTGGAGAAGTCTGTCCTGCTCTCTTTTTTTCCGTATTTTTTTATGTCTTTGTTTCTCTACATGTCTTTGATGCTCTTTCGTCGAATGGCTGGGGAGATTTTCAACTACACCCTCGCCATTCGACGAAGAAGCGAAAATAGCGGTGATACCTTATCTACATGGCGTATCCCACTGCATCTAGAAAGCTGCCACACGCGCAAGTGTCGATCGAAGGCGCTTATTCGGCATCCTTGAAAGTCGTTTCGCAGTGCAGGAGAATGAACAACGCAAGTGTCGCTGGCAAGAATCATGCCACCGGTTTCGTCCTATGCAAGGTGGGTGTTATATAGGAGGTTCCCACGTCCTGCAGAAGCGCCTGCATTGGACAGACTAATCCCTGTGTTAACGATCGCCTGCGTCAACATTCCAAACGCGTCAGAATCAAAACAGGTAGCAATCTGGCAATCTATAGCGCTGAATGTGGATGATCCCCAAAATTTCACCAAAGGCGCATCTTGTGCCCGTACCGTGATAATCGCGCCCGCGAAAGATATGAAGCCTTCGTAATCCATTCTGCAGGTCGAGCATCTATCGGCTCCGTATTCTATTGTACTAACTGACAAAGAGATTAACTACCTTCGTAGTTGCTGCGTTCCACGCTGTGACTAAGCACGGCTAATGCGCATGTGTCAGGAAATGCAAGTCCTCCTCCTCCTTTCAAAATTTCCTACTTTACTAGTGTGTACAGTAGCGCTGCAATAAAAACGCGGCTGTTGGCAGTCAGCGCTCCGTACTGCTTTTTCTGTCTTTCTCGTTTTTGCAGGGTTTTTTTTTTTACTATGAATGCACCTAAAATTACAATTTTTCGCCTTTTACGCCGTTGGCACAAGACGCCCACCTTGCATAGTTTGTTTGTAGAGTAATTTACTTCACGTATAAAAATTATGTAGCTTGACTAGGGTTAAAATCTCTGAGGTCACGGTGCGCTGGCGAGGAAATCCCAGGGCGGCGTCACTGCCTTCATTTTTTTTGTGCGCCCTTTCTCGCTTGTACCACGCCTCTTCCCACGCAATAATTGCGTTTTCGGTGCTGTGTGTGGGAGAGAGAAAGGTTAAGTGAAAGGCAAGACGGCAAGCAGAAGTGATTTTTTACGGTTTGCTACCCTGCACTGGGGAAGGCGGGACTGGCTCGCAAAAACATATAATTCAAATTAAAATTTTATACGTGTTGTCTGGCTCCAGTACACGGATGACGTTGATAGTGCACATCACAGATACAAAAAAATGCCCCTTTTAGGGTGACGGTGGAAAAACTTGATTAATTGTCCGACAAATGATGGCCCGGGCTCAAGTCTCCCATGTCGCACTCTTTTCAGTACTCCTAAATGTAGTAAGAACCCAGGCCTCTCTGACAGCATTTCGCCACCACCAAAAATGTGGCTGCCGCGGCTGGTATTAGATCCAGCGAACTTCGGGTCAGAAGCCGAGTACCATAACTACCTTGGCAGGTTCGCTTATTGTTCCATCAGTCACCGCGGAGTTCCTCATAACCTCGCCACTAACTCTTCACAAGGCACTGCATGTGCACTGCACTTAACTATTACGACAGAGCCCAGAGTCTAGCGCGCCTAATATCTCACCGGCGTGACCGCGAGAGGAACTCTCAGGCGCGGCGCGGAGGCTAACGAGTGGACGTCGCTTTACGGCCCCTAGACGGTCGCGCTAAGCCATCAGGATCCGGTGTTTGCCTACGCCTCGGCTTTCTCGGTCACGCTCTCCGGCAAGCTTATAAAAGCACCGGTGGATAAACAAGCCAGGAAAGCGAGCCTCTAAGAACCCCGTAGTCGATACAAAGGCCGGATGAGCGCGGGTGGGCAACAGAACAGTGCGAGAATAAATTTGAGAGTACACGTGTGCGATGGAACGCGCAATGATGGCATTAAGAGCGTGTTTGTGGAAACAGGCAGAAAAAGGGTGTTCCACACACTTGCCGTCATGGCTACTTGTCGCGCAGACTGACGCTCCCGCGTTGAAAATGCCCATGCAGACCACATAAAGCGGACAGGGGTGACGAGCGCTGCCGTTGCTCAGGGTATATAGCATCGCACGCGTTATTCGAAGGTCGCAGGTTCGGTACCTGCCGGCGGCAGGTTACCTTTTCGTACACTTTTCTTTATTCACATTTACATTGCAATTATTAGTAATGATAACATCCCCTATACAATCCTGGGAATTATTGTCTGTTCTCGTTAACATATTGTGTCTAAGAGAGGGTTGTTTGCTCGAACCGGGATGTATACATATAGGCGTAGTCAGGGAAGATTTATGTCTGTCCACTGTTGCATTATTTCAGCGGCATGTAGGTGTGTTGCACACATTTCGGAATGAAAAGGATTGTGATTATAATTATTAGTAAGTGCCTCGAGCAGCGGCATGCAAAAAGGGTTCTGTCATGTATGTAGCGCGATTAACAATTATTTTGACAGATCGAAGTACAGTATCACGGGTCAGTGAAGGTACAAGAATTGCAGATTTCATACAAGACACATTGCAAAAAAAAAAATGACTTGGGATCACGCAATGCATAAAACAGACAACTGGTGGACATTCAGAGCGACAGAATGGTTACCAAGCCTGAAAAACGCAGTCGGGAAAGGCAGACACTTCGATGGAGTGACGAAGTCAGGAAGTTCGCAAGGATAAAATGCAATCGGCTCGCAGGGAGGTAGACTGCACATCATTGGAAGCGGCCTTCGTCCTGCGGTAGACTAACACAGGTTGAGAGTGATGATAATTACGATGATAGTGATGATGATGATGACGATGATGATGATCTGTTTGTTTGTCACTCACACTAGTGTAACATGCTGAGTGAGTAATACAACTAGGTGGTTACGTACCGGTCACTGACATGCACGGACAGACCTACTACTACTAAGTGGTTCTAAAAGAGAATGGAAGAGAAAACTGAGCCCCGTAACTATCTGCTTCAGGGAGCGACACCTCAAGAGTAGCTCACAAGGAATGGGGGTGAGGAGGGATTAAAAGGGTGAGAATAAAGGGGTAGAGAGAGAGAAAGAGGCGTGACGTGGTAAGCCAGAGAGCGAGGACATATCGAGGGGATAGGAGAAACAGTAAAGATGGAAACACGGTCACAGGAGTCCGAGGACGGGGCACCACTTGCGAGAGCTCTTGTCGGCGTCGGTAGATGGCGTAGAGCAAGTCCAGTCGGTCAGAGCTACTCTGTCGTTGAAGGTCGTCGGCGTCAGGAGATGACGTAGGGCGAGCCCAGTCGGCCAGAGCTACGCTGACGTCGGAGATCGCGAGGGCACAACCGGTCGGGAATCCAGCGAGTGAGTGTGCATGGACAGACCCACGGCTTTAGGAGCTTCGCCCCTAATAGATACTGTGGGCACTGCCGCGTCTCGTAACGTAGCGTCGTGCGGCGTAAAGCGCGTAACAACATGATGCATATCACGTCAGTCTGCAACGCATTACTGCCCGTGCACACGCAGCTTTACTGCAATTACTCACGAAGGCACTGCGCCAAAACAAACCTATGCATAAACGAAAGAAAGGGCGTTGAGAAAGAAAGATCATCATAACGTAACCCCAAATACGTTGTTTACTGGTACAGGGAATGAAAAGAGAGCCTAGGGGTCGTGTCACATAGCTAGTTTGCAGATGCAATCAAATATCATGGAGGCCAAAGCCGAAGACACGAAAAGGCGCCCAGTCACGTGACTCTCTAGCACACTTCCCAGCACTGCGCGTATGTACTTTTCGCTGCGATAATCGCAGAGGTTGACGGGTGAACACTGCGCGCTGAAAGCGCTTGAATGCGTGGTGCTCTTGATTCTATTGCAAATTCATATAAACCTAAACTTAACGGTACCAATATTTTTTTTTGCACCGTTTATTTCTTTACGCCGTGGCTGGCGAAAAACTGGGGATGGGCGGAGCATACAGTGATGTTTTTTTGTTTTTTTTTCGCTAGCGTGGAATCTGGGGAGAGGGAAAGTGTGCAATGTTTTCAGACGTTCATTTGATGAGGCACCAGTAATGCCAAGCCTGAAAACGAACATTTAGGGAAGGGTGTTTCCACTATGCTAACGTCGTCGGAAAACTGCACCGGAATGCAGCTTACCCTGAAGTGGTGGTTCTTCTTCTTCTATTTCCCTACATGCCGAGGTTCAGTTTTCTATACGGCAGGTTTATAGGGAAGCGTGTTTCAGCTCCACTAACGTCTTCAGCTATGTGTTCAGTTGACTGCTGCCTCGCTCATTTTTATAGGACCGGTGGAAAGCAGTGAGATTGACTCCTTGTGGCACATACCGTTCTTATGGTAGACCGTGGACTACATGACACACCGTGACGACAGGAGACACCCAACAAGTCTAGCGTTCGAAGCTGCTTCTCACCTTAAACATAGGTAGCAAGAAGTGACACGTCGCCTCATACTACATTACAGCGACCAAGCTAAATGTTTCACGTGCTCTGAAGTAGATTGAAACAGTGGAGTGGACACATACGTCACTACGTAGACTACGGAAGCGGGGCTTCTGCACATGTATACGTGTTTCTCCGCAATACGGAAGCTGATTTCAGTTCTGACCACTCGCATCGTTAACGCGTTTGCGAAATTATATACTCGAGAAGTGTGAATGGAGAGACATTTCGATTGTTCAGCGTAGATCTCAGTGCCTTATTACGAGTACATTTTTCTTGAGGGACTAAAACTGCGCGTGTGCGGCCGCACATTGACCCGGTATACGTTATGGACACCACATTTACTGTGAAAATGAGCGTGCTGAAAAGGCGGTGCCGTCTGAGAGATTGAAGGAAAAAGAAGCCGTTGTTGCAAAGTGAACAACGACTGTGTTTCACTTGTACGACTTCCCGCAGCTGTTCCATTCTCATTATAAGTAAAGAAACACTTCTTCAGCGAGGCAAATGAGACAATGATCGGTAAACTCAAATGCATTTATTTGGCATTGCAGCAGGCATACGCTTCGCTTCTGTAGCTTACCCAGTGGTGCCAAATAAAGTTGTTGCCGAGCGTATTTTCGGGAAAGCGCCAAACCCAATTTGTCTCGCAAAATAAACTCGGACTTTCCGTTCGCCGACTGTAATGCGTACAACTAATCAAGCCCGGAAAGGGAATTGTAGATAGAGGGCACGAAAGCCGGACTTCCCGAGCTCAGCGCTAATCCAATAACGTAACGAGCCGATATTTTCTGGCTTCGGCTGGTCGAAAGAACGCAGTATGAGCAAGAAGCAAAGGGACTAAAGCTACAGGATGGTCTTCGCTGCACGGTGTACGAATGCTCGGCCGGCAACGTTCGAATAAAGAACGCGCCAATATTGCAGCGGGGGCCTGACGGGACAATAATTTTCTTTGTCGGAAACAAGTCGAAACGGAAGCTCATATACAGAGACGCTTGGCAAACCGTAAAACAACTGATCGTGTGGCGCAAAAAAAAAAATATTTGACAAAGGACAAGCTTCGTCTCTTCGTCCCTTCCCTTGTCCTGTGTAGAATATTTTTTGCACTACATGACCAGTTACGAATTACATACTCGCTCCACTTCATATTCATGTTGTGAAACAACATTTCTTAGTTCATTAGAGAGTTTTAACTAGTTACAGAAATACGGTATGCAAATACGGTAAGGAAGTGCGGCAGCACCCTTGCTCTCGCACTCGTGTAGTTTTCGCTACTCCCACTTCCGTAACAGTGCCTCTTCCGAACGACAGGTGTCCCGACAACATGCGCGTGCTGACAGGCTGCAATGAGGTGGCACAAATGCCACAGTAATTAAAAAAAAAGGTTCTTGTGTTGCAGCCGATTCACCTGCAAAATGTCGACGACCGGGAATGCAGGTAGGTATTGTTCTCAGAAGTTTTTCGATGAGGCACTAGTGGCGCAAAGTTTGAAGCCGGGCAAATAAGGAAGGGTGTTGCCGCTCCACTATCGCTGTCTGAAAACTGCCTCAGAAGCTGCTTCAGATGCCACATTTCAGTTCTAATACGGCACGTAGAGAAGAATGTTTCCGCTTTATTAACGTCATCGGCTGTTCGCTGGGCCAACTGTTGCCGTTTTCATTTTAAGTTGACCGGTGGCGAGTAGGGGACTTTACCCTATTTTTTTAAGCTCATACTGGTTTCTATGATGGACCGTGAGTACATGACACTCTGTAATGACAGGGGACGCCAACGAGTCTAGCCCCTGAGGTGCTTCACATGTAAAGAAAGTGCTTTATGTGCCTTTTTAGCATTACATAGAACAGATATGCAGCGTATATCGATCATTGACCCTTACGGCAAATAAAAAGAATCGGCACCATTTCAATCACTGATCGGTAAGTAAAAAATGTCTATTTCGTTCATTGATTCGTTATCACAAGTGTTATACCACACGTTCAATAGCTTAAGCAAGCCTAGACGAGGCCGAAAGAACCGAAAAAGCCCGGTATACAGGCTCCAACACATCACATTTTAATTGATTAATAAACATTTTGAATAAAATATTTAATATCAAGCCAGTATTTTAAGCATTTCAAACCAAGCTTTTTGTTTTCGTATCGATAGGAACGCTACGAAAATCACGTTTAGAAACATGGCTGTGAATAGTCACGCAACTCTTCACCTTATTAAAGTGTTGAAAAAGAAAGAGGCTGCCGTTTTAGGTCATTTATTAAACAAATATTTATGATCAAGCCCGACTTTTTAGCATACTGGTATCTTCTAGTAATGAAATATATCTGGTTGCTGCCCGTTACCATTACGGATGCCATGTATCTGGGTTGACCATGTTTGTAATCATCCCACAAAAAAGACATTTTCACATTTAAAAAAAAAGGGTGTCCTCTACCAAATCTTCTTCCTAGCTAACAAAATGAATATATCTTGTCGAGAAAACGTCATCGTACTGAGGCGTTTCATATTTCCACTCTCCGAAAGTTAACCTAATATAAGACAGCCGTTCGGTGCTCTTTGCAGCTCATTGTTTTCAATCCGATACTAGAAACAGCCACTTCCCACAAGATCGTGACAAATTGAATTGCGCCTTGCTCTTCCAGGAGTCGATTACGAAACGCTGACTTCCAATCGACGTGAACAGCCAATGATTTAGAGTGCTGATAACTCGCCATCGGCAGATGCACTCGGCGAATGTTTTACGACCAAACTGACGCGCCAACAAAAAATCACAGCGTTCTGTGGAGGTGCTATAATTGGAGACGCCTTTTCAGGCACTTTTAAAAGTTCGATATATCAAAGAGCCATGCAGTCATAAATCTTTCAAAGAAATAGTCACAGTCGTTGTTGGGTTCTACGTCGTACAAAATCCAGACCCTATAGGAGCCGCTTAAAGTTCTAAATGAAGGCGGCATCTAAACAAAGGCCGCCAAGTCGCACAATGTTCTTGAGCACTTTTATGTCGAAGACATACAGTAAGACCTCACTTGACCCCTTGCATTCATTGCTGTTGTTATGCCTAAACAGCTATGAAAAACATCTATGTGAATATGAATATGCAAGGGTGGTGTTTTTCATCGTTAGCCCGGTCCATCATAATCTAAGATATTGTCGCAAGCTCCTTAAGAGGGAACCATGGCGAGAACAAATGCTCAGGCTGCTGGCAATAGAAGTTATGGTAAGCAAACATTTGAAACTTTCGTTCTTCTTCTTATCGTCTCATGGCCCATACCCAATGCAGAGCATCGGCCGAGTAGTAGGTGATTTTTTTTCCAGCATTTTCTTTAGTATACTACTCGCATAGGCTAGAATTAAGATAACGAACTTTAGTACAAAATATTATCATCGCACTATGTTTCTTTTTTTATACTCCTGCTTCTCATATAAAGACCCATAGACAATGCAGAGGTTGGTCGAGTAGTGGGTGAACTTTTTCAGTGATTTCTTTGACATACTATTCGTATAAGCTAGAATTAATATAACAAACGTATGAACAAAATATTATCATCGCACTATGTTTCTTTTTCTTCTTCTCGTCCTACTCGTCTCATAGCCCATACGCAATGCAGAGGGCTGGTCGAGTAGTAGGTGAGCGTTTTCAGTATTTTATTTAGTTTCTCGCATAAACTAGTGTTAACAAACGCCGAATAAATTCTTCTCTCGAGGTGGCTCGCTCACCCGTTTTGTTCGACGCCCAAAGGAGGGCGCCAGAACGGCATCACTGGTGTTCTCACTTGTTATTTGTGTGTCGTGTGGCGTTATGACGCATGACGTCACAACTTTTCGCGATCTGTTACTTAATGATGACGTTATATGATGACGTCATCACATGATGACGATTTTTTTGTGTCACTCGTCTCCGACGCCACGTGAAGGTCACCGACGACGGTCAAATTTTCTGCTGGATGCGGCAGCTAAGGCTTTCACCCTAATAACCCAACTGGCGGTGACCCCTCTAAGCAAGCCGGGAGGAGGTAAGCAAAGAGAAACCTCATTGGATGCGTCGAAACATGAGACAGTCAAGTCGGCTGTCACAAGATCAATTGTTCTCGCAAAAGGCCTTCGTCTTCCACAACAACAACAAGAAAAAACAATTTCTGTAGGCACGGCAAGGATGATACGGTAGGCACGGGTAGGATCATAACCATGATTGAGCGCTCGCGAGAACTGCTTTAATAGGACATGCTCTCTGTCATTCAACGATAATACAAAACGATAAGGCCAGAACATATTTGTGCCCTACTCTTCTGATGAAGAAAAATATACAAGAAAAGAAAGAGGAATGGCTTTTCTAGCTGCCAAAATAGTTCGTCATTGTTGACCCGCCTAGTGACAGAGCAAGGGGAACATGTGTGTCAGTGGTTGATTGCGTTTTACGAATACCATAATGTCAATGGGGTTGATCGGCGAATGATTAGCCTGTTAATGCTTCTACACCGTTAATGCTTTTGCTGCTGATCGTGATGGTCAATATTACGTTGTCCCCAGGTCATTTTCGCACAGAAACAGTTGAGCCATTCCAAGTGCAGCTCCGTGAATAACCTATCATAAGCAGATCTGTACAAACAAGTAGAGTATAATTTGATGACATTGTACCAAGAATTGCAAATTTGCCCAGTAGGTACTTAAATTGCATTTTGGAACACCATTTGTCTCAGCTTAAAAACGCCTGCAGTGATAGCAACTGATGCTTCAGTATGTCAAGAAAATGCAAGAGTGGGAATCGCATGATTATTTGTGGACTGGTCCTTTTCGAATCGTTCACCCGAATTTACTCCTATTTATTGTGCGTAATTACATATCATTATTCAAGCCTTACAGAAATTACCCCTATCAGTATAAAAAACAGCCATTCTGACAGACGGTCTATCCGTCCGTTCCTCATTACCTGCATCAATTTTTAGATTTTTTTAGAAGTATTTTATTTCCCTATTCCAAGACATATACGTATTATTCGCTTGATGCGCGTACCAGGGCACAAAGGTATAGCTCTCACTGAATATGCAAAGCACTCACACTTTCATCTCATAGTTATCTTATAATGTCCATTTTGCCGACGTTGGCTTTTGTAACTGCGGCAGGATTTGAAAAAAAATTCATGACATACAACTTCGCTAAGTCTGCGTTGTCAGAGTCCGAGTTCCCTCAAATCAATTATCGTTGGAAAAATCGATGATGCTCCTACACAAGGGTCGAAATATAAGTAACCAGAATACGATGCCGAGTCCTCCCACTGAACTTTTACGTACACAGGTGTGGTCACATTTACGCCTCCACTGCGATGAGAGTGAATCTCTAGAATATTTCTTCCTAACGTGCAAATTATTGACCAATCAAAGGGAAAGACTTTTAGACAAACTGCTTCGAAGGTTGAGATTAAATTTATCCTTACGAGTTCCTCTTTGGGGGGCTGCCATGCTGGGTGTTAGCCACAGAGCGTTTTCGAGGCCGTATGCGATTTCCTACGAAAGACGAGACAAATTTAATACTACGTTGATCAATTTCAAAAATATTTGTCAAAACAGTGGCCATCTGCCTTTTATGTATTGAAATGAATTTAACTCAAAGATTATTGAAATCAAACATATTCATTAAAACAGTAGTTTTTTTAATTTTTTACTGTTATATGATCTAGCAAATAATTTCAAAACTATCTCTTTCCATTTTCAAATTATGAACAAATTTTTTTATTTAGCAAGGCAACCGCTTGTTTCATGGCCGGTCCCCCAATGGTGGGTAGCGCCAGGATAAAGGGAATCAATCAATAAACGATGGTTAAATATGCCTGAACGCTTTGTAACGGGTGGGCACTTAAAACGCCAAATTGTTGATTATCTCACATGTCATGTTGTCAAGCGCGATACCACGTTCCTGTATGCGTAATATCGCATTCGTTCAGATCACTTTTTCGCGGCGTGACTTGCACGTAGTGTTTTTGTTTTGTGTGATAGTTTAAATAAAAACTGTGGCTTTGTGGTAGAACACCTGCTAATACTGTCGTGTTAAAATCAAAAGGACGCCTTAATCTTTCCACCTGTGTCTTAGGGTTAATTTCCCACAGAATGACTGAAGAGTCGAGTTAAAGGGACATTAAAGTCAAATATTAAGTTGATGTTTATTGCTGAAATAGCAGTCCAGAAAACTCGTAGTGCTAGTTTCGGGCAAGGAAGCGCTTATTTCGAAATAAAATCACGTGTTAGTGATCCGCATCACGTTAGCACACTTCAATTTACCCGCCTCAAAGTGGAAACTCCCACGTCGCTGATGCCATGCACAACGTTGCTCGGCTTTACTGCGCAGCCACCGACACTAGTAGCAGAAGGGCGAATTTAGCGGGAGCTACAGCAGCGACAATGGTAATTGAGCAATTTTGCTGCCATGGCCTCCGAGATGGCAGGCGTGCTTGGTTACACTGGGCCCCGCTAGATGGCACGACCTGTCCAGTTTCACTTAGTTTATCCATGCGGAAATTGAACTTTTGAATCACTCGCGCCATTCCCCATAGTAACGCCCGGTGGTTCTTATTTTCATAAATTAAACAGAAATGAACAAGCAGTATTTTATTACATCTCTTGATGCACCGAAGGTAATTTATTTAGAGGACCTAATTCAATTACTGATGATTAATTGTAGGCGGTAACTCTGACGTCATCGGGACCATTTCGCGAATGTCTTACTCGTGGCGCATGCGTTCTCATGCATTTAGCTTACTTCATTGGTAAATATGGATCTGCTAATATTCTCGTTTTGGACATTGTCATACATTGAGCTTTCACTCTGACAGAAATTGTTATTTGACTTTAGCATACCTTCAAAAACAACAGCAACTGTGAACGATACATACATAAAAAAGTGGTGCGGTAAAGGGTGCAGCAAATAGCGTGCTGTTTTTCTCATCACGCGCCCCAGCTGTTCAAGATACAACACGGTTTAATGTCAGTGTTTTACGTGAAATAGGGTTCAGTATGTCTGAGAAGTGGGCGGCGGGCAAACAAAATGATTCGGCGCGCATGCAAGATCGTCTCGGCGTACAAGCCTTCGTCGAAAGCTAATTTAGACTCATCTTCGTCAACCATGCACAGTGGGCCCACGAAAAACGTCTCCTAAGCGAAGGAGACGTTTTCATACAAGGTATGTTACTAAAAAATTTAGAAGCATATAGAATAACAGGTCCAGCATTAAGTTTTTTGAGAAACTATTTGTGAGACAGAAAGCTAACAGTTTATTTATCAGGTAAATATTCAGACACTAAAATAATTAATCAGGGGGTACCACAGGACTTATTCTAGGAACCATCATTATTTATTAAGATTATTGACTTTCCCCAACATCTTTCCCCTTCACAATGCATGTTATACGCGGATGATACGACTGTTTCAGACTCGGATGTATCTTTAACATCATTGACTAATAAATTAACTAGAGTGTTAGTTATTGTCACTTGATGCCACAATTTTCACTTGATCTTAAATCCAAATAAAACTAAATTCATGGTTTTCCGTTCTCCTCAAAGACGACTACAGTTTTCACCTCAGGTAATCCTTGATTCCCACTTAATTTCACCAAGCGACTGTGTTTCGTTTCTCGGTGTTTATCTCGATGAGCAATTCAAATTTGAAAAACATATTTATCAAGTTAAGAGAAAACTCCTTTCGGCTTAAGAGCCTAATAAACGCTAGACATCGCCTATCTACTCCTGCTCTCGTTTCACTTTACTATACATTCATTCATAGCCATATTAATGACGGCCTTGCGGCCTATGGCAACACGTATCAGTACCACTTCTCATCTATTCAACACATCCAAAACCAGGCTCTGCGCATTATTTCGAACTTTAGTTGCAACTACATCATACGCAAAAAAAATAATGTGCTCACCACAAACGATTTATTCGCGCTCAGCCTAATCACCATGTTCTTTAGATTACCCAATCAGGATCTCACTCAAGAGTTTGTTCACTTGAAATCCTTGAAAAATAATAACCCCACTCGTTTTGCTCAAAATAATAACTTTTTGCTGCCGAAAGCATTTAAAAATTACGGCAAAATGACAGTATCATACTGTGCCACCAAAATGTAGAACTCTCTCGCTCACGCCATCAAAACATTGTCATCTCTTACTGAGTTTAAAATAACACTTGAAGGTCACCTCTTAAGCCAAAAATCAATGATAGCGTGTACTGTGTTCATGTAGTGCTTTTTTTTTTCTTTTCCTGTTTAATCACATAGGAACGTTGCCTTAAGTGTATTGTTACTATTCATGGTGGCTTTCGCTGCATGTTTTCATTAGCAGAATGAACTTGTATTTCTTCATTCTAGTCTGTCACAAATAAAAAACTGTTCAAGGTATTAAAATATTTTATTAGTGTCACCTATTAACGCCGTATTTTTTGCGTAACGTTTCGACCTATGTGTAATTTTCGCTCGTTTTGTTTCGGATTTCGTTTGTTTTGTTCGTTTTGTTTCGGATATTTTCACATTTTGTGCATGTTTTGCCGTTTGTATTCAATCATTTTGTACAGAGGGTCCTGGCACGGTCCTTTGGCCTTAAGACCCTCTTCTGTATATCCTTCACTCTGTAACAACGCTATGCGAAAATAAACTTTGATTTGATTTGAAGGTCATGCCAAAAGAGACAGCCCTTTTCCGTGTATCACACACACACGCGCGCATTCACTCAAACACACACAAACACAGACACGCATAACGAGACGGGGAAAAGAGGAAGAAGTTTGTATGGATACAACAGGCAGCTTGGACAAGTAGGCGACGGAAGCCGGCACGTTTGCTGACACTTCCTATGTTTGGCGACGACGTATATATTATGTTCAGCAGCCACCTTTTTTATTATTGTCTGGTTGTTGTTTCCTCGGCGCTTTCCTCGTCCACGTTTTTTATACTCTCTCACGTTGCCCTAACTCTCTGTGTATTTTCCGTCCTAGCGCTACAAAACAAAATCATCAATCATCGTCAATAGGAGTCGACGACACGGGAGCCGCTAAAGGGCATGACCTCTACGCGCACTGGGCAAAATAATAATAATTGTAATATTGAATAGAAGAACGAATAAAAACAGTACTGAAATAAACAATAGAAGCGATTAAAATAAACATCAAGAAATAGGAGCGATTACAACCTCAGCGAGTAGCACACGAAGTAGAAAAAGAACCACTGTGCGGCTACTAAGTGACACAGCCCGATCTCTAATGTCTTTTCTGTATACTGCACGACTCGCTAAAAAGCTTCGTGAATAACGAACAAAGTACACAAGTGAATCGATGATACTTGTTTAGCGAGGCCTACATTGGCCGCACTGACGCCGTTTCACTGTGGCTGCACCCTTCGCCACGTCACAACATGACGTAAAAGGAGGAGGCAGTGAAACCTCGTTGCAAATGCGTTTCCAGTTGAAAGTCCGCACTGTGTTTGCGTGTTCTATCCTCTCCTCGTTCATTCACGCTGTTCAGGCTTCTTCGTCTGAACGATGCCAAGACGAGGCAGCGAGCCGAGGACATGGAGAAAGAACGAGCCACAAGCTTAAGAAAGCGTAACCGTACAGTGAACCAAGTTAAATAGTAAGCTTAACTGCACCTCAAGCAGCGCAAACCCAGGCACAACTGTGTTATCATAATCATCATCATCAGCCTGTCTACGCTCAGTGAAGGACAAAAATAAATATACACAGTCTATAGATTATCTAAACCCATTGTAGATAGTCTATATACCATCTAAATTTGTTTTTGTAAGGGTATATAGCCAGTTAAAAATATCTAGTGGCAACAGATAACAGAACACTTGCATCCACCAAGCCATAGTTCATCATAGTTATTGTGAAGTAGGCAAGCACGCATCAGCGGGCTGACGAGGTTGTACGCTTTTTAAGCATAACAGAATAAAGAGATCCACATGAACGCACGTTTGGCTTGCCGAGCTGCACGGTATTCTCGCATTCCAGTACACCACCACAGGGGAGGCGAAATTCACTCACCTGAAAACAAGAAAAGAACAACAATACAAGGTTAGGAAGATTTCCATTATTCACCGACAATTACAATACTAAATAAAGCGAATTCTGAGCGCGGCTTCGTGTTCGGTCAAGACACTGTGACTGAAATTTCGGCTGTGCGCTAATTATCTATAATGTCATAAATCATAATTTGTATGAAGTAGGACAGCCCCGACTACGTCAATATTCGTCCCTTTTCGGAGAGGCTATGTACTGGCTGCACATACATGATGTGTTATGCGCACATTAATAATGCTGCAGCTGATGAGGCACAAGAATTATGGCTGAACACTTTGGAGTGGATGGGAAGCGCCGAAATTCGCATTTTGTGATGACTGGTTGGATTTTACACTTCTGTCACGCCTTACAATATACTCAGTGGCTACTCATTTTCAAACTGGAGGGAAGATTTTGGAGGCGGGGCTTCTATCCCCACATAAATTCGTGTTGCCCCCGCAACTAGTCCCGGTCGAAAATTCTCAAGCCACGCTTCTATACACGTACATATAGTCACCTGGGAAATCGGCTGTTGTGATCATAAGTCGGCAAAAATTAGGGGCTGACTCAAGACTGACTGATGAAATATATGCTGCGCTATGAATTCACTCGAATTCAGATTGACTAAAATTTGCGGAGCCCGGCATACTCGGACTCCCTCCCAAAGCTCGATTTCAGTCTTGAGTCACATTCAGTTGGCCCATGAGCGAGTTCACCGACCTATTGTTGTGATCTCACAACAGCTTTCGCTTCAAAATACATCATACGTAGGGGCTCTAGTATTTTCTCGACGCTACAGCACGTATAGGGCAAAGAGTAATGCCAATGTCATTTTAATATAAGGAAAGAACAGGCGTATTACCACAGAACCGCGTCGTTGCTTAAAACAGCTTTGAAAAAAAAAAAAACACTGCAAGAATGTGATGCAGTGGAAGGAGTCTTCTTAGCGCATGTAATATTGCGTGACAGATCCATATAGTGTCGCACCAGGCGTCAAAACAAGTGATTTGCGCAGCGAGTGGGTTAATTTAAGCTGCCCGCCCATCACAAAGGGTGCAGCTGCGCAAGTGCACGTGGCACCTTACGGACGACGAGGGGCTACTACCCACTTTGGCAAAATAATTATATGTTGCGTAGTGGGCACATAAGAATAATATTAGAGATAATACTAACAAGTTCATTTTTGCCTGCAATAGGAGGGGAGCTGCAGAAAAAAATTCTGTCTTAGACCCCCTGAGATATACAAACCGGCTGCAAAAAGCAGTTCAAGGCAACGCCGTCACACACACGCGAAA
Source organism: Rhipicephalus annulatus (assembly GCA_013436015.1). NCBI lineage: Eukaryota > Metazoa > Arthropoda > Arachnida > Ixodida > Ixodidae > Rhipicephalus > Rhipicephalus annulatus. Next base: position 7,073 of record WOVY01000872.1, on the reverse strand, counting down.
GAAGAATAGAAAAAAAACATTTGATAGAAAACAGGAAAGAAAATGAGCAAACAGGGAGTTATTAACAGTTCGTACACACAACGTAAGTTGCTTGATAAAACATTAATCATAATTATAGCACGTCAAGACCGCCATGTTGTACGTCATGTGACGATGAACTGCCGCACTCAGCACACAATCTAGGATAGCTTGAAATGAGCTGGTGTTGCGAGCGCAAACGTTCATTTCGTTGCGGCATCGTTGAAGGCAGCGCGCACGGGGCCCGAGCGCTCTATCACGTTGAAGGCGAATCTCGAGAGATGTGCGAGTCTTTGTTGCGATAGAAATTACACGGATAGGCACGACGGTGTTCGTTACCACCGTCATGTCCCGCATAAAGTACCAATTCATAAGATCCCCGAGTGCATATCACGTTCTGCTCGCTGTTGATAACGCGAGAGCGGGGGCAACGAACACGGCCGAAGCGGAAAGCGAACGAGACGGTCCATCTCCATTGCTTGGAGGATAAGATCTCCCACCTGTTAGACCGCGGCTGTCGAATACTCAATCAAAGAGAAAGCGCCCCGCCCATCTTCAACAAGCGTGAAAAGATATTGGGAGGGGGGGGGGGGTCGATCGAGCAGCAATTGTGAACCTCAATATTACTGGCGCGGGCGGGCTATCTCGCTATCTTACCAGCCATAAGCGGGCGGCTTGTATACCCCTCTATAGACTGTTTTGAAATGAGAGTGCACAGCTTAGACGCGGAGAGAATAACAGGGACACAATCCCTGTCCCTGCCTGTCTGTCCGCGCCGAAGCAGAGCGCTCTCATTTCAAAACAGTCATGTACCACGAACTCGCTCAATCAACCATATTGACAAATTACCCCTCTATAGAAAAATAAAAGCGCAGCACGTAACGTGCTGCGTTTTTAACTGGAAGAGTGTGCAAAAAAAAATGTCCCTGGAGAGGCCATATTTTCTCACCCCAGCATTTTGTAGAGTTGCGTGACATCGTATTCAAATTAAGCAGCGGCCGGCCTCGCTTCGTATACCATTACAATTTGTTGCTATCACATTCATTGCTTCACCGAAACTGACTCTTTTTATTGCACAGCTACTGATTCAAGGTCATGCATTAGCAAGATCTCTTAGCGTAAATCATTTCTTGCTCACTTAATTAAATTACGTAGTTGCGACAGCGAATCGCCACCACGACATGATGCGCCGAAGTTTACCGCGTACTCGCATTACAAGTGTGGGCGAACGAGTATAACGCCGCAGCTGGCTCGAAATACGTGCCGCGACACAGGCGCACGCCGGTTGAAAACACTTGTTCCCCGTGTGCTTGCTGCTAACAAAGCACAGAAAGGGGCCATCGCAATAATCCTTTGTTAGGAGACGCGAAAAACGGTCGAGTAGCAGATGTCGCCTCCCCATAGCGGTGCAAATAGAAAAAAAAGGGGGGGGGGAGGGCGCCTGAGCCTAACCTTCAAGCGTAGAACGCGATAGATAACCGGGCCTCGCGCGCTCTGCCTGAAAACCACCACAAGGAAGGCAACGTTTGTGTGTGCAACAATGGCCATTTGGAACTACCCTAGAATGTCTATGTATGTACAGTAGACATGCCCACTACGCCCTAGTTCATTCTTTTGCTAAGTGGGAGAAAGCCTACCGCTCGTCCATATGTACCCACGCGTGCACTTGCACAGCTGCCAACTTTGTAACGGGTGCACCTTAATACCGCTCACTCGCTGCGCAATTCACATGTTTTGACGCCCAATGCGATTCTAGGGTTCCGACACGCATTATTACGTTTGTTAAGGCCACTCATTTCACTAAATGACATTCACACTGTGTTTTTTTCTTTAAAACAGTTTCAATAAGTGGCATCGCTCTGTAGTAGAAGTTAACCGTCACGCGCTTGTGCTCCGCGCGCTCATGCGTTTTAGGGGCGAAGGTACTTATGGCGTCACCCGATCGTTCCGTTGTCGTCTGTAACCACCACTCGTTGAGTTTCCCATCCGGTCATAGATGGCACTCGTTATACTATAGAACGAATGCGTGTACGCTGAGATTTACGTCACACGTACGGAACGATCACGCCACTGCGATCGTCTGCTCTTCTGCGGCGTCGTGCGCCAGGGGGCGCTCTATAGTACAATAAATAAAGTAAAGGAAGCTGAGACCGATATGTGGAGAATCGGCATCATTAAGAAGTCCGCACTAGAGATCTATCGAACTTTTAAGCAGGAAATTACCAAGGAAAGAATCTATGATAATACTCGGGGTAGTTCTCTACTGTTTGAGGCCAGGACGGGAGTATTGCGAACCAAGACATATCGGGCCAAATACGAAGGGGTAGACACGGTATGCAGTGCATGTGGAAAGGAGGAGGAAACTGCCGAACACTTGATAATGTTTTGTAAAGGGCTTCACCCTATAGTTCATGATGATGGCGCAGAGTTTTTCAAAGCACTGGGGTTTAGGGACAGGGAGGGCAAAATAGACTTTAAACGGGTCGAATTAACTAGAAGGAGGTTATCTGATTGGTGGCTAAAGTCAAGGCACGAGTGAAAATTAGAACCTTCACTGCAAAGTACGAATCCTTAATCTCACTATTTAAAGGGAAAATAAATGAATCTAGTTTTTGGTTCATTAAGTATTACGACTTGGTGGCGCTAGCCACCGCCCAATCTAAAGGGTACATCCGTCCGTCCATCCGTCCGTCCGTCCATCCGTCCGTCCGTCCGTCCGTCCATCCATCCATCCATCCATCCATCCATCCATCCGTCCGTCCGTCCGTCCGTCCGTCCGTCCGTCCGTCCGTCCGTCCGTCCGTCCGTCCATCCATCCATCCATCCATCCATCCATCCATCCATCCATCCATCCATCCATCCATCAGAGTCGGCGCATTCAGCCGCGGCGACGCATCTCCAGGAAACCTTTGTTCGTGTCGCATACGTTTGCAACACCAATTATTTACGACCAAAACGGTACGTAGTACTTTCAGCAAGTATAATTGTAACTGTTGCTTCATTGTGTTGCGTGAGCAGATGACACGCGGCCTTAACTGAGTGCGTATAAACAAACAACGTCGTTTGTACCCCGCGTTTGCACGGCCGTTGTCAAGCGCGGCTATCATTTTTCGCGCTCCATCCATCCATCCATACATCCATACATCCATCCATCCATCCATCCATCCATCCATCCATCCATCCATCCATCCGTCCGTCCGTCCGTCCTTCCATCCGTCCATCCATCCATCCATCCATCCATCCATCCATCCATCCATCCATCCATCCATCCATCCATCATCCATCCATCCATCCATCCATCCATCCGTCCGTCCGTCCGTCCGTCCGTCCGTCCGTCCATCCATCCATCCATCCATCCATCCATCCATCCATCCATCCATCCATCCATCGATCATCCACTTAAAGCGCCGTCAGGGCGCGCGCGCGTTCAGAGGGTCAAGGTTGCCGAGCGGCCTTGACCCTCGGACAAGGCTGACGAGCGGCGTGAGCGCAGGGCGGCGGCCGCTCGCGCTCGAAGAAGCGACCCCGCCATGCGGGCGCGATGCCAAAGCACGCCGTCAGGACCCTTTAGTACGACGACGGAAGGCCGAAGCGGCAGAGGCGTGCGGACCCAGCTTCGCCCTACTCTCCATCATTCACCCCGTGGATATGCCGTCCCTCTTTAGTCTTACTTCGTGGCGAGGTTTCGTAATTATTTAAAAAACAAAAGAAAATCTGAAAGACACAGGCGACGGAACCACAATAGAGAAAACGCGCATAAGGACAGCCATGTACTAAATCTATTGTAATGCTGGTCCGACTTTCACGTACATTTTAAAACAACATCTTAAATTAGCATTGACGTCACACCGCCGCGATAAGAAGAGGGTAGTACTAATTTTAATAAGGAGTTCTATAGCAACATACTTTGAGAACTATTAAAACAAGACTCTGACCAAGATAAGAGCTAAAAAAGCAAGACGTTTCACTCTCCGCACGAGAGCCTTGTTGACAAGTGAGAAATTGGCGCCTGCGCAGTCTGGTATGGTCTGGTTGTGTATATTAAAAAATGTGACGTAAGCACCATGTGTAGGTGTGTGGAAAGTTTCCGTCTTTTCGATTGAGTGCGTGTGCCGTTGTCTATGGATGTGATAGAATCCAGATGAAGCCGAAATGATCTTTTCTCTTTCTGTTATAAATGCGTTGATGAAATCAATTAACATCAATTCAAGCTGTTTCATCTCAGGAAGGAGAAAGGGGGTGGTGGGAAAGAGCTGCCTAACAATAGCTTGACTAAGCCTAGCCCTTTGTGTTACAACAACAGCCTACAGCATTGTCTATATATGTACACGACTTGTTAAGGTACTTTGCAAAAGTATAAAAAGAAGGGAAAAAATAATATATTAGCGTAGACGTGCATCAGCAAGTTGAGCCCTTTTTTTAGTAATACAACGCAACGCTACGACGTCAAACAGACATACAAAAAATAATATGTGGCAATGAACAATCGCTAACAGATAAAAAAAAAAAACGCAGTGACCACATCAAACAAAACTAGATGTAAATGTGTATTTATATACACACGTAATTATGATCCGCTGGAATTGCACAGCGGGACTTAGCAAAATTAAATGGGTGTAGAAGCAGCGAGAAAGCATGCTATTCGAGTTTAGTCCATACGCAGTTAACGTGTTAATATGCTCGGCATTACTATCACAGTACCGAAGTTTTATCGATCCGGGCCCATAGTACGGCAAGTACGTTCTAACGAAAGATCTACATGTATTGTTCTGTATGGATTTTCGCGACGATGTAGGTTAATCACATTCATGAAACTAACATTTCCCTTTTGCGAGGCAGTTCTGTACATGCAAGCCAGACGAAATGAGTAAATGAACTGAAGTCACGTCACTTTTTATTAGTCAAAATTCAACAAATCCCTCGTACCTTAGGAATCGACTTTATGCGAAGCATGCGGAGGGAAGGTGACCATGTTTTAAATTTTTATTGAGCGCCACGTTACGAAATGGCACCAAATATATATACAATGTTGTACGCACAGACATATGTTGAAGTCTCATATGTTTATAAAACCTGTTTTCATTTGCGACACGATGCCAGCAGGAACATGATTTGATTGATTGATATGTGGGGCTTAACGTCCCAAAACCACGATATGATAATAAAGACACCTTAGTGGAGGGATCCAAAATTTTCGACCACTTGGGATTTTATAACATAGACCAAAAACTGAGCCCACGGGCTTGCAGCATTTTCGCATCGATCGAAAATGCAGCCGCCAAAGCCGGGATTAGACCACTAGACCACCGCGGCGGGGCGTCGTGAAACACTTCCCACCAGATAGTGACACATCAAGCATTACCACAGAGGCACGCCAGGCCTCGGAACTGCTTTTCAAATAGACCCTGATGTTGAGAAACGTCAGTTATGGTTGCAGTGCTGACTATCTGATTTTAGAAAGTTTACATGTGTACGTGCTCTTTCGCTAAAGCCGTCACGTCAGCTTAACGCCAATTGTAGTCGGGCGCCGTACGCCGCAGTTGATTTATGTAGCACTGTCAGGATTACCGTCCTCGCGAGTACCAGTGCTTCATATCAGCTTATCGCTCCTGGTGTTGCTAATACTTCTGTTCCTGTTACCCTGCCGTGGTGGTCTAGTTGGCTAAGGTACTCGGCTGCTGACCCGCAGGTCGCGGGATCGAATCCCGGCTGTGGCGGCTGCCTTTCCGATGGAGGCGGAAATGTTGTAGGCCCGTGTGCTCAGATTGGGGTGCACGTTAAAGAACCTCAGGTGGCCGAAATTTCCGGAGCCCTTCACTACGGCGTCTCTCATAACCATGTGGTGGTTTCGGGACGTTAAACCCCAGAAATCAAATCGTCTCTCCTTCCCATACTAATTGTGGTCACGCAAAGTTAAGGGGGTGATCACGAGAGCACTGAGACGTACGTATAGATAGATAGATAGATAGATACGAAAAGTGCTTACAGTACGTAAAGAAACGCTTCGCATTTAAATCATTTAAACGTGCGATCTTTGGAAGCGAGGTTTGCTACAGAACGAATAGATTATGTAAACAATACGTCATCATCAAAGGTTTCACGGTGAAATCTGGGCTATTAACTCAACCGTAACGTCCGTACACTCGGGCAGCTGCGCGATGCATCCGCGAATAATACTGGCTTGAGCACGCGTGCGAATGCGGATGTTGTTAATGGTGCATTCAGACGACGGACCGAATCCCGATGTGCGGGGCGGACGGCGCGTCACGTGACCTCACATCAGCGATCCCCTCGTCCGCGACTCGTCCGCGCGGCTCGCGGACGGATGAACCCAACCTGTTTCTCACATCGGGATTCTGGCGGGGGAGAGCCGGTACTTCAGCGGAATATTGGGGTCGGTGGCAACCAGTACACTTTTCGTCTGCTCGCGGCTTGTCCTCCATGGCTCGCGAATAGCTGCATGACTGGTCGGCATTATCTACGCTTGAGCATGGTTTACTTAGTTTCCGGGGGCTTTGTTCTCAGGTGATTAAATACGCGGAAGTTATTTGGTGGTTCGGGAAATGTTGCGCCGTCGTTTGACACGCGAGATCTTAGCCGTCATGATGGTGTGAAATTTTCTAACTTCTGCAACCGACGATAGTTATTGCGCGAGAACAAAACGACGACACAGAGACAAGAAGGACACTGTGTCGTCGTTTTGTTCTCGCGCAATAACTATCGTCATGCATACCAACTAGCCCAAGCTGCCACACTTCTGCAACCGGCGACGCGCCGCTTCTAAAAAAGGATGGAAGACGCGTTCAGAAGTTCTACAAGTGGAGAACAATGGTGTTGAAAGAACATTTGCCAGCAAACCTTTTCTCCTGACAGAAAAGCACTCCTCGTTCTTTGTCACAACGCGACAGACATCGCAGTCAAGCGTCGCTTCTTGCGGGCATCCATGTTGAATACTCTCAAACCGGTCTGCTTTCAGCAGGCGCAGGTGAGCGGCGAAACTGCTGTCGAGGGTAATCCGGCTGTTTTCTCCCAGGTCACCGTCCGTCGTGTGGATG